>OW569411.2:142073873-142662873 GCA_937662695.2 Halyzia sedecimguttata
AACAAAGGTAGCGAACCTAGAAAAAATAAAGAAACTTAGAAAATCAAGTTACATAAATTATAACATCCAAGAAAAATGGTACAGAAACCTAACGAATACCGATATACCTGAATATGTGAAAACCATACTATCACTAGGCTCCAAATTTAGTTTACCGGTCAACCCAGAGGACATAAAAATTAAGGATTTGATTGCAGATGTAGAAAGTGTTATAGATTCAATCGAAGAAGAGGCAAGAAATCCGATAAGAGCTAAAGTAACTAGTATCATCACGAACCACCTACACAGATACAAGAATCAAACTCATCCTGTAGATAAATTGTACACTAAAACCAAACAATTTTTGAATGAAAACGACCATATTCTCGTACTTGATAGTGATAAAGGCTCGGTGACGGTTCTCATGAACAAAATAGACTATTTTGAAAAGATGTATGCAATCCTTAACACATGCAGCTTCAAACAAGTACTGAGAGATCCAACGGCAACAATCCAGGACAAATGTAACAAACTAGTGAATAAACTAGAAAAATTAAAAATATTAAACACTAGTGAAGCAAAATCAATGAGGTCTTACAACGCAATAAGCCCAAGAATGTATGGAAATCCGAAGATACATAAAGAAAATATACCCTTAAGACCAATAGTTTCTGACGTACAAGGCCCAACATCCAAATTGTCGAAATATATAGCACAAATCTTAACAGATGCTTATGATGAGAACAACATATACTATGTTAGGGATTCGTTTGACTTTTCAAAACAAATCAACAACTTTAAGCTTCCACCTAACCATGTTCTTGTTTCACTTGATGTCATAAATTTGTTTGGTAATATCTCAAAAACACTAATATTAACTGCCTTAAATGAAAGCTGGGACAAAATCAAAAATCATAGCAATATACCACAAAATACGTTTATGGAGATTGTAACTTTCCTTGTTGATTCAGGATATTTCAGATTTGATGGTGAATTCTTCATCCAAACTTTTGGCTGCACGATGGGCTCTAAGCTTAGCCCGATACTTTCACTTTATGTAATGGACTACCTTTTAAACAACTGTATTCCGAAACTGCATTTTAAACCTGCATTCATTAAGAAGTTTGTAGACGATCTAATATTGGCGCTTCCACCAACAGAAATAAATACAATTTTAGATGTCTTCAATGGCTTTGACACCCATTTACAATTTACTGCACAAACAGAAAATGAACGACACTCTGTCCCATTTCTTGATACAGAAGTAATAAGAGTTGATGATATTGTTAAGTTGAACTGGTATAGGAAAGAAACAGCATCCGACAGGTTCATCCATTACTTATCAAACCATCCAATGAACATGAAGATAAACTTCATTAGAGAACAGAAAAACAGAATATACAAAATATGTGACCCAATTTACGTAAATTCCAACATAAAGAAATTGAAAACCATGCTACTTGAAAATTCATACCCAAAAAGAATGGTAAACAAACTTTTGTATTCGACTATAACAGATACAGCGTTGACTAAGAATAACTCGGACAAAAATCAACTAAACTATCGTTGCCTACCTAACATCCAACAATTAACCACCAAAATAAAAAATTGTTTTAAGAACCAAAGAAACCTGAAGATATCCACACATTGCAAGAAAACAGTTTCTACTCTCTACTCTAAACTCAAAGACCCTATACCAAAGGAAATAAAATCAAACCTAATATACGAAATAAAATGTCGGGATTGTCAGCAAACTTATGTCGGCCAAACATCACAATGGTTGAAGAGTAGACTCGCCTTACATAAGAGTGACATAAAGAAAAATAACTCCAGATGTGCACTATCCATCCATGCCAACCAACATTCACATACTGCAGACCTAGAAAACACAAAAATTTTAGACATGAACAAGAACTACAGAAAGCGATGCGTCTTGGAGATGATACATATACAAGATCAAAGGTATCCAATAAACAAAAAAACAGATACACAAAATTTGAGTCCCATTTACTCTTACTTGCTCGAATATTCAAACGAACCATTCTTTGATGGCCCGATTGATGAATAAAGAACATTAATCTTCATCATTTGCAATCTATGTTCGGATAACAATTATCAATAATAACAGTTCTGTGGGTTTAACGTTTGACATACCTGATCTAAAATGCCAATTGTTCATACAGCTAGTCGATTTCTTTCTTAAATTTTAATCATCAATTAACAAACATTATTTCCACAACATAACAAAGTGTTTAGTTGTTCAAAATTTTACGTTTAAAGTTATTAAACCTCACATTCGGTAAACACCTTGTAAAATATAACCTAACATCTGACTAATATTTTTAATTTGTAGCTGCCCTGAAGAAGGAACACAACTGTTTCGAAAGCTTGGCACATGAATAAAGAGTAAAACTCAAACTTTCATTATTGGTCGATATCCCTTAAAACAATCCAATCTAAATTATACGACCTTCATCTACAAACCATATATATATATATATATATATATATATATATATATATATATATATATATATATATATATATATATTTATTTATATATATATATATATATATATTTTTTTTTTTTTTATATCACCATGTAGGGATGGAATCTCTGAAGGGCCGGGCATATTCCTGCCAAGGCTGCTTCAAAGGGATGTGAGGAACTTCCTCACCAATCTGGTATTCGCGAGTATGACTTCTTTTTGAGCTATACTTATAATTTCCTTATCCAAGCCCAGTCTGATGGTGTTTTCTGCAAGGTGCCTTTCAACTAATCCGTTCGTGGACATAACTAGCGGGAATATAGCTGTTGATTTCAGGCCATATATGTTCTTCATCTCAAACGCCAGATCATGGTACTTCGTCAGCTTTTCAATAAACGCCTTTGGCACATTATCGTCGGCCGGTATAGCAACGTCCAAGATTTCCACTTTTTTCTCTTTTTTGTGGAAAAGCACAATATCGGGTCTGTTGTGCTTAATCACTCGATCAGTAGTAATGAACGTATCCCAGTATAGTCTATAATTTTCATTCTCGAGGATGTTGCTTGGCCTATATTCAAAAGGCCTGACAGCTGCCTTCACTAGGCCGCATTTTCTGGCAATTGCTTGATGATAAACTCCAGCCATCGCGTTGTGTCGCTGTATATAGTCCACTGGTGCCAAAACAGGACAAGACGATGCAACATGTTGTATGGATTCAGTTGCTTGGGAGCACTTCCGGCATTTGTCCGTGGGTATATTTCTTCCAGTGATGTTTTTGATATATGATCTCGTCGGAACCACTTGATCCTGGATGGCGATCATTCTACCCTCCGTTTCAGGAAACAGATATCCAGCTTTAAGGTAAGTAAGCGATTCCGACCTATCAACATGATTACTTTGCAGGCTCCCAGGATATCTCCCGTGCAGGACCTTAGAATGCCATTCCTGGGAGAGTTTTTCCATAGTTTGCTGTGGTGGCTCCAGCTGTCCTGCCAAGTTTAACGGACTCAATGTGTTATCCTCCTGGCATATTGCTCTGTGGAAAGGTGAGTTTTTAGATAGAAAGTATTCTCTCATGCTGTGTACTGCCTGGTTATGTACTATTTCCAGGTTTTGCAGCCCTCGTCCTCCCTCGTGTCTCGGGACGTACAGCCTATTCATGGACGCATGTGGATGGTGGATGCCATGTCTGGTGAGTAGTGCTCTTACTTTTTGGTCTATGTCCTTCAGTTCTTGTTTTGACCATTTGATCACTCCAAAAGAATATGCTATACAGGGGATCGCCCATATATTTACAGCCTCAAACATCGATTTTGAGTTCAGCTTGCTCTGGATCACCTTTTTGAGTCTACAGAAAAATTTTTCCCTAAAGTAATTCTTCATTTCAGTGATCTTTATGTCTAGGGCTTGTTGTACTCCAAGGTATTTATAAGATCCTTGTGTTCCCAATTCCGGTAACGTGAGGTCCTCCATCACCGCCATGCTCTCTATATATCTCTCTATATATATATATATATATATATGTATATATATATATATATATATATATATATATATATAGACGTATATTGCTACCTTAGCACGTCAAAAACGCCATACTTCACAGTCTATTCCCGCCCATATACAAATTTTTCTAGCCCGATCCGGGCTTCGAAAAAATTCGCGTGTATATTTTATCGTAGAGGCTTCCTGATGGCTCAGGGAAGCCATAGGCGAATTTTCGACTGGGCCGAGAATTGACGGTATATTATCGCATTATATACACGCTTAGTTCATGCCATCTGACTGTAGGTGGTGCACCAGTCGTGGCTTGTATAAGTATATACAATGTGCGGTTATACCTCTGATTATTCCAATCCCGCTATGCTTTGGTGTACACTTGAAGCCCTTAAGTTTGGCATCAGCGCATTCGATGTGAGATAATCACACCTTTTCCGTAACTCAGACCGAAATTGAAGAATCAGATAATTATATATTGACTCACTTCAAACGCCTCGAATTTGACTCAATTCCGAATTGTCTACTACATTTCCATCAGATGCGGAGCATTTCTTTTCAATTTAGAGTCACAGAATAGTAGTGCTTATGTTAGATTGTTTTAAATTGAATCATTGAGTTTAAAATCCTACTTGAGTATGATCTTCAGTGAGAGCGTGGAAGATGGGTTAGACTTTCTGGCAGCGTTTCTGACGTTATTGTAATATGTGATTTTGAGTCCAATTTCTTCTATATTTGTTCAAAGCTTCGGAGTACCCCGTTTGAAAAAAAACTCATAGGTTTATGCAATTACAATACATGAACATAATTATCTAATTCATTTTTCTCACATACATTGAAATTATGGATTTGCCAAATTTTATTACAGATTAAAACCAGAGTTTAAATAAGAAACCAAAACCTCTCTTTTCACTAGCTATATTTTCTGTAAGTACTCTGCTCTGAGCAAAAAAATTGCCGGAAAAGATAATCACCTGTAATTCTCGAGTATGAAAAAGTTAATTTCAGATGCGTAAACGAAGGAAATTACTTACACAACATGCTATATAGGAAAAATCTTCAGATTTAGATATTATGTTAATGTCATTTCTACAGTGAAAAATTGAGTAAAGTAATACATATTCATCCTTGAATTTTGTAATCACCATTTTTGGGCGTTCTATCCTAAGAATACATTGATATAATTTTCAACTCTGAGAAACCAATATTTTCGGAGATATAATTTGTCTGTTTGAACAGTGCTAGTAGAGTTCAAACCGGGCTCTATCGTGTCACCCCGTGGGACCTTCATTGCTAAAATGTATAGACCACTGGGTATCATTCTCCATACCCTTACAATGTAAATTCAACTGGTCGTCAAAAAATCGTCGTGTGCAGGAAGGGGTGGGGGGAATTTTTCCAAAAATTGACAAAAAATTTTTTTCTGTTCATGGTCATCTATATACGGTGAACATCACTCACACAAACTTCTGTTGAAATATACGATTCAGAAATATTTTTTATTAATTGTCAAAAAAGTCGGATACAATGCTCTTAAATGGAATTCCTTAAGATATAAACGCTTGCCCTGAACACCCATATTAACTATTATGTTCCACTCGGTTTTACTCGAGATCTGTTAGGATTATCGAAAAAATGCTTTATATGAAAGGTCTGCTCCGAAAACCAACGATTCAGATGCTTCTTTCAAAATTACAATAGGTAGAACAGTTTCCTCACAAAATAAGAAATTGTGTTATTAACTCCCATTAACCGAAACCGAACCTGGAGACGCTAGTAAGGCGCAATTTGTAGCGTTAGTCCATGTTAGTGGCGACCTTATGGATTTGAGCTTTGATCTATGCACATAAGGTTCGTTATATCTATCCGACCAACTTTACAGTACTATTCCTGCGTGCCTTCAGAACGCATTTTGAAGATATTGTTTAAATTCCTAATTTTTTATATATATGAGAATTTTACATATAATTCATATATATTTGATTTAATTTTGTTAATTCGTTTATTAAATATGCAAATATGCGAGTTCAAACTTATATTCATTACTTCATAAATCAATTTTGTGACGTAATATTAACACATTTTTGAAATCATCGTTCATTCTCATTAGTAGTAACAAGATTTCCTGAATCCTAGACCAAAAATCTAGAAAAGAATTAAGAAGGTATATAGTTGGTATCTATGATATTTAGGGCCTAAAAATTTCTTACATGTCATGATTCACCTAATTCAACTATCACTATCAGATGAAGAATCATCATTTTGAAGATATTGTTTAAATTCCTAATTTTTTATGTATATGAGAATTTTACAGATAATTCATATATATTTGATTTAATTTTGTTAATTCGTTAATAAATATGCAAATATGCGAGTTCAAACTTATATTCATTACTTCATAAATCAATTTTGTGACGTAATATTAACACATTTTTGAAATCATCGTTCATTCTCATTAGTAGTAACAAGATTTCCTGAATCCAAGACCAAAAATCTAGAAAAGAATTAAGAAGGTATATAGTTGGTATCTATGATATTTAGGGCCTAAAAATTTCTTACATGTCATGATTCATCTAATTCAACTATCACTATCACATGAAGTGTTGTGTATCGCGCAGCGTTCATTTGGCAAACTGTCAACGCTGAACTGCGCATGTCATGGTATGTTTCATTGCTTAATGAAGACGAAGCAACCATTCTCGCCAAGCAAGCCGAGACGAACGCGATAAGGCTTAAGTTTTAGCATTTTTGAATTGTGAAATAAATAGTGTTGGCAGTAAAAGGTGTGCTTTCTTTTACTCGAAAAGGTTTTAAGATACAGTCCACATCAGTTTACCGAAGGCAGGGGCATTCGCAACAGTAAAAGGTTTCGAATTCCCTGAGCAGCAACAATTTGGTCCATCGGCCCGATTACGAACAGCTTAAAGTCGGATAGTTGTAGTAACAGAAGAAGAAGTCGTACTACGAGACGAGCAAATGAGAAGAAGTTTGCAGAAGACTTCCTGAACTTCAAACAACGGCAAGAAACGTGGTACCAGCATTGTACCAGTAGTGGTGGACGCCATTTTGGACCAGTCGAAGCCTTCCAGCAGGGAGTACCCCGAGCGAGGCTACAACGAGGCGGCACCGAAGCAGCGTTGAACGAGGCTACACCGAGTACCTGGAGCAAGGCTAGAACGAGAAAGCGGTTACCGGCGCAGTGAGTAATCGAAAGTAAACAAATCGTAAGTCGATTTTGTCCTTATCCCTTGTTAATTGTTATCCCAGAAAGAGTTTAGTATGGAAAATTTAAGGCAATTGAAATTCAAAAGAGCTCAATGCAAGGCGGCATTAACTCGTTTTATCAAATACATGAATGAGCTTACTCTAGATGCTTTAGATGAAAGGCAGGTTTCAGAAGTAGAAATGCGTAAAAATAAGTTAGAAATTTCCTTTGATAAATTTAGTGCGCATCAAACCGAAATTGAATATTTTGAATACACTTCAAAGGGAACAAGTGATGACAGCGAAGACCTTGGCATAGAGGATCCCGAGAGATCAGAATTTGAAGCTAAGTATTACAACATCACCTCACTTGCTAAGCACGCGATCGAAAAGTACCGTGAGCGCAATCAAGTAAATGAAGACCAAAATTCAATGATTAATAAAGACAGTAGCATTAATGAAAGATTCAGTCAGAATAATACGGCAAGGCTACCTATTTTACAATTACCAGTATTTAACGGTTCCATTGATAAATGGCTTGAGTTTCGTGATTTGTTTCAATCATTGGTAGAGAAAAATGAATCCTTGGACAATGTGCAGAAATTTTATTACCTAAAGTCATGCTTAAAAGGTGAAGCCGCAAGCATCATTGAGTCAATTCCGTTGACCAATAGTAATTATACGGTAGCGCTAACCATTTTAAAAGAACGATATGAAAACAAAAGAATTATTGTTGAAAATTATGTGGGTTTGTTATTTCACGCGCAGGGCATGCAAAAGGAAAACGCCGGTGAATTGAGAAATTTATTAGATAAATTCACAAGAGTTTTGAGATCTCTTAGCAGTCTGGGACAGCCCACAGATAAGTGGGACACATTAATGATCTTTTTGTTGACATCAAAGTTCGATCCAAGAACGCGTAGAGATTGGGAAGGTTTCCAAATAGTCGGCGAACTCCCATCTATGGATGAAATGTATGAATTTCTGAAAAATAAATGCGAAATATTAGAAAAATTAAGCTTCAAAACCGATAAACCTGAAAGTCTCCCCAAAGGCAATTGGAGACAAAGAACAGTAAGTGCAAATGTAGTAGGTTCAAATAGCAATTTCGCATGTCACTACTGTAAGGGCGCGCACTCGATATTTAAATGTTCTAAATTCCTAAAATTAGAGGTTTCAGAAAGAAAGGCAGCAATTAGGAACAATAAACTGTGTTTCAATTGTTTCGGCAGACATGAAACCAAAGAATGCGTTAGAGGAGGTTGTAGAGTTTGTAACCAATTTCATAATTCTCTACTGCATAGCGAAATCACAGTCGGGAACATGGCGACAGAGAGCAACGAAGGAACGTCATTCTCGGCTCACGTAAGAGAAGACGCGGCCGACGTAAGGGTAGCGTCAAGAGTCACTGAGTCAAATAATATAACTAGCAACGATATGAATGAAAATTGCGGCGCGTACAGTTGGAATTCAACAGATTGTGCTATGGCCGGCGGCATTAGTGGTAAGTTAGCAATCTTGTCAACAGCTATAGTTTATGTGAAAAATAAGCGCGGAACAGATATTCCCGTCAGAGTTTTATTAGATCCAGGTTCACAGAGTAATTTCATTACGGAAAAAATGGCAAATATGTTGAATTTGAAGAAAATACCGGTTAATGTACGAATCAGTGGCGTAGGTGGTAACTCGGCATCCTTAACCAAATCAAGAGTAAATGTAGAGATATTTTCGAAAGTTAACAAAAAGTACTCTAATAGGTTTTCATGCTTAGTCCTCCCAAAAATAACCGAGCAAATGCCCTATAATAGCTTTGACGCTGGTTTAGTGACAATACCAGATAACATTGAATTGGCAGATAGTAATTTCAACGTAAGCCAAGAAATCGATTTATTGGCAGGAGTAAGTTTGTTTTATGATCTTATTCTTATGGAACAAGTTAAGTTACAAGGGGGTCTGGTATTGCAGAATTCAAAGCTTGGTTGGATTGTAGGCGGTGAATTAAACAAGCATTGTAACGATTCGCGCAAAGTTACTTGCTGTCTAAGCGTGGACGTGATCAGCGAAAATTTAATGAAATTTTGGAAAATTGAAGAATGTTTGCCACAGGACATGAAAGAAGAATTTTGTGAACTGCATTTCAAAACAAATTCTAAAAGGCAAGATGATGGAAAATTCATGGTGAAAATTCCATTCAAGGAAAATGTACCTAAAATAGGAAATTCTAAAGATAATGCCTTACGTCGTTTTATTAACTTAGAAAAACGTTTAAATAAAAATCAATATTTGAAAAGGCAATATGACGACTTTATGAAGGAATACATCGATTTAGGCCACATGGTAGCGGTCAGTTGTGGTAGCATTGACACAATTTCTGATAAAGACTGCTATTTCGTTCCACATCATGCTGTTCTAAAGGACACCAGCGCAACAACTCCTTGTAGAGTGGTTTTTGATTTTTCCGCGAAAACGAGTAAAGGCTTTTCATTAAATGATATTCAACACTCAGGTTCGGTTGTACAGAGTGAGTTGATTGATATTTTGTTAAGATTTAGAATGCCTAAATACGTCATGACCGCAGACATTTCCAAGATGTATCGGCAAATTTGGATTTGTCCTGAAGAAACTAAGTATCAGAGAATCTTTTGGCGCTTCTCGCAAAGGGAGGAAATAAAATGCTATGAATTGCTAACCGTAACCTATGGCATGGCTGCCTCAGCATTTCTGGCTACGCGAGCGTTAAGGCAGGTTGCTTATGACAATGAAGCAATATCTCAAAAGGCCAGCAAATCAATAGCTGATAATTTTTATGTCGACGATTATTTAGCGGGCGCTGATGACAAGTCGGAATTAATAGAGTTACAACGTAATGTTTCGAACATTCTTAAGGGCGCAGGGTTCGAATTGCGCAAGTGGCGGACAAATGACGCAGACGTTCTCAAGCATTTCGACGTGAACTCCGAGATAAAATCGAGCATTTTGGATCTGGGGGAAAATGAGAACAGCAAAACTTTGGGAATTTTATGGGATTCAAAAAGGGACATTTTTCAATTCAGTGCGAGCGGAATACATAATGAGGGAATGATATTCACGAAACGCACTATTTTGTCTATAATAGGACAAATTTTCGATCCTTTAGGGATGTTAGCTCCCTTTACGATAAGGGCTAAATTTTTACTGCAAAATTTATGGAAGGAAAAACTAGATTGGGATGAACCCGTTTCGCTCATCATCCAAAATGAATGGTGTGTATTTTTAAGGGACTTAAGAAACTTAGAAAATTTATCGATCCCAAGGCAGGCCATTGCAACCTTTTCGGTTGATTATACATTGCATACCTTTGTGGATGCATCTGAAAGGGGTTATGGTGCATGCACCTATATTGTAAGCCAAATTAACAACGAATATTCCAGTAGATTGCTTCTGGCAAAGAGTAAGGTAGCGCCCATAAAACAAGTCACATTACCCCGATTAGAGCTCTGTGCGGCAGTTTTAGGAATAAAGGTGGCTAACTTGGTAAAAAGGGCGATCAGTTTGAAATTTTCGGCGTTATACTTTTGGACAGATTCTCTGGTAACCTACTTTTGGATCCAGGGTTCTCCAGAGCGATGGAAGACTTTCGTGGCAAATAGGGTCTCTGTCATTCAGAACTATTCAAATGTTGCCGATTGGAATCATGTCGGCACAAACGATAATCCCGCGGATTTGATCACACGAGGTCGCACGATAGCCGAAATAAATAACAATAGTTTTTGGTTTAAAGGGCCAAATTGGCTGCAGAAAGGTCCGAAAGAGTATCCGTCGGTAAGGGCTTATGACATACAGCTTGAGGCCATACCAGAACAGAGGGTAACATCTCTGCTGGTAGGCCTGAAGCCGCCATTTGAGATCGTCGAAAGGTATTCAAGTTTGACGAAATTAATATCAGTTACTGCCTACGTCCTAAGATTCATTCATAACACCCGCAATTCAAAAAACAAGATAATGGGTAGCATTAGTGTAAATGAATCAAGAGAAGCTTTGAATAAGCTCATAATTCATGTTCAAGGTAGGGAATTTGACAAAGAGATTAAAGACATCAAAGGTAATAAGACGGTCTGCGCACAAAGTGCCATTGCACATCTCAATCCCTTTCTAGATAGCAAAAATATGCTTCGAGTAGGAGGCCGAATCGCAAGGGGTTTTATGTCATTTGATAAGACCCACCCCATCATACTGCCTAAAAATAATTCACTTACCAAGCTCATAATGAATCTCGAACATCATAGACTTTTACACTGCGGTCCTCAGCAACTATTATATTCAATAAGAGAAAAATACTGGCCTCTAGCCGGAAGAAGTTTAGCAAGAAAAATTACGCATGAGTGTATAATTTGTTTCAAGGCTAAACCAAGAGAGCTGCGTTGTCTTATGAGTGACCTTCCTAGTGAAAGGTTGCAGCAATCATTTCCATTTTTTAACGTAGGTTGTGATTATGCGGGCCCTTTTTTGCTGAAAGATCGAAAAACTAGAAAACCAATATTGACTAAGGCTTGGATTTGTGTTTTCGTTTGCATGTCTACGAAGGCTATTCACATAGAAGTAGTAACGGAACTTTCTACTAAGGCGTTCCTTTCATGCTTCAAGCGATTTATATCGCGAAGGGGCAAGCCTTTTGTAATTTTTTCGGACAATGGAACTCAATTCGTGGGGGCGAAAAACGAATTACAAACCTTCATGAAAAATAATGATGAAATTATAAAAAGGTATTTTTTGAATGAGAACATTAAATGGAAATTCATACCTGCAAGAAGCCCAAATTTCGGTGGCATTTGGGAAGCTGGAGTAAAGTCAATCAAGCATCACGTTAAGCGAGTTGTCGGTACAAATCACTTGCATTATGAAAATTTTAGTACTGTTATGAATCAGATAGAAGCCATACTAAACTCTAGACCACTTACCCCTTTATCGACTGATTCCGAAGATTTCATTCCTTTGTGTCCCGGTCATTTCCTCATAGGACGGTCTCTAACGAGTTTACCTGAGAATAATTACTATCATGTGCCCGATAATCGTCTAAATTGCTATGAACTTCGTCAAAAGATGGTTCAAGTGTTCTGGAAAAAGTGGAGTAAGGAATACATTGGCGAGCTTCAAACTCGACAAAAGTGGAAAACGGACTATGAAAGCCATTTGACAAAGGACGCATTAGTGCTGGTAAAGGATGATAACTTACCTGTGTTGTACTGGCGCACAGCCAGGGTTGTGCAGCTACATCCTGGTATGGACCAGATTACACGGGTTGTATCAGTGCGTTTCAGCGACGGCGCGATATCAAAAAGAGCAGTGAGAAATTTATGTTTGCTCCCCATAAATGATTCTCTAAGGGCATAATTGTTTTTTATATGTATATATATTTTTATTTGTAGTATTAGCAAATGCTTGTAGGACTTTAGGATTATTCTTTCTTTGCATACTTGTAATATATTTTTTTTACTTGATTGAAATATGTATTTCAAGGCCGGCGGTATGTTGTGTATCGCGCAGCGTTCATTTGGCAAACTGTCAACGCTGAACTGCGCATGTCATGGTATGTTTCATTGCTTAATGAAGACGAAGCAACCATTCTCGCCAAGCAAGCCGAGACGAACGCGATAAGGCTTAAGTTTTAGCATTTTTGAATTGTGAAATAAATAGTGTTGGCAGTAAAAGGTGTGCTTTCTTTTACTCGAAAAGGTTTTAAGATACAGTCCACATCAGTTTACCGAAGGCAGGGGCATTCGCAACAGTAAAAGGTTTCGAATTCCCTGAGCAGCAACATGAAGAATCATCAAGGGAAGGAAGATTTGAAAAATTTGAAGTACTCGTATTTGCACATGTTTTTGGGCCATACATTTGCAGGAGCCAATACACGGAATTTGTTTTCTTTTACAGGAACACATTGATCCTGTGCAATCTGAAATGAGAATTTCCATTTCATAAAGAATATTTACGGATCTGATATTCGAAATAATATTTACCTTTCCTACAACTGCAGTTGCTAAGGATAGATGTTTCCTTAGGTAGGATTGGCATCGTCGTTAATAATGGCAGAAGTTTTCCATTTTCTACATACCACCCACTAAATAAGAGATCCGGTAAAGATGGTCATGGTACATTACTATTGATCCAAATTTTTGTTTGGTAATGGACTCGAAGGCTGTGTTGTCTCAAACTATCCAATGTTGGAGGTAATTTACTTATGGATCTTGAAGAAGCTATAATATTCCCCTGAGCCTGTTGATACATTTCACATTTTCGTTTGTCGTATACAGATGGATTTCAAATTCAACAATATCATTGAATACTTATTCTCTCAAATTCTCAAAGTCTTGAAAGTTCACTCTGCAGTATCTGCTCAGAATCTTAATCAATTTTCATTATTTTTTTACCTTCTTTGACATTTTGACCAAATGTAGATGCAAAGATGAGCGTAATGTGACTAACTTCATACCAATAATGTTGTAACTCAAGTACCATTCATCCATTCTATAGTACTATTTTCAGTTTATCCCACTGTTCCTCCTGCAGCTTTGGAATTTTTGTTGATATGCTCTAGCGCCTGATCTACAGAAAGTTGGTTAAAATTCCCAATCAAACATTTAATGACAAAATTCCTATTTTTGAATTCATCATGTACTTCCGGTGCCATGTTTGAAAGTATTCAATGATATTGTTGAATTTGTAATCTGTCTGAATACGACAAACGAAAATGTGAAATGTATCAACAGGCTCAGGGGAATATTATAGCTTCTTCAAGATCCATAAGTAAATTACCTCCAACATTGGATAGTTTGAGACAACACAGCCTTCGAGTCCATTACCAAACAAAAATTTGGATCAATAGTAATGTACCATGTCCATCTTTACCGGATCCTATATTTAGTGGGTGGTATGTAGAAAATGGAAAACTTCTGCCAAAATTAACGACGATGCCAATCCTACCTAAGGAAACATCTATCCTTAGCAACTGCAGTTGTAGGAAAGGTAAATATTATTTCGAATATCAGATCCGTAAATATTCTTTATGAAATGGAAATTCTCATTTCAGATTGCACAGGATCAATGTGTTCCTGTAAAAGAAAACAAATTCCGTGTATTGGCTCCTGCAAATGTATGGCCCAAAAAACATGTGCAAATACGAGTACTTTTTTCAAATCTTCCTTGCCTTGATGATTCTTCATGTGATAGTGATAGTTGAATTAGGTGAATCATGACATGTAAGAAATTTTTAGGCCCTAAATATCATAGATACCAACTATATAACTTCTCAATTCTTTTCTAGATTTTTGGTCTAGGATTCAGGAAATCTTGTTACTACTAATGAGAATGAACGATGATTTCAAAAATGTGTTAATATTACGTCACAAAATTGATTTATGAAGTAATGAATATAAGTTTGAACTCGCATATTTGCATATTTATTAACGAATTAACAAAATTAAATCAAATATATATGAATTATCTGTAAAATTCTCATATACATAAAAAATTAGGAATTTAAACAATATCTTCAAAATGATGATTCTTCATCTGATAGTGATAGTTGAATTAGATGAATCATGACATGTAAGAAATTTTTAGGCCCTAAATATCATAGATACCAACTATATACCTTCTTAATTCTTTTCTAGATTTTTGGTCTAGGATTCAGGAAATCTTGTTACTACTAATGAGAATGAACGATGATTTCAAAAATGTGTTAATATTACGTCACAAAATTGATTTATGAAGTAATGAATATAAGTTTGAACTCGCATATTTGCATATTTATTAACGAATTAACAAAATTAAATCAAATATATATGAATTGTATGTAAAATTCTCATATATATAAAAAATTAGGAATTTAAACAATATCTTCAAAATGCGTTCTGAAGGCACGCAGGAATAGTACTGTAAAGTTGGTCGGATAGATATAACGAACCTTATGTGCATAGATCAAAGCTCAAATCCATAAGGTCGCCACTAACATGGACTAACGCTACAAATTGCGCCTTACTAGCGTCTCCAGGTTCGGTTTCGGTTAATGGGAGTTAATAACACAATTTCTTATTTTGTGAGGAAACTGTTCTACCTATTGTAATTTTGAAAGAAGCATCTGAATCGTTGGTTTTCGGAGCAGACCTTTCATATAAAGCATTTTTTCGATAATCCTAACAGATCTCGAGTAAAACCGAGTGGAACATAATAGTTAATATGGGTGTTCAGGGCAAGCGTTTATATCTTAAGGAATTCCATTTAAGAGCATTGTATCCGACTTTTTTGACAATGAATAAAAAATATTTCTGAATCGTATATTTCAACAGAAGTTTGTGTGAGTGATGTTCACCGTATATAGATGACCATGAACAGAAAAAAAGATTTTTGTCAATTTTTGGAAAAATTCCCCCCACCCCTTCCTGCACACGACGATTTTTTGACGACCAGTTGAATTTACATTGTAAGGGTATGGAGAATGATACCCAGTGGTCTATACATTTTAGCAATGAAGGTCCCACGAAAATCTGTTTTAGAGCTCTTTTCATGCCTTGTGAACTCTACCATGCCAGAAAGCTCCTATCCACAGGGCTTGAACCAATTTTTCAACAATAATCCAAACATTGACTCGAAATCCTGAGAAAGAAGATGAAAATTTCATCGGAGACCTCAATCTATAATGGTATAATACCAAAAATAACAAATCGACAATATTGACAACAAAATTTGTGCTTTGTGTTTGATCGAAAATTCGTCGAAGAAATTAGTTGATTAGGTTGTTATTTCGAAAACTACATCTGGGATAAAGTTGAAATAAGTTATGTATGTGAAGAATAGCGATTTGAAATCAGTCAAATGGGGCATCAAATGTTAACAACCATAATTTTTCACTGATGAACATTTTATTGAATATTTCAGTTTTCAGTCCATACATTTATTAAATCTGATAATATTGACAATTTTGGCGAAAAATTCTGTGATATGGTTGACATATCGAAAGAACATTCATGAAGGAATTTAGTTTATTTTCCTGATATTTTGAAAACCACATTCGATATCAAAATGATAGTGAGTATGCAGTTGCTTATAAGTTAAAAATATTGGTTCAAACACTGACGTGAAGTCAGAAGAAATGGAGTATGGCCAATAGAACATACGCGCAAAAACTCCTGACTTCACGTCAGTGCTTCAACCAATTTTTTTTTCGTAATTTTTTTTAAATTTTCTAGGGGTACGTTTCTTACAAAGTTTTACACACGTCTTTAAGTCAATATTCTACAACTAGTTACCAAGCTTCAATTCAATCGAGTCTGTATTTTTTGAGTTATCAAGGTGATCAAGGTGGGTATAACTCCGAAATCAATGGACCGATTATGCCCAAAATCAAACTTGAACCTCCCATTCGGATGCGCAACCTACCCTGAAAATTGTAAGTCCCTATCTCGTTTCGTTCGAAAGTTATCGAGGCAAAGATCAACCATCCAGCTACTGAACTCACATAAGACTGCTCCGATCTCCAACAATATAGATCCGATCGTGTTCAAACTGAAACTTGGCAGTAGAGTTAGGTTCTGAAAGGTTCTGAATTTTAGAGATGTCGGAGGAATAGTTTCTGATATATGGAGTGTTTTTCAATGATGTTCAATGATTTTTGAAAAATTTTCTACTCATACGATCCTCACGAAATCTTGCAAGAATTATCGCGTTGGCATTCGACAACTAGTAACCACGCTTCAATTGGATCGGTTTTGTATTTTTAGTGTTATCGAGGAAATAACCAAATTTCAGATTATCATAACTCTACAAACGTTGGGTCGATTATGCCTATAAACAAACTCGTATGTTGCATTTCGCGCATGAAAATTACAAATCGCTATCTCTTTCTGTTCTCAAGTTATCGTGAGATACATAATAATTTTTCGTAATTTCTTTAAAATGCACTAGTGGTACAATCTTCACAAAATTCCGCACAAATCTTTATGTCAATATTCTACAACAAGATACCAAGTTTCAATTCGACAGGGTCTGTATTATTTGAATTATGGAGAAAATAATATTCCAGAGTGTTATAACTCCGAAACCGTTGAGCCGATTATGCCCAACAAAGAACTCTCCCTTTCAGATGCGCAACCAAGCTTGAAAATTTCAACTCCCAATCTCTGTTCGTTCGAAAGTTATCGAGGCAACGGTCACCCATCCCTACTCAACTTATCCAAGGCTGCTCGGATCTTCGAAAATATACATCCGATCATGTTAAAACTTGGAACTTCGTAGTAGACTTAGGTTGAAGGCTCTCGCAATTTTAGCGATGTCAGACGAATAGTTCCTGATATACAGGGTGAGTCTTTGACCACTGCATTAATTTTAACCAAAGATTCGTCGCATCAAATTGAAATAAAAAAAAAAACAGTTTTTATTTTGTAGCTTTGACCTCCTTTTTTCGAATAAAATGAATGTTGGCGTAAAGTTTCCTATAACTATGATACATATTTTCCAAATATTAGTTATTTTCTCCTTCTACTGGTTTTCTAGTTATGGACTCGTGGATTCATAAAACCCAACGAAATTAGCATAAAGAAAGCATATAAAGTTTTTCTTGAGTCATTTCAAGAATTTCCATCGTTTTAGAACATTATATTATTCCTCATCATTTCTCCTTAAACGCACCGTTTTCGAGATATTCTTCATTGAATGTTTTAAAATGGAAAACTCCAGAAATTTCACTACTTTTATGGATCCGTCCCTGAGCGTTGGAATCCCGAATCAAGCTGTAAACCACGTTACCATGCCTTATTCTCGTCCGCCAACAATGTCATAGAT
This sequence comes from Halyzia sedecimguttata, assembly GCA_937662695.2. Lineage (NCBI taxonomy): Eukaryota > Metazoa > Arthropoda > Insecta > Coleoptera > Coccinellidae > Halyzia > Halyzia sedecimguttata. The sequence continues at coordinate 142,091,858 of OW569411.2, forward strand.
AATTTATATGCGGGAGTGTATCAGCACATTGTGAAATCTTTAAACGCTTGTAACTTTTTAGCTGAGCCGAATCTGGAAAAATGGTAAATGAAAAAAGGGTTTCATTTGATGAGAGGAATCTTTGGTTAAAATTAATGCAGTGGTCAAATACTCACCCTGTATAGAACTTTTTTCAATGATTTTCAATTATTTTTATTTAATTTCCTAGTGATACGATTTGCGCGAAATTTGCAAGAATTTTCGAGCCGGCATTTTATAACTAGTAACCAAGTTTGAATTTGATCGGTTTCGTATTTTTCGAGTTATTGTGGAAATAAAAACCTAATTTCAGATGGGTATAACTCCAAAACCGTTTAGCCAATTATGCCTATTAATGAATACAAATGACGCATTCAGATTCACAACCTACCCTAAAAATTGCAAGTCGCTATCTCTTTCCTTTCTCGGGTTATCGAGACGTAAATAATATTTTTGGTGCTCTAGTTCCTCGGAACTGAGTGCTTATCAATTTGCCCAAATGTCTGTAATTTTCGAATATTTCGATGAAAATGGTCTTAAACGATTTGGTTCGACTCACTGATCAAGAATCCGTGGTCGAAATTCATTCTGTCCGGCCGGCCGGCCATAGGCACGATTACTCTCGAACGGAATGAGCTAGATAGTTGAAATTTTCAGAGTAGGTTTGGGAGATAAATATCTCGGATAAGTTCGTTATTGGGCGAAATCGGACAGATGGTTTTGGAGTAACGAAAAAAAAATTTTTTTTTAAATAACAAATTCCAAATTAATTTTTTTTCAATATGCAGTTTTACCATGAGAATCCATTGATATAATTTTTAACTCAATTAGCTAATATTTTCGGAGATATGATTTTTCAAAATTTCAATATATATCGTATTTCTGTTTTCACAGAATGATATAATTATTCTGTGGGTATTCTATGAATTGTTATAATGTCAACTTATTTTCCTGAGACATATCGTTGTCTAATTCATTCATTCCAGCAATCGTAGAAATATGAGAATTATAATATACTTAATATCATACTTTTTGTTGGTTGATATTTTCATGCAGATGGTCAATCCTTATGATGATGGGAATGGTAATGGTAAGTTAATAATATTGAGTTCAGAATGTCTCCACTAAAAACAAAACTGGAATATTGGTGTATTGGAGTAGATTTGAGGAAAGATATATATTATCGTTCATCATAGAATTGAGGAATGAATATCTCGGATGAGTTCGTTGTTGGGTAGAATTCTTCTATTGGTTTTGGATTGATAATTTTTGAAACTCTTGTTGAATTTAAATTCTTCTATGATGTTTGAATTCAATTTCTGCTAAGATGAAGTTCTTTCATAAGAATCCATTGATATAATTCCCAACTCTGAGAAACCAATACTGTCGGAGATATAATTTGTCTGTTTTTAACTCCAACAAGCTTATACTTTCGGAGATATGATTATTCGAAATTTCAATAATGAATCGTGCTTCTATGTTTTCACAGAATGCTATAATTATTCTATCTAAGCTTTATTATATGCTCTGTACATACTCGTACATGTCATCCTGTTCTATAAGAGAGTCAGATCCATTTCAGCTATTTTAATTTGATTTCTTCCATGGCGCAGTTCTCATTCTCAGATTGCTCATTTAATCTTGATAAATAAACTATCATTTGAATTGAATTTTCTTTATGATGCAGTTATATCATACTAATACATTGATATAATTCTCAACTCTGAGAAGCCAATACTTTCGGAGAAAAAATTTGTCTGTTTGAACTAGAGCGCCAGAAAGCTCCTGTCCACAAGGTTTGAACCAATTGTTTAATAATTTATTTTAATTCGATAGGATTTGTATGGGTTGATATCAAAATTATTACTCGGGAACCGTTGGCCGATTATGCCCATTAACGAACTTGTCCTAGTATTCGGATGCTCCACCTACCCTGAAAATTTCGAGTCGCTATCTCATTTCGTTCACAAGTTATCGTGACAACGGACGACCGGCGAGCCGGGCAGAATCAAATTAGACCTCAAATTCTTTATCAGTGAGTTGAACATAGTCGTATGAGACCATTCTCATAAAAAATTCGAAAATTACTGACATTTGAGCAAAATGATAACGCGATGTTCCCCAGAACATACGCGCTAAAAAGGAAATTTCAGGACCGAGCAACGACATCCATGTGTTACATTTTTGGAATGAGTTGCCTGCATCAGTTGGAAAATATGTGACTGTGAACGCGTTTAAAATAGTTTTCACCGTTGGCTTAATGGTGTTAGATCATTTCCTTTTCTTCACAGCCATTGGATAGTTATACGCCATGTTTCAATGATTTTTTTGCGCATGTTCTAAGGAACAGCGTGCTAACATTCTTCCCAAATGTATGTAAATTTGTGTCGCTGAAAATGGCTGCAAACGTTGAGATTCAGCACACTGATGAAGAAAGCGAGGTATAATTCGATTCCGTTTGGCCATCCATTGCCACTATAACTCTCGAACGGAAATATATAGCGCATTGAAAATTTCAGGGTAGGTTGCGCATCCGAATGAGACGATTAAGAAGGTTAACGGGCAATTCGGCCGAACGGTTTCAGTGTTTAAATCTTGTATTCTAAATTTCTCAAACAATGCATATCCGATGGAATTGAAACTTGTTTACTAGTTGTAGAATGCTGGCAAGAAAATTTGTGCAAACTTCTGTGAGTATCGTATCATAGAAAATTCAAAAAGAATTATTGAAAAATATTCTGTATCTCTTAAATTATGCGTCCAATATTGCTGAAATTTTGCGACTGCCTTCAGAACCTAATATAACAGCCAATTTCTGAATTTGAACAAGTTCGGATCTATATTGTTGGATATATTGAAAAAATATTGGTCAAGTAGCTTTGGGGGATTCCAGTAGCTGGATGGGTGACCGTTGCCACGATACTTTGCGAACGGAAATAGATAGCGTCCTGCAATTGTAAGGGTAGGTTGTGCATTCGAATCCAACAGTTAAGTTCGATAATGGGCATAATCTGCCAAACGGTTTCGGAATTAAACCTTTCTGAAATTTTCTTGATTTCGCTCAATAACTCACAAAATACAAATCCGATCCAATTCAAACTTTTTAATTACTGGTAGAATTCCTCAGGTTGAAAAAAAATAAACAAATGTTTTCTTAAAAAAAATTATATTTCAGAAACTGGAATCCGTTGAAACACGATCGGATCTATCTTGTTGAAGATCCGAGCAGCCTTGTGTGAGTTCAGTAGCTGAATGGAGATAGGGAATTGCAATTTTCAGGGTAGGTTGCGCATCCAAAAGGGAAAGTTGAGTTCGTTTTTTGGCATAATCTGTCTAACGGTTTCGGAGTTATACCCCCCTGGAATATTATTTCCTCGATAACTCGAAAAATATAGCCTCGATTGAATTGAAGTTGTAGAATATCGACATAAAACGTGTGTACAATTTTATCAGAACCGTACTCCAAAAAGTTGCAAAAAAAATGGTTCAAGCACTGATGTAGAGTCAGAAGCACTTGTTCTGTTGTCCATTCTCCTGTATTGAACACTCCTAATCGAATTTTGTTCTCCTGTATTGGACACTTCTTAATCCAATTTACCATGGTACCTAAATTGGGAGAATGGACAATAGACCATACGCGCAAAAACTTTTGACTTAACGTCAGTGCTTGTTAAAAAAGTTATCGTTAATAAGTATCGTTGAAATAGTTCCCCCGAATGCTTTGTTGGGTCGTTTGTGTGCATGATACTGAATGTTATCTGTGTCCGTCGCCCATGTGTATAAATCACGTTATACTTCTTGTTGACACATATATTGTCGTTGTGAGAAACTCATTTTAATTTATGGAAATTTTATTTTGAAGAGTCCTTTTTTCAATTCCTGTGTCTAAATCAGCATTTTCCTGTTAAGTTTCAAAGTCTGAATTATAAATCCTTCGTTTTTTAGTCTTGAGACTCTTGAGAAAGTCTAAAAATGTCGACAAAACGTCGACTTTGTTTGTATTCATTCAAGTTCTAACCTTGTGAAATCTACCCCCAATAATTATGGAAGGACGTGAAACACAATTCATGATTTCACAAAAATATTTGAATAGTCCAAATAGTCAATTTGATCGGTATTACCATCAAATTCTTCATAGAATTACAATTGTCGAAAGAACAAGTTCAGAAGAATTTACCATTCAAAAGATATATTTCATCATCTTTACTACATCTTTAACGCTCCCTATTTTCATATTATCATTATTAAATTAACGATAAATGGAATTATTTATTAATGAGCAACAAATTATTTATTACTATGGCTTCAAATGATCTCATTTCGTGGAGCGTGTATATATCTGAACACTCAACATATCTCGAAATAATCCAGTTCAAAGCATTTAAATGCAAAATCCAACTGAATTATTTCGGCAACACCGCAAAGGCTTTGTTTGAACATAGGAACGTGTAATTTTATACAGATGGGCTTTGCGTAACACTGATAATATACCGGGTTTCTGATCATTAGTGAAACATATTCTTAAACGTATAACTCTTAAATTTTCTGATTTTTAAATAACTTATCGATGATGCACTGAAAAAGTGTTTTTATTAATTTCAAATATAAAACAATTCAAAAAGCATATTTACCTGAAAAAGTGAATCAAAAGAATAAGTTATTATTCGGTTTACAATTTGAGAATCCTATATCTACACACTATCAATAATACAATCGAATTAAAACTAAACATCTTATCCACAAATTGACTTGAACCATATATGATCATGCGTAGACACATCGGGTCTATCGTATTAAAATAATTAAACATTATTTTACATCTCCCCCCCTAAGACACAATTTACCCGCATTAGGTAAATTGTAATGAAATTTCTTCTGTAACTGGCAATAATTTTGTAACATGATAGAGATTTGATTCTTCTTTTTTATGACCACAATCAACCTGCACTATAGAATCAGAAATTTTCTTTGAAATTCGATAAGGTCCGCAACGGAGCTCATCAAGCTTTTTTCTATTGAGTTTATTACTGTTTTCAATGTATACAAAATCTCCCTCTTTGAACTCTGCCGCTTTTCGGTTTTTATCAACCCTTAATTTATTCTTATTGTGGTGCTCTATAGAATTCTTATAAGCTATGGATCTATCTATATCTAGATTACTTTTTGATTGCAAAATTTCTGGTACTACAGGAATCTTTATTCCAAATAATAAATATTCAGGGGAAAATTTTGTGACGCTATGTACAGTTCCATTGTATTCATCAATACATTCTTTAGCAATTGTAGACCAAGCTCTCTTCTTATCTTCTTCATTTATCTTACACCGAATTCTATTCACAAGTGTTTGATTCATTCTTTCATTCAAACCGTTAGAGAAAGCACAATTGACAGCTGTAAAAACTATTTCTGTATCTCTGTTTCTTAAATAAGTTTTAAATTCAGCTGAATTTATGCCACTATACTGATCAGTGAGCAGCAAATCAATTTTATATTTTGACACTTTTTCCAACAAACGAATAAAATCTGATGATGTCTGATTTTTCGAAGTGAGAATGAAAGCAAATCTAGTAAAATGATCCACCAACAAATGCAAATATCTTTTGGTCGATCTATTACCACCAAATCCGCCAATTGTGTCTAATGACACAATTTGAAATGGTCTTGAGGCAGGTCCCAACTGAGAAAGAAATCCATATTTTCGCTCCCTACGGGACTTATTTTTCAAACAGGTATCACACATTTTACAGTATTTTTTTATAGCTGCATCCATGTTTTTGAAATAGTAAAATGGTCTCAATATTAGAGCTATTTGGTGATTTCCAATATGTCCGTAGAATGTATGTACTTTCTCTATTAACTTTATACCTAATTTTTCTGAAATAAAAATTCTCTCTACGCCTCTTATTTTTTTGTAATAAATATTCATTTTTTTAAATGTCTTTTTGTCTTTTTTTATGAAAGTTTCAATATTATTCTGATCTTCCTCAATATCTTTTATCTCAATTATATTCACAACTTTAATAGCGTCATCTAAATTTTCATTCGTGGCAGATACCGCATTCCGAGAAAGACAGTCAGCTTCCAAATTATCCAAACCTGGACAGTACTTTACTGAGAATTCAAACTGAGACAGATAATATACAAGATCCCCTAACTCTTCATCTGTACGAGATTTTATATTTAAGTTTTCCAGCGGTTTGTGATCTGAAAAAACCACAAATTTTGAACCAATCAACCAATATTGCCAGAATTTTATCGCTTCTTTGATAGCTAAGCATTCTAAATAAATAGCTTTTTTCTTTTTCTGTGCTGCATTCAGCTTTTTCGAAAAATAGGCTACCGGTAAAATTTCCCCATTCAACTGTTTTTGTTTTAAAATTGCTCCAATCCCGTCGAGGCAAGCATCTGTATATATGAATATAGGTAAGTTTTTATCAAAAATTGTTAGTATGGGGGCACTGCATAAATAGTTTTTTACTTTTTGAAATGATTTCTCACATTCCCCGTTCCACTCAAATTCAATATTTTTTCTCAACAAATTATGTAGTGGTTCTAATAACTTTGCACTATCCTTCAAATATCTATGATAGAAATTGATTTTCCCAAGAAACTGACGTACATTTTTTTTTGTTTTTGGTGTAGGAAATTCTCGAATAGATAACAGATTATCTGTCATAGGTGTAATTTTATTATTTTTGATTAAATGACCTAAATATTTTATTGAGTTCCTTGCAAAATTACATTTCATAAATTTTAATCGAAAGCCTTCAGTATAAATTGCATCTAAAACTTTGTCTAGGTGAATCAGATGCTCGTTGAATGTTTTTGAAAAAATCAAAATATCATCTATATAATTTACGCAAAAGGAATTCAGATTATTTCTTCGAATTATATTACTTAAAATACGCTGGAAAATAGCCGGGGAAATTTTCAGCCCAAATGGCAGACATTTCCACTGCCAATGACCTTGTTGTGTAATGAATGCAGTTTTATATCTATCCTTTACTCTAACAGGAATTGACCAAAATGCGGAGTTTATGTCTAAAGCTGTGAACCATCGACAATCTCTTGTTTTCAATATTATATCATCTATGTGCGGAAACGGTTGAGCTTCAGGTACTACCAATTTATTTAATTCCCTAAAATCAATGCATAAACGAGATTTTCTACCGTCTTCTCTTTTATAGGCTAAAGTTACCGGTGACGCGAATGGAGAACTAGATTCTTCTATGAGATCTGCCTTTAATAATTCGGCTATTTGATGTTCAATTTCTAACTGATCTGGTGCTGAGCACCTGTAAGGTTTTTTTGAAATGTATTTATTCTCTAATAGTTTTATGTGAGCCTCATGATTTTTTACGACCCCTATATCAAATTTGTTTTTCGCAAAAATGGAACTATATCTGTTCATCAATTTAATTAATGGAATCTGTCTATCCCTTACCAAATGATCGATATCTGCCTCGAATTCTGATATATTTATATTTTCATTGAAGTTTACCTCAATGTCTGAATCTAAATCGTAATCGTCCTTATAATTCTCATCGATTTGAAACTGTTTCTCAAGTATTTTATTTTCCGTTTTTTGAATAATATCTAAATTTTCATTCTGAATAAGTCTGAATTTTCTTATCGAATCTAGTCCTAATAACATATCATAAGAAAAATAACTATTGTCTACAACAAAAACATCAACTATATTTTCTATGTCTCTAATTTTTATATTTATTCTCACTATACTATTTGATAACTGTACACCACCGATAGTTCTGAAAGTACTCTTATTTTTGAAAGTCTTATGATTTATTTCATCAACAATTTTTCTATTTATAAGTGTAATATTTGAGCCTGTATCATAAATGGCTGAAACTTGTTTTTTGTTTTCTATAAGTACATTCAGTTTTATCAGTGGTATGAGATCTAGTTTTTTTTCATCACTATATTCAAAATTGAGCTTTTCTTCCATTTCTAAACTATTTATTGATTTAATTTCATTTTGTTTATTTTTATTACGACAGAGTTCAATTGGATGATATCGCCCTGGTTTTCCTAAATGATCACATATAGTACAAGGTTTTTTTTCATTCAAATTAATTCCTGAATCCCTTCTAAAATTCATACTAACATTTTTATTTTCGGTATTTTTTTGCAAATTTTTATTAACCAAAGATTCAAATTTTCGTAAATACCCCATTAAAATTTCTGTTGTTATTATTTCCTCTTTATCTAACCTATCTTGTATATAAATTGGCAACCCAAGCACTATTAAATAAATTCTCGTTTTTGTGGGCATATCTTTATCTGATTCTAATAATAATTTTTCTTTTTTGAGAGCATAATCTAACAAAGACCCTCCAAGAAACTTAAAATTGAAAGCCATTCTTACATTAGTCCAACCCTTGTCTGCAAAAGTCTCCAAAAATGATTGCTTCCAAACAGCCCAAGTTTCTGTTAATGACGATTTCATTTGTACTGCTGTAAACCAGTCTTTTCCGGCATCCTCCAGAAATAAACGAAGTGCTTCAATTTTCTTTTCTTCTGAAACAATTTCATGACGAACGCATTCCTTTTCAAAGTCCATCAACCAAAATTTTGCGTTTTGTAATTTTCCTTTGAATTTATCCAATACGAAAGACTTTGTCACCGAGCCCAAATCATTTTTATTTTGTTGTGAAGTGGAAATAAATTTCTTCATCAATTCTGTCATTGGTTCACCTGATTCTTCGTCTTCTATTTCATTATATTCATCGAGAAAATATCCATTGAATACAAAATTTCCATCTTCATCCATATAAATTGGTCGAATTTCTGGTGTTAAAGTGACTTTTACATTTCTGAATTGATTTTTCTTTTTTAAATTTGAACAAGCCATTTTCATAGTTTTCAATGTTAAGAGTTCGGGATGTTTATTTATTTGCTGATATTCAGTAGGAAACGTAAATATTATTGAACTACATACTTCTTTTATCGTGGTTAATTTTATCTTCATCGTTTTTCCATCTGGTTCCGCAGCAACTACAAGGTGAACTTGTATCTGTACACGTGAAGTGCCAGGATTCTTATCATCTAACGGCATAACGATTCTTTTGATTTATAACTCTTAAATTTTCTGATTTTTAAATAACTTATCGATGATGCACTGAAAAAGTGTTTTTATTAATTTCAAATATAAAACAATTCAAAAAGCATATTTACCTGAAAAAGTGAATCAAAAGAATAAGTTATTATTCGGTTTACAATTTGAGAATCCTATATCTACACACTATCAATAATACAATCGAATTAAAACTAAACATCTTATCCACAAATTGACTTGAACCATATATGATCATGCGTAGACACATCGGGTCTATCGTATTAAAATAATTAAACATTATTTTACAAACGTATAAATTATATACACTCCCCGCATAGCCCCCCTTACCTGGGCTTCGAGTGGCCGTAGGTATGTGTCGGGCTTGGTATAGATAGCCATATGCGTATATATATATATATATATATATATAACCGCAGTTAAGAGACATCCACAAACGACCGCAGTTAAGAGTCATCCACACTGACGATTCCTAATAAGGATGAAACCGCGGTATGTTGCTAGTCAGCGTTGATGGAATTACACTTTGTGGATGACTCTTGACTGCGGTCCCTGCTAGTCCTATTATTATTTATGTCTAGTGGTTAGCTTTCCATAAAAGCGAAACTCACTCATTTGCCTATATATATATATATATATATATATATATATATATATATATATATATATATATATATATATAGAGATATATAGAGAGCATGGCGGTGATGGAGGACCTCACGTTACCGGAATTGGGAACACAAGGATCTTATAAATACCTTGGAGTACAACAAGCCCTAGACATAAAGATCACTGAAATGAAGAATTACTTTAGGGAAAAATTTTTCTGTAGACTCAAAAAGGTGATCCAGAGCAAGCTGAACTCAAAATCGATGTTTGAGGCTGTAAATATATGGGCGATCCCCTGTATAGCATATTCTTTTGGAGTGATCAAATGGTCAAAACAAGAACTGAAGGACATAGACCAAAAAGTAAGAGCACTACTCACCAGACATGGCATCCACCATCCACATGCGTCCATGAATAGGCTGTACGTCCCGAGACACGAGGGAGGACGAGGGCTGCAAAACCTGGAAATAGTACATAACCAGGCAGTACACAGCATGAGAGAATACTTTCTATCTAAAAACTCACCTTTCCACAGAGCAATATGCCAGGAGGATAACACATTGAGTCCGTTAAACTTGGCAGGACAGCTGGAGCCACCACAGCAAACTATGGAAAAACTCTCCCAGGAATGGCATTCTAAGGTCCTGCACGGGAGCTATCCTGGGAGCCTGCAAAGTAATCATGTTGATAGGTCGGAATCGCTTACTTACCTTAAAGCTGGATATCTGTTTCCTGAAACGGAGGGTAGAATGATCGCCATCCAGGATCAAGTGGTTCCGACGAGATCATATATCAAAAACATCACTGGAAGAAATATACCCACGGACAAATGCCGGAAGTGCTCCCAAGCAACTGAATCCATACAACATGTTGCATCGTCTTGTCCTGTTTTGGCACCAGTGGACTATATACAGCGACACAACGCGATGGCTGGAGTTTATCATCAAGCAATTGCCAGAAAATGCGGCCTAGTGAAGGCAGCTGTCAGGCCTTTTGAATATAGGCCAAGCAACATCCTCGAGAATGAAAATCATAGACTATACTGGGATACGTTCATTACTACTGATCGAGTGATTAAGCACAACAGACCCGATATTGTGCTTTTCCACAAAAAAGAGAAAAAAGTGGAAATCTTGGACGTTGCTATACCGGCCGACGATAATGTGCCAAAGGCGTTTATTGAAAAGCTGACGAAGTACCATGATCTGGCGTTTGAGATGAAGAACATATATGGCCTGAAATCAACAGCTATATTCCCGCTAGTTATGTCCACGAACGGATTAGTTGAAAGGCACCTTGCAGAAAACACCATCAGACTGGGCTTGGATAAGGAAATTATAAGTATACCTCAAAAAGAAGTCATACTCGCGAATACCAGATTGGTGAGGAAGTTCCTCACATCCCTTTGAAGCAGCCTTGGCAGGAATCTGCCCGGCCCTTCAGAGATTCCATCCCTACATGGTGATATAAAAAAAAATATATATATATATATATATATATATATATATATATATATATATATATATATATATATATATATATATATATATATATATATATATATATATATATATATATATATATATATATATATATATATATATATATATCTGTCCGTATGTGTTCTCTGTTTGTTGGTGTACAGTCCAACCTTATATGTCTTGCGTCTTCTACCTGTCCGTTACATGTGCATTTTCCGTCTGTTTCGCGCATGTGCTTTGAAGTCCTAGTCTGCCCGTCCCTATCTGTGTACAATGTCCATATAGTTCTCGTCGTCGATCTTCGTTGTCCCATGTATTTTTCCATTCTCTCATTATTTTTCCTTTCATCTCTTTCCTTCTTTGTTTTCTTAGTTTGTTTCTGTTTCTGTCAATGTTCGTTGTGCTGGTCAAGTGTCTCAGGGATGGATGTGGCCTGTCCCTTGTCCTTATTCGTGTTATGTCGTTGTCTCCCCGTTTGTTTGTCCAGTTTAAATGTCTATGTTTCGCTTCTGCTCACCAAGGAGGTACCCCTGCCAGTACCTGTAATGCCACCGTTGATGTTGTAGCGTATGTCCTGTTGATGAACAAAAGCAGTAGTCTTTGTAATGCGTCCGTCGGTCAGTTCTTGTTTTGACCATTTGATCACTCCAAAAGAATATGCTATACAGGGGATCGCCCATATATTTACAGCCTCAAACATCGATTTTGAGTTCAGCTTGCTCTGGATCACCTTTTTGAGTCTACAGAAAAATTTTTCCCTAAAGTAATTCTTCATTTCAGTGATCTTTATGTCTAGGGCTTGTTGTACTCCAAGGTATTTATAAGATCCTTGTGTTCCCAATTCCGGTAACGTGAGGTCCTCCATCACCGCCATGCTCTCTATATATCTCTCTCTCTATATATATATATATATATATATATATATATATATATATATATATATATATATATATATATATATATATATGTATATATATATATAAAAAAAAATATATATATATATATAGAAATATAATAACAACTTGAAAACACTTTTTTAAAAAATATGGAGAACTATTGAAAGCAGTTTATTCTAATGAAAAAATACAACGATCTAATCGATACGATGGTTATCTACAGACTTGCCTTATCCTACGAGGTATCCACCTTACGTGAACTACTATGCTGAATAAGCATTCTGGCGGTCAACGCTACCGCTCGCAACTATGCAATATTGCAATATGTTTCCTTTGAGGAATGTACGGGATCAGCTTACATATTACCTCCCCCTTTTAAAGAACTGAGTTCAATCTCAATGGTTGAACTCTGTTTTTCAATCAGTTTTGAAAATTTAATTATGAATACCTTATATAATATAATGAAAATTCCAATTAAACAGATTATTAGGAAAATGAAATAAAGAGAGGAAATATAATTAGGGTGTAAATTCCACTTATACAAGTTGGATTCTGCAAAATATGATACATTCAAAGGTTCTATGATTAAATCCTGAATATGTGAGAAATTCATATTATTCAATTGAAATTTATGGTACACATGATTAGTTGTTGATGGATGAAATGTCTTGTGACCATTGGATATGTGACATTTACTCTCTACTAAAAGAATTTTTCTTGGTTCATGTTCATATGATAGATGTCCTGAACAATTTTCTTTCAACAAATCATTAAATACAGATAGATAATTTCCATCAGGTAATAATATCAAGTCGTTCACTTCCTGAGCACTTTGTCTGGAACAGTTTTCTCTTTTTTCTTTCACAAACTCACTATAACATAAGGGTGGTTTCACTAGTTTATTCTGCGGGCACAACATCCATTCTTCTACATGTTGACAATCTTCATATAGGGACCACTTGATTACTTCTTGTTGGATCAATAGATACTTCGGTTGATCTATAGGGTAGGTATTTAGGAAGGGAATAAATTTAAGTTCATAGGTTTCGAAAGGAATGGGATTTACCAAAGGTACTCTAATCACAAATAATATTTGTTCGTTTTGAATTTTAACTGATGTGAAACATACTGAGTAGAAATCTTTCAAGTATATCAAATGCCTAAGTAAATCATTATTTTGGACATAGTTTCTGAAATAATTTAAAGGTAATATTGATTCATGCAACAAATGTAGTCTAGCAAAACTAACGGCTGTATTGATTTCTGCGAATATCCTAGATATTTTAATTTGTTCGAATTGTAAAAGAATAATTTTGTCTAGAATCTGTTGAAGTTTCATGAACTTATTCATTTGTTGTACCATGATATTCGTTTGATTTTGGAATCTATTGGATATAGAATTAATTACACTTATAACTTGATTTTGACTTGTTTCTATGGTACCTACATTGTTTTGTAATTTTTGAAAATACTCTTGATATAAAGATTCATCTTCGTCATCTAATGTGCCAAAGAGAAATTTTGATATTCTTCCTCCTATATTTATTAATCCTCTTTTATGCCTTGCTGGAATTAATTCCTCTAGAGTTTGCTTGTTTGAAATGAGTTGGTTTAATGAAGAATCTAGCAAGTACTGAACCATAATTTCTTTGGTTTCATTCTTATTAGTTATCTCGTTGATGATTTCTTCATGTTTGCTCAAAATTAATTTAAATTGGGAGAGATTATAGTGATACATTAAAATATGATCCTTTTCTACGATATATGTTTTGGGGCCATTGAAAGAGATAATATTATTGTGGATTTCCTCCGTTTTAAGGCAAATGGAGATTTTCAGAAATGGTAGGAGAGTTACTATGAGGGGAGTAATCATCCTGAAACAAATGATATTTATTTCTTTCGTTGTTTGATTCTATTTTTATGATAGATATGGCCTTTATCAGGCTCTTTTATCAGAATATTATCCAAAATTTTTATTTTTGATTCTTTAAATCGAGGTTTCAATTTTGCATCTGCTGGTAATTTTAAATACGTTTTTCTTTTTTCGTCAAGAACAACATTTTCTGTTCGGTGCTGATTTTCCTTCTGCCTTCTGATTTCGTTTTTCTTATTGTTATTCGTTAGAACTTCAGAAATGTTTTTCAAATTTTGATTATATTGTTCAATATAGTTTGATACTTTCTCGTTTTCAGTATTCTCAACAGGGAGACTATAATTCAAATCCGACTTCGTGATTTGTAAGGGGCTATATTTTAAAGTTGAGTGAATGGAATTATTGTAACTCAATAATGCTCTATTCAATCTTTCCCTTAAACTCAGATTTTTATCTTCAATTACACGTATTTGTTCAACTATCGTTGAATGAAATCTCTCTACGATGGAATTCGAAGTAGGATTATAATTCGTAACGTAGTGTATTTCGATGTTATGGGTTGAAGCGAATTCCTGGAGCAAGATATTCTTAAATTCAGTTCCGTTATCTGTAGTAATTTTCTTTGGTGTACCATGATTGGAAAAATAATGAATTAGTGATTCTATAATTTCAACTGCTGTCTTACTTTTAAGTATGAAACATTGGCCGTGTCGAGAGAATGAGTCGACCAGTGAGAGACAGGGTGTTTTGGAAATATTAATTGTATCAACATATAAATGTTCAAAGGGTTTTTCACCGATGGGGTTTTGTTTAAAAATTAATTTATTCGGTTGGCGTTCGTATTTTTGCCGCTGACAAATATCGCAACTATTGACATATTGTTGTACTTTCAATAACATCTTGGGAAAATAAAACTTTTTCTTAATGCTTTCTAAATTTTCTTGAATACCTCTATGAGTGGTTTTTGTTTCATGGTATAATTTTATCTTTTCAATTTGATCTTCTTCACCTTCTATGTCTTCTAAGAAAATATTTGAAATTTTAAACTTAAAAACTCCTGATTTGAACAATTTCTGTGAATATGTAATAAATGGTTTTTCGATATCTTTATTTTGGAAGAAAATACCATAAGTTTTTTCTGGTACAATGTATTCTTTCAGAAATTTGGTGAATTGGGTTTGTTCTGAAATAGATACGATTATTCTAAGTTTTGATGAATTATGTAACTTAATTTTGGAAACATTGAATTGTTTACCACTTTTGATGATGATCTGATATTGGAATATATTGATTGCTCGTTCCGTATAAGGAATTTCCAGAATAGGATTTTCCTTGTTTGAATGAACAGTTCCTGTATCTGACATATCGTCATCATTGATTTCTAATAGCTCTTTGAAGTCTTCTTCTCTTAACTCCAAATCTTCATGAGAAACATTCGGGATAATAGATTCTAAATCTGATAATAATTGTTGTTTTTCGTTAATATTAAATTCTTCTGGTTTAATTCTTGAAAGGGCATCAGCATTGTTGTTAACACCTTTTCGATATTTTATTTCAAAATTAAATTCGTCTAACTTAATTCTCCAACGCATTAGTCTCGATGAAGTTTCTTTTAAAGAAAACAGCCATGTAAGTGGTCGATGATCAGTGTATATTGTGAATTTTCTGCCGAAAAGATATGGTCGAAAATGTTTCGTAGCCCAAACAATGGACAGTAATTCTTTTTCAATGGTTGAATAATTAATTTCTGCCTTATTTAGGGTTCTACTTGCAAACGATAGGGGTAAATCATTAGGTGGGTTGCCTTGTGACAAAATTGCACCTACTGCATATTTCGAAGCATCAGTTGTTAGTATGAAGGGTTGATTAAAATCTGGGAATTGTAAAATTGGGTGATTCATCAACAAATTCTTACTTGTATTGAAAGCCTGCTGGTAATCTTGGTCATCTATATTGATTTTCGAGTCCTTTTTTAAGCATTGAGTTAGGGGTTTTGTGAGTTTAGAAAAATTTGGAATAAACTTCCGATAATATCCTATCATGCCTAAATATGATTTTATCTCCTTAGGGGTTTTTGGAATTGGAAAATTCTTAACTGCTTCTACCTTTTCAGGATTAGGTTCTGTTCCTTTGTCAGAAATTTTAAATCCTAAGAACATTACTTCACTTCTGAAAAAATATGATTTGTCCAGTTGTATTTTCAAATTTTCCTTTTTGAGTAATTCTAAAACCGTTTGGATATCAGCTAAATGTTTGTCCGGATCTTTCGAAAATATCAGAATGTCGTCCATGTAAACTACGCAAATTTTTCCGAGAAGAGGTTGCAAAATTGTATTCATAACTCTTTGAAAAGTTGATGGGGCATTTTTTAATCCGAAAGGCATTCTCAAGAATTCGAAATGTCCATCATCTGTGGCAAAAGCTGTTTTTTCTATTGATTCTTTATCTAATTCTATTTGATGATATCCTGAAGCCAGATCTATGGTGCTGAAATATTTCGCATCTTTCAACTTATCCAAAATTTCATCAATATTTGGAATTGGAAATTTATCGTCAATTGTTTTTTCATTGAGCTTTCGGTAATCGATTGCGATTCGCCATTTCTGTTTTCCTGATTTATCCGCTTTTTTAGGAACGATTACTATTGGAAATGACCACGGGGAAATACTGGGTCTAATTATATTTTTACTTAAAAGATCTTCAATTTGGTTTTTTACTTCTTCTTTATGAATTTCCGGATATCTATAGCGTTTTACATAAACTGGATAGTCATCGATAGTTCTAATGTTGTGTTTGATTTTATTGGTAAAACTAAGAGGTTGTCCTGGTAATTGCAAAACCGATTCATTACTCTGTAAAATCTTGGTGACTTGGTTTTTCATATTTTCATCTAAGTGATCTAAATCTACTGATAATTTCTCTCGAGGTTTTACTTGTTGTAAATGGAGTTCATGGGAAACGATTCCATTAGTCAGTATTTTATTTTTAAGGTCTAAATTGAGTTGTAAATCTTTCATCAAATTATATCCTATAACGCCGTCATATTGGGGATGAAATTTATAAACTACGAATGGGTACGTTGTGTCACAACCAAACATATCAAGAGGAAATAGAAGTTTATTTTTACAGAAGTCTTTTCCTGTAGCTGTTGTGAAATTCGTCATTTCTTCGTAGATTGAGTTAGGAAAATAATTATACGCAATCATTGGATCAATAATGGAAATGGAGCTACCTGAATCTACTAACAATTTACAAGGGGGGTCTTCTAACCTTATATACGGGAGACTAGCGATTCTTTCATGGTTGAAATTTAGGTCATGTGTGACTGGTAGGCAGTTTCTTGAAAATTTTGATCTACATTATATGATTGAGCTTGTTCCGAATTTTGATAATCCGTATCGTGGTTTTGATCGACATCTACGTCATATTGTTCGTATTCACATGATTCATTTTGTTGTTCCGTGTTATACAATTCTTCTGACATGAAATTTGGTGGTGCATTGGGCCTAAAATGATTTTCTCTAGGTTGATAATTCGGTTTTTTCTGTCTTATGCTTGTTGACTCATTTGGTCGTTTAGTTGGCAAAATTCTTGTTCTTACGGACATTGGTTCTGGTCTGTTATTAGGTCTATAATTGGGATTAGGTTTGAATACATCGGGTGGTTTTCCAAACACTTGATCATTCGTGAAAAATTTTGGTTGGGTTATATCTCTACGTGATTGCATTTGTAAGGGTTGACTTGGAAAGTTACTATACCCTTCGTTATTTGTGAAAAATTTTGATTGAGCTAAATTTCGATTGGGTTGCATTGAAAAATTTCTATTTTGATTATAATTTGTTTGTTGAAGTATATTATGATTTGGGAAATTAATTCTTTCATTCTTCATTGGAGGACTATGTGAAAATGACTTAAAATTTGGAATGAAATTTAACTGTTGTCGCTTAATTTCTCGATTTTCCAACATTTTGCAGGTATCATCGAAATTCTTAACATTACTATCTAAAAGATTCCTGACATTTTCATCTACGTTGTTGTAAATAACTCTGTGTCCAATTTTTTCCGATATATTTCTATAAATTACGAGTTCATTCATATTAAAGCCTTGCATTTGTAATTGGTAGTCAAATTGTAATTTCATATGTTTAATTCTTTCAAGGAAATCTAAAAGGGATTCTTTATGTGTTCTGCGCAAATTTTGATATTGATCTTGCAATACATCAAAATTGATTCTAAATCCAAATTTATTGATTAATTCTTGTTTCAATTCTACCCAGGAGTTTGGAATAGGTCCTGAATTTATAATTATTCGAGCTTCATCAATGATTCTAGATTTTATTACGGCAAAACAATATTGATTTATTCTAGAGTTTCCTGTTGAACCAAACTGTTCTATATAATTTTCTATCTCTACAATAAATGATTGTAATTCGTGAGAATTTCCACTAAATTTTGGTAAGAGATCTCCGAATAATTTTAAATCATTAATATCAGTATTTGCGTGACTAATTGTTGGTTGAGTCATTTTTAAATTTTTAAATTGCTCTAATAAATTCTCAATTTTGGAATATGAGATATACTCAGTTTGTTTCTTACAAAATAATAAAAAAAATTAATCTAATATTCCTTTGGTCTAGGGAATAGGAAAACTAGGAAGTCATAGATCAACTTACTTTCAGTTCTTCCAATCCTTGCTGATAGGCGCTACTCGATCAGTCTAAGGGTGTCTTCGAATGTTGAAAAGTTCGCAAGCAGGTCGGAGAGGGTTCACCTTTCTGTTCGTCAGGGATTCAGCCTTTCTTCTTGATCTCTTGCTCACTCGTGGGTTGGTTGTAGGTTCTTGATCAGTTTCACCGGTATGGGATTGACGTCACAATTTTCTCACAACTTTTTTTCTGGATACTGTTCTATGAAATGATTTTCACGTATTTTTTTCTCAAAAAAAAACTAACAGCATCCCATCCTCGTCGCCAGAAATATAATAACAACTTGAAAACACTTTTTTAAAAAATATGGAGAACTATTGAAAGCAGTTTATTCTAATGAAAAAATACAACGATCTAATCGATACGATGGTTATCTACAGACTTGCCTTATCCTACGAGGTATCCACCTTACGTGAACTACTATGCTGAATAAGCATTCTGGCGGTCAACGCTACCGCTCGCAACTATGCAATATTGCAATATGTTTCCTTTGAGGAATGTACGGGATCAGCTTACATATTAATATAAAGCAAATGACTGAGTTTCGCTTTTATGGAAAGCTAACCACTAGACATGAATAATAATAGGACTAGCAGGGACCGCAGTTAAGACTCATCCACAAAGTGTAATTCCATCAACGCTGACTAGCAACATACCGCGGTTTCATCCTTATTAGGAATCGTCAGTGGTGCATAAGTCAACCGCCGATGGAAGAATACACCTCGAAGGAGCCGCTTTATCGAACTCCAGGTATAACCTCTGAGTACAAAGTACACAGAGCGACACCTAGCGTTCAACCAACCAGGCTCCCGTTGCGGAAAACTCAAAACATAGATCCCTGCGTACATTCTTTGTTCCAAACGTGACTAATTGCAGAATTCTATTTTGAATTCCTCGCAGACGCCACGAGGAACGTGAAATCGCCCTGGTTTTAGTGCGCAATGCGCAGAAATGAATAAAGCAAATGACTGAGTTTCGCTTTTATGGAAAGCTAACCACTAGACATGAATAATAATAGGACTAGCAGGGACCGCAGTTAAGAGTCATCCACAAAGTGTAATTCCATCAACGCTGACTAGCAACATACCGCGGTTTCATCCTTATTAGGAATCGTCAGTGGTGCATAAGTCAACCGCCGATGGAAGAATACACCTCGAAGGAGCCGCTTTATCGAACTCCAGGTATAACCTCTGAGTACAAAGTACACAGAGCGACACCTAGCGTTCAACCAACCAGGCTCCCGTTGCGGAAAACTCAAAACATAGATCCCTGCTTACATTCTTTGTTCCAAACGTGACTAATTGCAGAATTCTATTTTGAATTCCTCGCAGACGCCACGAGGAACGTGAAATCGCCCTGGATTTAGTGCGCAATGCGCAGAAATGAATAAAGCAAATGACTGAGTTTCGCTTTTATGGAAAGCTAACCACTACACATGAATAATAATCGGACTAGCAGGGACCGCAGTTAAGAGACATCCACAAACGACCGCAGTTAAGAGTCATCCACACTGACGATTCCTAATAAGGATGAAACCGCGGTATGTTGCTAGTCAGCGTTGATGGAATTACACTTTGTGGATGACTCTTAACTGCGGTCCCTGCTAGTCCTATTATTATTCATGTCTAGTGGTTAGCTTTCCATAAAAGCGAAACTCAGTCATTTGCTTTATTCATTTCTGCGCATTGCGCACTAAAACCAGGGCGATTTCACGTTCCTCGTGGCGTCTGCGAGGAATTCAAAATAGAATTCTGCAATTAGTCACGTTTGGAACAAAGAATGTACGCAGGGATCTATGTTTTGAGTTTTCCGCAACGGGAGCCTGGTTGGTTGAACGCTAGGTGTCGCTCTGTGTACTTTGTACTCAGAGGTTATACCTGGAGTTCGATAAAGCGGCTCCTTCGAGGTGTATTCTTCCATCGGCGGTTGACTTATGCACCACTGACGATTCCTAATAAGGAAGAAACCGCGGTATGTTGCTAGTCAGCGTTGATGGAATTACACTTTGTGGATGAGTCTTAACTGCGGTCCCTGCTAGTCCTATTATTATTCATGTCTAGTGGTTAGCTTTCCATAAAAGCGAAACTCAGTCATTTGCTTTATTCATTTCTGCGCATTGCGCACTAAAACCAGGGCGATTTCACGTTCCTCGTGGCGTCTGCGAGGAATTCAAAATAGAATTCTGCAATTAGTCACGTCTGGAACAAAGAATGTACGTAGGGATCTATGTTTTGAGTTTTCCGCAACGGGAGCCTGGTTGGTTGAACGCTAGGTGTCGCTCTGTGTACTTTGTACTCAGAGGTTATACCTGGAGTTCGATAAAGCGGCTCCTTCGAGGTGTATTCTTCCATCGGCGGTTGACTTCTGCACCACTGACGATTCCTAATAAGGATGAAACTGCGGTATGTTGCTTGTCAGCGTTGATGGAATTACACTTTGTGGATGACTCTTAACTGCGGTCCCTGCTAGTCCTATTATTATTCATGTCTAGTGGTTAGCTTTCCATAAAAGCGAAACTAAGTCATTTGCTTTATTCATTTCTGCGCATTGCGCACTAAAACCAGGGCGATTTCACGTTCCTCGTGGCGTCTGCGAGGAATTCAAAATAGAATTCTGCAATTAGTCACGTTTGGAACAAAGAATGTACGCAGGGATCTATGTTTTGAGTTTTCCGCAACGGGAGCCTGGTTGGTTGATTGCTAGGTGTCGCTCTATGTACTTTGTACTCAGAGGTTATACCTGGAGTTCGATAAAGCGGCTCCTTCGAGGTGTATTCTTCCATCGGCGGTTGACTTATGCACCACTGACGATTCCTAATAAGGATGAAACCGCGGTATGTTGCTAGTCATCGTTGATGGAATTACACTTTGTGGATGACTCTTAACTGCGGTCCCTGCTAGTCCTATTATTATTCATGTCTAGTGGTTAGCTTTCCATAAAAGCGAAACTCAGTCATTTGCTTTATTCATTTCTGCGCATTGCGCACTAAAACCAGGGCGATTTCACGTTCCTCGTGGCGTCTGCGAGGAATTCAAAATAGAATTCTGCAATTAGTCACGTTTGGAACAAAGAATGTACGCAGGGATCTATGTTTTGAGTTTTCCGCAACGGGAGCCTGGTTGGTTGAACGCTAGGTGTCGCTCTGTGTACTTTGTACTCAGAGGTTATACCTGGAGTTCGATCAAGCGGCTCCTTCGAGGTGTATTCTTCCATCGGCGGTTGACTTATGCACCACTGACGATTCCTAATAAGGATGAAACCGCGGTATGTTGCTAGTCAGCGTTGATGGAATTACACTTTGTGGATGACTCTTAACTGCGGTCCCTTCTAGTCCTATTATTATTCATGTCTAGTGGTTAGCTTTCCATAAAAGCGAAACTCAGTCATTTGCTTTATTCATTTCTGCGCATTGCGCACTAAAACCAGGGTGATTTCACGTTCCTCGTGGCGTCTGCGAGGAATTCAAAATAGAATTCTGCAATTAGTCACGTTTGGAACAAAGAATGTACGCAGGGATCTATGTTTTGAGTTTTCCGCAACGGGAGCCTGGTTAGTTGAACGCTAGGTGTCACTCTGTGTACTTTGTACTCAGAGGTTATACCTGGAGTTCGATAAAGCGGCTCCTTCGAGGTGTATTCTTCCATCGGCGGTTGACTTATGCACCACTGACGATTCCTAATAAGGATGAAACCGCGGTATGTTGCTAGTCAGCGTTGATGGAATTACACTTTGTGGATGACTCTTAACTGCGGTCCCTGCTAGTCCTATTATTATTCATGTCTAGTGGTTAGCTTTCCATAAAAGCGAAACTAAGTCATTTGCTTTATTCATTTCTGCGCATTGCGCACTAAAACCAGGGCGATTTCACGTTCCTCGTGGCGTATGCGAGGAATTCAAAATAGAATTCTGCAATTAGTCACGTTTGGAACAAAGAATGTACGCAGGGATCTATGTTTTGAGTTTTCCGCAACGGGAGCCTGGTTGGTTGAACGCTAGGTGTCGCTCTGTGTACTTTGTACTCAGAGGTTATACCTGGAGTTCGATAAAGCGGCTCCTTCGAGGTGTATTCTTCCATCGGCGGTTGACTTATGCACCACTGACGATTCCTAATAAGGATGAAACCGCGGTATGTTGCTAGTCAGCGTTGATGGAATTACACTTTGTGGATGACTCTTAACTGCGGTCCCTGCTAGTCCTATTATTATTCAAGTCTAGTGGTTAGCTTTCCATAAAAGCGAAACTCAGTCATTTGCTTTATTCATTTCTGCGCATTGCTCACTAAAACCAGGGCGATTTCACGTTCCTCGTGGCGTCTGCGAGAAATTCAAAATAGAATTCTGCAATTAGTCACGTTTGGAACAAAGAATGTACGCAGGGATCTATGTTTTGAGTTTTCCGCAACGGGAGCCTGGTTGGTTGAACGCTAGGTGTCGCTCTGTGTACTTTGTACTCAGAGGTTATACCTGGAGTTCGATCAAGCGGCTCCTTCGAGGTGTATTCTTCCATCGGCGGTTGACTTATGCACCACTGACGATTCCTAATAAGGATGAAACCGCGGTATGTTGCTAGTCAGCGTTGATGGAATTACACTTTGTGGATGACTCTTAACTGCGGTCCCTGCTAGTCCTATTATTATTCATGTCTAGTGGTTAGCTTTCCATAAAAGCGAAACTCAGTCATTTGCTTTATTCATTTCTGCGCATTGCGCACTAAAACCAGGGCGATTTCACGTTCCTCGTGGCGTCTGCGAGGAATTCAAAATAGAATTCTGCAATTAGTCACGTTTGGAACAAAGAATGTACGCAGGGATCTATGTTTTGAGTTTTCCGCAACGGGAGCCTGGTTGGTTGAACGCTAGGTGTCGCTCTGTGTACTTTGTACTCAGAGGT
The DNA here is from genome assembly GCA_937662695.2 of Halyzia sedecimguttata. Lineage (NCBI taxonomy): Eukaryota > Metazoa > Arthropoda > Insecta > Coleoptera > Coccinellidae > Halyzia > Halyzia sedecimguttata. The sequence goes on from OW569411.2 coordinate 142,115,424, forward strand.
TATACCTGGAGTTCGATAAAGCGGCTCCTTCGAGGTGTATTCTTCCATCGGCGGTTGACTTATGCACCACTGACGATTCCTAATAAGGATGATATCGCGGTATGATGCTAGTCAGCGTTGATGGAATTACACTTTGTGGATGACTCTTAACTGCGGTCCCTGCTAGTCCTATTATTATTCATGTCTAGTGGTTAGCTTTCCATAAAAGCGAAACTCAGTCATTTGCTTTATTCATTTCTACGCATTGCGCACTAAAACCAGGGCGATTTCACGTTCCTCGTGGCGTCTGCGAGGAATTCAAAATAGAATTCTCCAATTAGTCACGTTTGGAACAAAGAATGTACGCAGGGATCTATGTTTTGAGTTTTCCGCAACGGGAGCCTCGTTGGTTGAACGCTAGGTGTCGCTCTGTGTACTTTATACTCAGAGGTTATACCTGGAGTTCGATGAAGCGGCTCCTTCGAGGTGTATTCTTCCATCGGCGGTTGACTTATGCACCACTGACGATTCCTAATAAGGATGAAACCGCGGTATGTTGCTAGTCAGCGTTGATGGAATTACACTTTGTGGATGACTCTTAACTGCGGTCCCTGCTAGTCCTATTATTATTCATGTCTAGTGGTTAGCTTTCCATAAAAGCGAAACTCAGTCATTTGCTTTATTCATTTCTGCGCATTGCGCACTAAAACCAGGGCGATTTCACGTTCCTCGTGGCGTCTGCGAGGAATTCAAAATAGAATTCTGCAATTAGTCACGTTTGGAACAAAGAATGTACGCAGGGATCTATGTTTTGAGTTTTCCGCAACGGGAGCCTGGTTGGTTGAACGCTAGGTGTCGCTCTGTGTACTTTGTACTCAGAGGTTATACCTGGAGTTCGATAAAGCGGCTTGTATTCTTCCATCGGCAGTTGACTTATGCACCACTGACGATTCCTAATAAGGATGAAACCGCGGTATGTTGTTAGTCAGCGTTGATGGAATTACACTTTGTGGATGACTCTTAACTGCGGTCCCTGCTAGTCCTATTATTATTCATGTCTAGTGGTTAGCTTTCCATAAAAGCGAAACTCAGTCATTTGCTTTATTCATTTCTGCGCATTGCGCACTAAAACCAGGGCGATTTCACGATCCTCGTGGCGTCTGCGAGGAATTCAAAATAGAATTCTGCAATTAGTCACGTTTGGAACAAAGAATGTACGCAGGGATCTATGTTTTGAGTTTTCCGCAACGGGAGCCTGGTTGGTTGAACGCTAGGTGTCGCTCTGTGTACTTTGTACTCAGAGGTTATACCTGGAGTTCGATCAAGCGGCTCCTTCGAGGTGTATTCTTCCATCGGCGGTTGACTTATGCACCACTGACGATTCCTAATAAGGATGAAACCGCGGTATGTTGCTAGTCAGCGTTGATGGAATTACACTTTGTGGATGACTCTTAACTGCGGTCCCTGCTAGTCCTATTATTATTCATGTCTAGTGGTTAGCTTTCCATAAAAGCGAAACTCAGTCATTTGCTTTATTCATTTCTGCGCATTGCGCACTAAAACCAGGGCGATTTCACGTTCCTCGTGGCGTCTGCGAGGAATTCAAAATAGAATTCTCCAATTAGTCACGTTTGGAACAAAGAATGTACGCAGGGATCTATGTTTTGAGTTTTCCGCAACGGGAGCCTGGTTGGTTGAACGCTAGGTGTCGCTCTGTGTACTTTGTACTCAGAGGTTATACCTGGAGTTCGATAAAGCGGCTCCTTCGAGGTGTATTCTTCCATCGGCGGTTGACTTATGCACCACTGACGATTCCTACTAAGGATGAAACCGCGGTATGTTGCTAGTCAGCGTTGATGGAATTACACTTTGTGGATGACTCTTAACTGCGGTCCCTGCTAGTCCTATTATTATTCATGTCTAGTGGTTAGCTTTCCATAAAAGCGAAACTCAGTCATTTGCTTTATTCATTTCTGCGCATTGCGCACTAAAACCAGGGCGATTTCACGTTCCTCGTGGCGTCTGCGAGGAATTCAAAATAGAATTCTGCAATTAGTCACGTTTGGAACAAAGAATGTACGCAGGGATCTATGTTTTGAGTTTTCCGCAACGGGAGCCTGGTTGGTTGAACGCTAGGTGTCGCTCTGTGTACTTTGTACTCAGAGGTTATACCTGGAGTTCGATAAAGCGGCTCCTTCGAGGTGTATTCTTCCATCGGCGGTTGACTTATGCACCACTGACGATTCCTAATAAGGATGAAACCGCGGTATGTTGCTAGTCAGCGTTGATGGAATTACACTTTGTGGATGACTCTTAACTGCGGTCCCTGCTAGTCCTATTATTATTCATGTCTAGTGGTTAGCTTTCCATAAAAGCGAAACTCAGTCATTTGCTTTATTCATTTCTGCGCATTGCGCACTAAAACCAGGGCGATTTCACGTTCCTCGTGGCGTCTGCGAGGAATTCAAAATAGAATTCTCCAATTAGTCACGTTTGGAACAAAGAATGTACGCAGGGATCTATGTTTTGAGTTTTCCGCAACGGGAGCCTGGTTGGTTGAACGCTAGGTGTCGCTCTGTGTACTTTGTACTCAGAGGTTATACCTGGAGTTCGATAAAGCGGCTCCTTCGAAGTGTATTCTTCCATCGGCGGTTGACTTATGCACCACTGACGATTCCTAATAAGGATGAAACCGCGGTATGTTGCTAGTCAGCGTTGATGGAATTACACTTTGTGGATGACTCTTAACTGCGGTCCCTGCTAGTCCTATTATTATTCATGTCTAGTGGTTAGCTTTCCATAAAAGCGAAACTCAGTCATTTGCTTCATTCATTTCTGCGCATTGCGCACTAAAACCAGGGCGATTTCACGTTCCTCGTGGCGTCTGCGAGGAATTCAATATAGAATTCTGCAATTAGTCACGTTTGGAACAAAGAATGTACGCAGGGATCTATGTTTTGAGTTTTCCGCAACGGGAGCCTGGTTGGTTGAACGCTAGGTGTCGCTCTGTGTACTTTGTACTCAGAGGTTATACCTGGAGCTCGATAAAGCGGCTCCTTCGAGGTGTATTCTTCCATCGGCAGTTGACTTATGCACCACTGACGATTCCTAATAAGGATGAAACCGCGGTATGTTGCTAGCCAGCGTTGATGGAATTACACTTTGTGGATGACTCTTAACTGCGGTCCCTGCTAGTCCTATTATCATTCATATATATATATATATATATATATATATATATATATATATATATATATATATATATATATATATATATATATATTCACATCCTTCCAATTTCCGGGCGCCCGTTCATCAAGCATCTGGTGGGCGTCCTCCAATTTTTTTTATCATTATCTTATGTCTTATATAACCACTTTGAAGTTTTCACTGATAGAATTCGATTTAATCTTTTCCATTTTTAGATACAGAGAATTGTTTACAGTCTCACACCCCTCAGCGTCATTTCACTATCCGCTTCACTAGCGTCCAAAGTATACACGTAAACTTTCATTCTCTCGATTTGTCGGCGTCCTAGTTCGAATATTATTTCCCAGTTGCTCGATCACTGGGCGTCCTGCGACGTTGCCAGGAGTAAAAGGAATAGTTCCAATGCAATAGGACAGGAATGTGACTCACGTTGTTTTGGTTATACCAGACGTGTAGAGTCACCGTGGAAAGATTTCAATTATAGGTTTTTTGTTTGGATTTGCGGATACTCCCTCAAACTACTACAATGATTCTGATTAATTTTTTTGTTGGGTTTTATCATTGCTGAATGCAATAATCTACGTATTTTAGAGTACTCTATTTTTTTCAAGTGATGAGTCGAAAGCACTAGGTTCATTAAAATTGAGGGTCAAGCTAAACTCTCTCTTTAATTTATCAGTACACACAATATGTTTCGAACGGAATGACCGAGAGACTTAATATTTTCAGGATAAACGCTTAAATCGAATGAAAAGGGCTTACGTCTTAAGTGAGAAAATCCGTTTATTACTTTCGGAGCCATTTAAAATTTAATTAATAATACTAAATGGGGATAAAATGGGATAACTAGCGAAACAATTAGCTAGTTTCAAATCTCAGGCCAAAAAGAAATCTGAGTTTCTGATTCGAAATTATTATTTGAATCTGAATCACTGAAGGAAAGTCGAGCGTGATCATCCATGTTAATATTTATTACATTCATGAAATCGATTTCGTAATGCATCTGTTATAAGAGGAAGGTTGGTTTGATAGGCTTCAATTTTTAATGTTTTGCAGAGGTTTCAAGGAATAATGTTCATTCCTCTTAAAAACACATTTGCCGATTTCTTCGAATCGAAGTTGCAGGTGAGAAAGTGTACGGGAGTCTCTCATAGAATGTAGGTACTTCTCATAGAAAAATTGAAATATTTGAACTCTCCAGGAAATGAAGTAACACAAATTTTGAGTTTCCGATTCAAATATCTTGAGCTGTCTGTCAGAGCATCAGTGGTAATTTGAGTTTAGTGGGTTCGGTCTACAGAAAGTCCAATCATTTATTCGCAATTTAGGGCAGGAGTTGGTCTCCCCCGACGAGAATAGCTGTCAGGCGACAAAAAAATTATAGTGGACAAGAGTGCAGTTACTTTTGTAGTACCCATGGTAAAATTCCATTCTGTATGTTCCTCCTTCTGTGTACACGATAGCTCACGAAATAATTGAGGTGCAGAATGTGTTAAATATCCGGATATAAAGGATTGAGGATAAGTTTATGAATGGTAAAATTCCATGTTTTCGAAGATTTTTTGCCCTTTGTAATTTAATTCCTTCAAAATTTCCGAAGCTACAAATCTGATCGAGTTGAAATCTAACCCCAATATATGCTCTTGAGAAACAATCTTGCTTTTTGCGTGCTTGTTCCGCGAGGAACAGCGTGGTATCTACATATTTACCACAATATCTGTATTTTTGGACTTTTTGACGACAATGATCTCGAACGATTGCGGTCACTCCTTAAACACTGTGTTAGAGAATCTGAGGTTTGTGTGAGGCGTGTGTTTTTGAAAGGCCTTTTAGCCACGAGTTGATTGCGCATGTGCAGAGGAGAAGTGACTGTTTTTGGGTTTTATGGGTTGTGTTGGGAGTGAGGATGCAAGCAATCGTTCAAACTTCCGTGAGGATTGCATGACTGAAAAATTGAAAGAATGTTCAACTATTTTACAGAGTAGTGATCATAACGTGGTCTTTGAGTTGTTTCAAAATGCATGCGCCTCTTTCGGGCATTATCGTTATGCGCATGAGCAGACGAGAAGTTATTTAACTACTGGGGTATGGGGTTTTGAGGTGGAGGATGCTACTCCTCCTGGGAGGAGCGGAATTTGGTGTGGGTGGTGTGATTTTGATAAGACCTTTAGCCACGAAAGCATTGCGCATGCGCAAAGAAGAAGTGATAGTTTTTAAGTGGTATGGGTTATATTGGAAGGGGCATTTGTTCGAAATTTCGTGCGGGTCGTAGGACTAAAGAAAATGAAGAAATATTCCACTATTTTGTGGAATACTTTCCATAACATGGTCCTCTGATTATTTTTGAATGCATGCGCTTCATTTGGTCATTATCGTTATGCGCATGAGCAGACGAGAAGTAATTTAACTAATGAAGTTGTCGTCTGAGGGGAATGGAATTTTGAGGTTTAGGATTCTATAACTCAATTGTAACCTTTTGTGAGGGTCCGCACATGCGTGGATTGAAGATGCGTTATCTCCTTAACCCCTGCTGGTGAAGAATAGGAGTTATGAGTGACGTTTGTTTGAAAGGACTTTGAACCATGAGTGTATTGCACTTGAGCAGATGAGAGGTGACTGTATGTGGGTTGTATAGATTACGTTGGGAGTGGTTCACGACTAGTAGCCATGGGTCTGATTCTTAGCCAATATTGTGGCGATTAGAAAGCAAATTCATGGCAACTCTGTGAACGGTCTAGTCCGTTTCATCAAAATATTGACCTTTTTCGTTGAAACGTCCGTACGGTGGCCTTGTGGCCAACTTTAAAACTACGCATTTTTGGTGAAGAGTGAGGTGGCTGTTTATGGTGTTGTTTGTTAGAACAAACAACGCAAGTAAATTTTCTTACGTGATTATGGGATTCTGGCGCTAAGCCAACATATGAGTCTTCTGTTTCCTCTTTTTTTAGACGAATTTATATACAAGGTTAGAACTATCTAAATGGGGACTACAGGGATATCGAAAACCGTTAGAAATATAAGGTGGCTCAAATCTCAAATGGTTCTCGAGATTTCCCAAAAAAACTAAATATCGAGATTTCCCTTTTCTCTTTATAACGCATTCATTCCTGGGGATAACTTCACGAAATACGGTTTGTAGCCATTATCCAATATAGAGATCCTAATGGTGTCGTCAGATATCTTCTATTTTCCATCGCTTCAGAGACGCGATAGTCTACTTTCATTTTTCTTATGGAAGCCATATTGGTTTTCCCCGTGGAGAGATAGGGAAAAAAAATACGAATCCAACATTGTATAATGCTCTACAAAAATATCGTGTCTAGCTGCTCAAGTTCGAACTTCTTCTTATTTTTTTGTCTAAGTAGTAGGCTGGTGCCAGAATTGTCATATAACTCATAACTTTGTTGACAGTGTTATGTGAAACCATCCTGTTCGTCCTATTAATTACCAGATTCGGTGAACAGTGGATTCGGAGAAACGTATTTGAAGAATAGACGAAAGCACTTGCGTTCCTAATGATATGTTAGTTGCTATATGTTTTTAATTCTGATCTACGATAAAACCACATTGTCAAAATTAATAAAATTTTGAAAGGAAATTGAAAAAATATGTAAAAGGATAAACATGAAGTCAGTACTCTTATGCGCAGTTGTTCACGTTGACGAATTTGAATTAAATTATGAGAGCAAGCCGTAGATCTAGTCAGACTGTAATGGAGACCATTCACTGTCAGGTTAATAAACAGTGCCTAAGCTACGAGAAAGATACAGTACCAAAGTCAACACAGAAAACAACTGTATCTACTCAGTCGGACAAGCGCCCATGAACTTCATAGGAATCCCATTGGAGAAGACTTCGGAGGATCATACTTATGTCTATAGCAAGCCCGCCAATGCAGGTTGACTTCACTATGAAAATACGAAATATTTAAAAAAGCTAAAAAAGCTTTCATATGAGGTCAATCTGCTCTGGCGCACTTGCTATAGACACGATTATGATTTTACTGAATCTCCTAGGTCTTTCCCAAGCAGATCCCTTGGAAGTTCCTAGGAGCTTGAGTGACCAAGGAGAGTCTGTTGTCTTTTCTATCAACTTTGGTATAGTATCCTTATATCAGTTAAGGCATCGTTTACTGACAGTGAATGCTCTCCAGTACAGTCTAACTAGATGGCTCGCTCTATCCACTTAGCTTGAAGCACTCATAATTTAATCCGAATTTGTAAACGTGAATATGCTCTCCAAAGAGTAAAGATTTCACGTCACTTTGAGTCGAATACCGGATATATAATATTCTTGTTTCGGTCTTGTCGTCAACAGCTATTCTCTTATCTATAAAGAAAACATGGGTATTGATGTAGATCTGTGTTTTTCTGTATTATCGGTATCCGATGTATACCTTAGAGTTCAATTTGCCTTGATACTATCTCGATTTGCGTTATATATCATGTCTGACCATGTTGTATATGTCAAGGATATAAACTATTATTGGTTAGTATCTTCAACCGATTTCTACATAATCGATTTTAATATTATATTAAACATATTTATTATTTGATTATAAGAATGTATCGTGTCAAGTAAAACCTATTGTGATATTTGAGAAACCCTTATTATAGACTGCTAAGGATGAATTCGAGACTTTTTTTAGCGAGGAAATAATAATAGTGTTCAATTCTGTGCATGCGTCCGTCTGGTCGTTAGTACGATAACTCTAGAACGAAATGAGTTAGAGAGTTGAAATTAGCAATGTTGGTTTGGAGCGTAAATATCTCGTCTAATATCGTTAATGGACGAAATCCACAAAGCGGTTTGGGAGTTATGGCCATTTTTAGTTAAATAATTTTTATTAATATTTCTGAAATTGATCACTCAATCCATCTGAAATTTGGCACCAAATTGTAGAATTATTGCCCTTACGAGTATATGCAGGCGAAGTTTTGTTATGATCAGATAACTCTAAGCTGGAAAAAACAAATTTTGAAAATTAGTTATTCCACAATAACTCGAAATATACTAATCAGATTGAATTGCAACTCGCTAGTTAGATGAATACATAGACGCAAACACTCGTTCAAAATTTCGACTAAAAAAAATTTTTTGCGGAATTTTGATTATTTTTGCGCGCGTGTTCCGCAAGGAACAGCGTGCTATCATTTCGTCACAATGTCTGTATTTTTCGAATTTTCTTTCGAAAATGGTCTCAAACGATTGGGCTCGACTCCCTGATGTAGAATTCGAGGTCAAATTCAATACTGTCCGTCCGGTCCGGCCGGCCGGCCGTTAGCACGATAACTCTCGAACGGAACGACTTAGAGCATTGAAATTTGCAGGGTATTTTTGTAGCGTGAATATCTCAGATAAGTTCGTTAACGGACGAAATCCACCTAGCGGTTTCGGAGTTAAGGCCGTTTTTAGTCAAAACGTTTCTTATGAATATTTCGGGAACCGATTACTCGATCTTTCTAAAATTTGGCATCAAATTGTAGAATCATGACCTTCATATGCCTGTGAAGTTTTGTTCTGACCGGACGGCCCTAAAGTGGCAAAAAAATGTCAAAAAACTCGAAAAATACTGAATTGATTAAATTGAAACTCAGTAGTTCGATGCAAAAGACCAAAGCAAACACTTTTGCAAAATTTCGTGAAGATCACGTGACATTAATTAATTAATTCGAATTTACCATGGTAAATTCGAATTAAGAGTGTCCAATACAGGAGAATGGACAACATAATTTACCATGGTAAATTCGATTAAGGGTGTCCAATACAGAAGAATGGACAATAGAACATACGCGCAAAACTTCTGACTTCACGTCAGTGCTTGAACCAATTTTTTTTTGAAACTTGGCAGTAGGGGAAGGTTATGAAGGCTCTTGCAAAATTTCAGCGATTTCAAACAATTAGTTACTGATATATAGAATTTTTTTTTTAATTTTCAATGATTTATTAAAAAGATTCTACGCATGCTATCCTCACCGAATTTTGCAACCATTTCTGCGTTGGCATTCTACAACTAATAACCATGTTTGAATTCAATCGGTTGAGTATTTTTCGAGTTAATGAGGAACAAAAAACCACCAAATTTCAGAAAATTTCAGATGGCTATAACTCTGAAACCGTCTGGCCGATTATGCTCATAAACAAACTGAAATGTCGCGTTCTGGTGCACATCCTAACCTGAAATCTTGAAGCCGCTATCTCTTTCCGTTCTCAAGTTATCGTGACAACAAAAATATTTTTTAATAATTTTTTAATAATTTTCTAGCCATACGATTCGCACAAAATTTCCCAAACGTGCTTAGGTTCATATTCTTCAACTACTCATCAAGTTTCAATCTGATCGGATTCATATTGGTTGAACTAAAATTATTACTCGGAAACCACTGGGCCGATTATGCCCATTAACGAACTTGTCCGTCGTATTGGGATGCGCCACCCACCCTGAAAATTTCAAGTCCCTAGCTTATTTCGTTCTCAAGTTATCGTAGCAACGGCCGGTCGGCCGGACGGACAGAATCAAATTTGACCTCAAATTCTTCATTGGGGAGTCGAACTCAATCGTTTGAGACCATTTTCGTCAAAAAATTCGAAAGTTACAGACATTTGGGCAAAATGATAACGCGATGTTCCCCAGAACATACGCGCATAAATACAATCTTGGTGAAGTTTATTCTGTAAATTAACATTTTTGCTTGTAATAAGTGGTTCGTATTCGAAAACACAGATTATAGTAAAACGTGGGTACAAGTATTATACGACAATATAGATGAAATTGAGTAATACTCTCGAGAGAATTGCTCATCTTGTAATGAGAACAATACAGCAAAACCTCATAAAAATCTCTTCCAAAATAGAGAAACGCTTCATTTTAGGAGAGCGAATGAAGGAACTTGTCGATGTTGAAAAAAGGCAAAACCAGCTGGGTTGTGGACATTTAGAAAACGGAATGTAGTAGAAAGACGTGAAGAAACATGAATTATTCACTCGTTCTACTCAATTTCATACACGAACACTAAAAATGTAATCGCATTTTGAGTGTCCGGCTCGAGGTTTCGTAACTATATTTCCAATTATTCAATAGAGATAGTTTCGAAACCACGTTCATTATGATCAAGGAGGAAATAATAATCCCGGCAGCGATTTTCATTCGAAATAGTCTCAGAAACTTCTTTCCTTCACTCAGATGAATTGTTTGCATTTTATTATTTTAAGTATCATTTATAATTTGTGGTAGATAGTATATTTTTTATTAACCATTCCATGCACTGCAATAAGCGAGGTGAACTTAGCGATTGAGACAAACCCCAAGAGAGCTATCAAGGAGAAATTTTTTAATATTATTGCATGCACAACATAATAAAATAAAATTTTTTTGAGATATAGTGAGGTTTAAGGTATGAGAACTTCACATTCTGAATGAATCTTTCAATAAAATCCTTTTTTATAAAAGCACGAAGATGAAGCAGAATAAAGGAGGGCATTAGTCCATCCGGTTGAAAATAATATTTCACTTCTTATATCTCAAAATCCCTAAACAAAAATTTCGCAGATATTATCCAATGCGATATTCTAGAAGAAAATAACCAAAGAATCCCAAACGAGAGCCATCAGCATAGATGCAGGTGTTCATGATGTCACCCCACCATTCAGCAACCTTGAGATTCCAGAACGAATTCAAACCTAATATTCAATAGAATTAAATGCACCAGCGACGATTCTCCTCGTTGTCAGATCGGGCGGACGCCCACAAATCGAGAGACTGGAAAAAACTATACGGGAACCACTATACGCCAACTTCACGCAGCGCCTCTATCGAGCCAAGTGTTGTACTAAAAGTATACAGCAGTATACAGGACTCGCATGTCCAATCGATATCTAGGCGTCCACGACAAATTTTGCCATACGACACTTAGAGTCGATCCAAGACCCATGAGCATCTTAACATTGAATTTCAACAGAGCGTCCTTATACGGACGCTTCGGGGTAGCTGGACGCCCGGAGAATAGTAATTTCATAATGTATGGACGCCCAGCCGGTAGTTGGATATATATATATATATATATATATATATATATATATATATAGCAAATGAGTGAGTTTCGCTTTTATGGAAAGCTAACCACTAGACATGAATAATAATAGGACTAGCAGGGACCGCAGTTAAGAGTCATCCACAAAGTGTAATTCCATCAACGCTGACTAGCAACATACCGCGGTTTCATCCTTATTAGGAATCGTCAGTGGTGCATAAGTCAACCGCCGATGGAAGAATACACCTCGAAGGAGCCGCTTTATCGAACTCCAGGTACAACCTCTGAGTACAAAGTACACAGAGCGACACCTAGCGTTCAACCAACCAGGCTCCCGTTGCGGAAAACTCAAAACATAGATCCCTGCGTACATTCTTTGTTCCAAACGTGACTAATTGCAGAATTCTATTTTGAATTCCTCGCAGACGCCACGAGGAACGTGAAAACGCCCTGGTTTTAGTGCGCAATGCGCAGAAATGAATGACGAAAATGAGTGAGTTTCGCTTTTATGGAAAGCTAACAACTAGACATGAATAATAATAGGACTAACAGGGACCGCAGTTAAGAGTCATCCACAAAGTGTAATTCCATCAGCGCTGACTAGCAACATACCGCGGTTTCATCCTTATTAGGAATCGTCAGTGGTGCATAAGTCAACCGCCGATGGAAGAATACACCTCGAAGGAGCCGCTTTATCGAACTCCAGGTACAACCTCTGAGTACAAAGTACACAGAGCGACACCTAGCGTTCAACCAACTAGGCTCCCGTTGCGGAAAACTCAAAACATAGATCCCTGCGTACATTCTTTGTTCCAAACGTGACTAATTGCAGAATTCTATTTTGAATTCCTCGCAGACGCCACGAGGAACGTGAAAACGCCCTGGTTTTAGTGCGCAATGCGCAGAAATGAATAAAACAAATGAGTGAGTTTCGCTTTTATGGAAAGCTAACCACTAGACATGAATTATAGTAGGACTTGCAGGGACCGCAGTTAAGAGTCATCCACAAAGTGTAATTCCATCAACGCTGACTAGCAACATACCGCGGTTTCATCCTTATTAGGAATCGTCAGTGGTGCATAAGTCAACCGCCGATGGAAGAATATAGTCCTATTATTATTCATATATATATATAAATACAGGGTGTTTCAAAAAAAGGTGACCCCCTCTCTAGGATAGGTAGAAAACTGAAAAATAATTGGGGTTTGCTCAGTAAAAAATTTTCGTAACGCCATCCGTATTCAAGATACAGGGCGTTGAAGAAAAAAAAATTATACACATTTTTTAAAATTTTGCAGAAACTACTGGCAACATTGTAATGAAATTTTATACGAATATGTTTTGGAAGCTGATACATCCAATGAATTCGTTTTTATGTCTGACTCTCCTAGAGGGCGCTAGTTACACGGTTCGTACCAAGTAGTATTAAACATAACTTTTTTATTATTAGATTTATTGAGCAAAATTTCAAGCGTACTTAAACATCATTCAATTTCACACAAAAAAGGTACTCTTGGTAAAACTCGATAATGTGTACCGTTCTCGGAGTATTTTGATTTGAAAATTCTACACGGCAATAGCATTTTCTCTGAAATTTCAGTTGCCATGGAAAACTGTCTGTCATTTAATGGTTGTGACGTGATTCAACAATAATTACATTTCTATTGTTAAATTAGATATTGTTAATCAAAATGTATTCAAATTTTGAATACACTGACATGTTATTAACCTTAGGAGAGTGTTTAGGAAACGCTAGTGCAGCTGTTATGCGTTATTCAGAAAAGTTTCCTCGAAGAAACTTTCCAAGTAAAAATACATTTAGAGCAATTGAACGACGTTGTCGAGAAACTGGGAGTGTGAGACCTAAAAAAATAAATTCTGGTAGGCCAAGAATAACAAGAACCATTAATAAAGAAAATGTGATTTTAAATTTAGTTGATCAAAATCCAACAGTTAGCGTAAGGGATGTGGCAAGACAAACAAATACGTCTTCTTCAAGTACTTGGAGGATACTTAAAGAGCAGCAGCTACATCCTTATCATTACAGACAAGTCCAAGAGCTCTTGCCAGACGATCTACCGGTTAGAATGGATTTTTGTCGAACATTACAAGAAAGGACAGCCATCAATCCAAATTTTTTTAAATGTATTCTTTTTACGGACGAGGCCAGTTTTACGCGACAAGGTATGTTTAACTCCCATAATGCACACTACTGGAGTGATGAGAATCCACATGTCAAAAGGGTAGCACATTACCAACACTCATTTAAAGTTAATGTTTGGGCAGCAACTTTAGGCAACAAGTTAATAGGTTATCACATTCTACCTGGAAATTTAAATGGTGATATGTACCTGGACTTTTTAAGTAATCATTTATTCGAGATATTAGAAAATTTAACGGTAAACGAGCGAAGATATCTAATTTTTATGCACGATGGAGCTCCACCGCACTTTGATAGAAGGTGTCGTAATTGGTTGAGTAACCATTTTCCGAATCGATGGATTGGTAGAGGTGCAGAAGCTCCAATTCATTGGCCTCCTCGGTCATGTGATTTTAATCCCTTGGATTACACAGTTTGGTCGTATCTTAAAGAAAAAGTTTATGCTGCAGAGGTAAATTCACCTCAAGATTTGAAAGATAGAATACAACGTCACTTTAATGATCTCACAGCTGACTCCCAACCATTTAGAAGATTAATGGATTCTTTAGAAAAAAGGATAGCCTTGTGTATTCGTGAAAACGGAGGACATTTTGAACACCTACTCTAATTGAAATCATATTAATGTTATTAGGCATTTTTTGAATTTTCTGATTTTTGTGTGAAATTGAATGATGTTTAAGTCCGCTTGAAATTTTGCTCAATAAATCTAATATTAAAAAAGTTATGTTCAATACTAATATCTAATTTAACAATAGAAATGTAATTATTGTTGAATCAACGTTAAAACTATTAAATGAAAGACAGTTCTCCATGGCAACTCAAATTTCAGAGAAAATGCTATTGCCGTGTAGAATTCATCGGTTATTACTTCATAATTTTCAAATCAAAATACTCCGAAAACGGTACGCAGTATCGAGTTTTACCAAGAGTACCTTTTTTGTGTGAAATTGAATGATGTTTAAGTACGCTTGAAATTTTGCTCAATAAATCTAATAATAAAAAAGTTATGTTCCATACTACTTGGTACGAACCGTGTAACTAGCGCCCTCTAGGAGAGTCAGACATAAAAAGGAATTCATTGGATGTATCAGCTTCCAAAACATATTCGTATAAAATTTCATTACAATGTTGCCAGTAGTTTCTGCAATATTTTAAAAAATGTGTATAATTTTTTTTTCAACGCCCTGTATCTTGAATACGGATGGCGTTACGAAAATTTTTTACTGAGCAAACCCCAATTATTTTTCAGTTTTCTACCTATCCTAGAGAGGGGGTCACCTTTTTTTGAAACACCCTGTATATATATATATATATAAAAATATAATCTCAACTCGAAAACACGTTTTTAAAAAAATTGGGGAAGAACTTATAAAATGAACGTTTTATTCAAAAGACTATACAATGTTACATCTATCGAATCTATCTACTAACTCTGTGCAACAATGTGTCACATCCTTACTTATAAACTAATTATGCATACTCAGCAGTTGACGGTCAGTGTTGCCGTCCTTATGGAATGCACAGGGTTGGCTTACATATTATCTCCACCCTTTATTGAACTGAGTTCACTCTTAATGTTTGAACTCTGTTTATCAACTATCTGTTGATATTTTAAAATGAAAATCTTATACATTACAAGGAAAATTATAATCAAACTTATTAGTAAGAAAATAAAATAAAGGGTTGAAATATGGTTGGGGTGCAATTTCCATTTATACAATTTTAGTTCAGATGAATTTGTAATATTTAAATGATCTAAAGTTAAATCTTGAATTTGAGAAATATTCAATTCATTGAGTTGAAATTCATGATATAAATTATCAATTTTGGATGATTGAAACGTTTTGAATCCATTGGATATAATACAATTACTTTCAATCAAGAAAATTTTTTCGGGCTCATGTTCATATTTCAAATGTCCTGAACAGTTTTCTTTCAATAATTCATTGAATAGGGATAAATATTGTCCATTGGGTAGGATTTGTAAGTCTTTAATAATAGGGGCACTTTTCCTAGTACAATTTTCACGTTTCTCTCGCACAAATGCACTAAAACACAAAGGGGGCTTCACTAGTTTATCTTGTGGGCACAGCATCCATTCTTCCACTTTTTGGCAGTCTTCATACAGGGACCATATGATTTCTTCCTGTTGTATTAGTAGATACTTTGGTTGATCTATTGGGAGGATATTTAGGAAAGGGACAAATTTCAGTTCATAAGTATCATAGGGAATAGGATTTACCAAAGGTACTCTTATAGCAAATATAATCTGTGATTTCTCAATTTTTACTGATGTGAAACAGACTGAATAAAAATCTTTCAAGTAGACTAAATGTTTCAGTAAGTCATTATTTTGAATATAGTTCCTAAAATAATTCAAAGGTAAAATAGACTCGTGTAGCAAATGCAGTCTAGCAAAACTAACGGCTGAATTTTTTTCTGAGATAATTCTGGATATTTTAATTTGTTCAAACTGCAAAAGTATAATTTTGTCAAGAATGTGCTGAAATTTCATGAATTTATTGATTTGATTTATCATGATATTGGTTTGATTTTGAAATCTATCAGATATTTCATCGATTATACTTATAATTTTTCCTTGATTTACCTCCATGTTACCTACATCATTCTGTAATATTCGAAAATATTCCTGATAAAGAGTTTCGTCTTCATCGTCTAAAGTGCCGAAGAGAAATTTGGAAATTCTTCCTCCTACATTAACAAGGCCTCTTTTACTCCTTGATGGAATTAATTCATGTAAAGTTTGTTTATTTGAAACAAGTTGGTTTACTGTCAACTCGAACAAATATTGCGTCGCAGTATCTCTAGTTTTATTTTCCTTACCTAAATCGTTTAGAATTTCTTCGTGTTTGGTCAGGATGGATTCAATTTGAGAAAGGTTGTAGTGATACATGAGAACATGATCTTTTTCTATAATGAAAATCTTAGGACCACTAAATGAGATAATGTTATTTCTTATTTCTTTCGATTTCAGACAAAATGGGGATTTAAGTAAAAATAGGATGATTGATATTTGGAAGAGTAACATCCTGAAACAGATGATAAATATTATTTTTTCCTCTGTTTAATTCTATTTTTATGATAGACGTGTCCTTTAGTCGCCTCTTTTACAAGGACATTATCTAAAATTTTGACGTTTGCTTCTTTAAATTGCGGTTTCAGTTTCGCATCTGCCGGTAATTTCAGGAATGATTTTTGATTTTCATCTAAAATAACAGCTTCTACTCGATTCTCATTTGCTTTTTGCCTTCTATTTTCATTTTTCTTGTTGTTTTCCGTTAATACCTTCGAAATTTCTTTCATATTCTGGTTATATTGTTCAATATAATTGGAGACTTTTTCATTTTCAGTGTATTCGACAGGGATGCTGTAATTTAAGTCTGATTTGATAATTTGTAATGGACTGTATTTAAGGGTAGAATGTATGGAATTATTGTAACTCAGAAGGGCTCTATTTAATTTTTCCCTTAAGGTCAAATTTTTATCTTCAATAACCCTTATTTGTTCTATTAAGGTAGAATGAAATCTCTCAACAATCGAATTTGATGTCGGATTATAATTTGTCACGTAATGAATTGTTATATTATGAGTACATGCGAATTCTTGGAATAATGCATTCTTGAATTCCGTTCCATTATCTGTTGTAATTTTCCCAGGCGTTCCATGATTCGAGAAATATCGAATAAGAGATTCTACAATTTCTGCTGCCGTTTTACTTTTCAGAATGAAACACTGTCCGTGTCTTGAAAATGAGTCTACTAATGTGAGACATGGTATTTTTGAAATATTAATCGTATCAACGTATAAATGTTCAAAAGGTTTTTCTCCAATAGGATTTTGTTTGAAAATTAATTTGTTAGGTTGGCGTTCATACTTTTGACGCTGGCAAATATCGCAACTATTAACATAACGCTGGACTTTCAATAACATTTTTGGGAAATAGAATTTTTTCTTAATGCTTTCCACGTTTTCTTGGATTCCTCTATGAGTGGTTTTAGTTTCGTGATAAAGTTTAATTTTCTCTATTTGATCTTCTTCATTTTCTATATCTTCTAAAAGAGTATTCGAAATTTTGATTTTGAAACTTCCTGACTTGAATAGTTTTTGGGAATATTGAATAAATGGTGTTTGAAGGTTTTTATTCTGAAAGAAAATGCCATATGATTTATCAGGGACTATAAATTATTTCAACAACTTGGTAAATTGATTTTCTTCCGAAATAGATACGATCAGTCTCAATTTCGATTGATTATGTAATTTTAATTTAGTAACATTGAAATTATTTCCGCTTTTTATGATAATTTGGTACTGAAATACATTAATTGCTCGTTCAGTAAAGGGAATTTCTAAAATTGGGTCTTCTTCATTAGAATGTACAGTTTCCGTATCAGAATTTTCGTCTATATTCATTGCGATCAACTCGTCAAAGTCTTCTTTTCTCAGGTCTAAATCTTCATGAGATATATGTGGAACAACTGAATCTAAATCTGATAACAACAGTTCTTTTTCAGTAACATTTATATCTTCGGTTCGAATTCTGGAAAGAGCGTCCGCATTATTATTTACACCTTTTCGATACTTTATTTCAAAATTGAATTCATCTAATTTGATCCTCCAACGCATCAATCTTGAAGAAGTTTCTTTTAGTGAAAATAACCAAGTCAGTGGTCGATGATCGGTATAAATCACGAATTTTCTACCAAATAAATAGGGTCTGAAATGTTTTGTAGCCCAAACAATTGATAGCAACTCTTTCTCAATCGTCGAATAGTTAATTTCTGACTTATTTAATGTTCGACTGGCAAACGCTATAGGCAAATCGCTAGGGGGGTTGCCTTGTCCTAAAATAGCACCTAGTGCATACTTCGATGCATCGGTTGTAAGGGTGAATGGTTGATTGAAATCCGGGAATTGTAAAATCGGATGATTTATCAACATGTTTTTACTAATATTGAATGCTTCTTGATAATCTTGATTTTCTAAATTGATTTTTGAGTCTTTTTTCAAACATTGTGTCAGTGGTTTGGTAAGCTTAGAAAAATTTGGAATGAATTTTCTGTAATAGCCGATCATGCCTAAATATGATTTTATTTCTTTAGGTGTTTTCGGAATTGGAAAATTCTTTACAGCTTCTATTTTTTCTGGGTTGGGTTCAACTCCTCTATCTGAAATTTTGAATCCTAAAAACATCACTTCATTTCTGAAAAAATATGATTTATCTAATTGTATCTTGAAATTTTCCTTTTTGAGCACTTCTAATACTGTCTGAATATCCGCTAAGTGCTTATCTGGATCTTCGGAGAATATTAGGATATCGTCCATGTATACTACACAAATTTTTCCTAAAAGAGGTCGTAAAATTTCATTCATTACTCTCTGAAATGTTGATGGCGCATTTTTTAAACCGAAGGGCATTCGTAAGAATTCGAAATGTCCGTCATCCGTAGCAAAGGCAGTTTTCTCTATGGATTCCTTATCAAGTTCAATTTGATGGTATCCTGATGCTAAATCTATAGTGCTAAAAAATTTTGCTCCTTTCAAGTTATCTAAAATTTCGTCAATATTCGGAATTGGAAATTTATCATCAATTGTCTTCTCATTGAGTTTTCGATAATCTATTGCAATTCGCCATTTTTGTTTACCTGATTTGTCTGCTTTTTTGGGAACTATGACTATCGGAAATGACCAGGGTGAAATACTCGGTTTTATTATATTTTTGCTTACAAGGTCCTCGATTTGATTTTTGACTTCTTCCTTGTGAATTTCGGGATATCTATATCGTTTAACGTATACGGGGTTGTCATCAATGGTTCTTATATTGTGTTTGATTTTGCTTGTGAAATTTAATGGTTGTCCTGGTAATTGTAAAACAGATTTATTACTTTGTAAAATTTTGGTTAATTGATTTTTTAAATTGTCATCTAGATGATCTAGTTCGACAGGTATTTCTTCTCGCGGTCTTATTTGCTGTAAATGAAGTTTGTGTGAAACGATTCTATTAGTTAAAACTTTATTTTTCATATCCAAAGTAAGTTGCAAATCTTTCATCACATTGTAACCTATAACACCATCATATTGGGGGTGGAACTTATAGACAACAAAGGGATAGGTTGTATTGTAACCAAATATATCGAGAGGAAATAACATTTTATTGTTACAGGAGTCTTTGCCTGTAGCTGTCGTAAAATACGTATTTTCTTTATAAACGGAATTTGGAAAGTAGTTATAAGCAATAATTGGATCTATGATTGAAATTGAACTTCCTGAATCTATTAATAATTTACATGGTGGGTTTTCTAATTTGATATAAGGGAGACTGGCAATTCTTTCTTCATTAACATTTAAGTCATGTGTGACTGAAAGGCAGTTTCTAGAAAATTTTCATATTCTATCTCTGGAGATTGATTTTCTTCGGGAATTTCTTCTTCTATTTCGTTATTATTTTGATTATAGATTTCGTTGAATTGTTCATCTGGGGACAATTCAATTTGTTGTTCGGTATTGGTTAATTCTTCCGATGAAAAATTGGGTGGTGCTCTTGGCCTAAAATAATTTTCTCGCGGTTCATAATTGGGTTTAGGTTGTCGTATACTTGATGATTCATTAAATCGCTTTTGCGGTACGATTTTCGTTCGTATAGACATTGGTTCTGGTTTATTAGCTGGTTTATAATTAGGATTAGGTTTGAAAACATCCGGTGGTTTTCCAAACACTTGTTCATTGGTAAAATATTTTGGTTGATTTGTATTTTGAATTGGTTGTATGCGTATGGGCTGACTTGGGAAATTTTGATTTGGATTATTAATGATATGGGGGCGTATATTTTGTCTACAAACATTTTGATTCGGAATAGAATAATAAGGGGAATAATTCATCTTTACTTTACTTGCATGGGAATTTTGTGAGAATTGACTTAAATTTGGTGTAAAATTTAATTGTTGTCTCTTTATCTCTCTATTTTCTAACATTTTGCAGGTATCATCGAAGTTTCTCTCATTATTATCTAATAGATTTCTAACATTTTCATCTACATTATTGTAAATTACTCTCTGCCCAATTTTTTTCTGAAATATTCCTATAAATTGTAATTTCATTCTTATTAAATCCTTGCATCTGCAATTGATAATCGTATTGCAATTTTGTTTGTTTGATTTTCTCTAAGAAATTTAGGAGAGGTTCTTTATTCGCTCTGTGCATATTTTGGTATTCATCTTGTAGAACATCAAAGTTAATTCTAAATCCAAATTTGTCAATTAAAATTTTCTTTAATTCTTCCCATGTGTTTGGGATCGGTCCTGAATTAATTATTATCCGTGCCTCATCAATTATTCTTGACTTTATCATCGCAAAACAATAATGATTTATTCGGGCATTTTCCGTTAATCCGAATTTGGCAATATAATTCTCTATTTCTACTATAAATGCTTGCAGTTCATGTGGATTTCCACTGAATTTTGGGAGCAGATCTCCAAATAATTTTAAATCGTTAATATCTATCATGTTGCTTAGACTTCCTGAAGGTTGAGTCATTTTTGTATTTAATTTCTCAAATTTTTCTACTAATTCGTCTATGTTGAATAGAAAATTTTAAACAGTTTGTCTCTTACAAAATGAAATAAAATGAAGTATTCCTTTGGTCTAGGGAATAGAAAAACTAGGAGGTTAATAGATCAACTCACTTTCGTTACTTCCGGTCCTGGTTTGAAGGGCGCTACTCGATCAATCCACAGGTGTGTCTTCAGATGTTGGTATGCTCGCAAGCAGGCCAGAGAGGGTTCACCTTACACTTCTTTTCAGGGATGCAGCCTTTCGTCGTGGACTCTTGTTCGCTCGTCTGATTGTTGCTACTTCTTGATCAGTTTCACTTAACAGGATTGACGTCACAAATTTTCGCACTTTTTCGGGTATTGTTCAAAGAAATAATTTTCAAGTATTATTTTTCCAAAAATACTAACAACATCCCATCCTCGTCGCCAAAAATATAACCTCAACTCGAAAACACGTTTTTAAAAAAATTGGGGAAGAACTTATAAAATGAAAGTTTTATTCAAAAGACTATACAATGTTACATCTATCGAATCTATCTACTAACTCTGTGCAACAATGTGTCACATCCTTACTTATAAACTAATTATGCATACTCAGCAGTTGACGGTCAGTGTCGCCGTCCTTATGGAATGCACAGGGTTGGCTTACATATTAATATACATATGTAGATTCTAGGTTTAAGGGGTATAGGAATGATGAATACTCCAGTTTATCTCCTTTATTCCTTTAGTCGACGTTTCGACCCTGGTTGGGGTCTTCCTCAGGACTCTACAATAATTCAATACGAACAGTCAGTATAACATTAACAGAAACAAATAGGTTTTTTTTTTTTGACATGCCGAAAATGAGAAGAACAAAAGATTTGAAGCACATCAGCAAATAATGCCAACAGCGTGTCATTTACAAACACTTCCCTACAATGATCCAAAGCACAAAAATCTTTATATGCGTTTGTGAAAGCATGGCAATCATAAATGAAAAGAGGTTATCAAGAACACAGAACATGAAGCTAGGTTACGTCATTGTCAACTCGAGTCATAGAACTTGAATTTGATTCGCGTTTTCTTTGGAAGTTCCAACTAATCAAGTAGGAATAAATATTGCTAATACCTTCGATATCCTTTTTGTGATTCATGGCATTTTCATGCCGCTTAATGTGGAACATCTCCAGAAAGCATACATATATATATCTTCAATCCACCTTTATAGGGTTATAGGATTCGGCTATGTCAGTGAGAATGCAGGGCCTTGTTTGGCCAAGGCACTATCACCCACTGGTCACGAATCCGCGTACTATTCTGGTCGTCTACAGGATAACCTCTCTGTGTGCGTCCGCTATTAGTCTTCTAGTCCAAGGCGGTGAGTATTTTCAGATAGAAGTTCTTCAACCAGTCAATTCGTGCTGATGTGAGAGGATGTATCGTAGTGCTGGTGAGTTTATAAATTTCTTTTAATTCGAATGCAAGGTCATGATATTTCATCTTTTTGGTGCTCTTGTTCCTCGGAACAGAGTGCTTATCAATTTGCCCAAATGTCTATAATTTTCGAATTTTTGGCTGAAAATGGTATCAAACGATTTGGTTTGACTCACTGATCAAGAATCCGTGGTCGGAATTGATTCTGTCCGGCCGTCTGGCTGTCCTTCCGTTAACACGATAACTCTCGAACGAAAGGAGATCGAGGATTGAAATTTGCAGGGTAGGTTTGGAGCGTAAATATCTCGGACGAGTTCTTTAACCAGCAAAATCCATCAGGTGGTTTCGGGGTTATGGCTGTTTCTAGTAAAAATATTTTTTATGAATATTTCCGAGACCAATCACTCGTTCAATCTGAAATTTATCATCAAATTGTAGAATCATGACCTTTAGACGCATGTGTTTAGTTTTGTATTGAGCGTGTTACCATAAAGTGAAAAAAAATATTTTGAAAATTTTAAAATTTTATTTCTACAATAACTCTCGAACGGAATGAGCTAGGCAGTTGAAATTTTCAGAGTAGATTAGGGAGATTAATATCTAAGTTAATTTTGCTATTGGGCAAAATAGGCCAGATGGTTTCGGAGTAACGAAAAAAATTTTTTTCTTTTAACTTATGAATTCCAAAATAATTTTTTTTCAAGATGCAATTTCACCATAAAAATCCATTCATATCATTTTTCAACTCCAAGAAACTAATAGTTTCGGAGGTATGATTTTTCGAAATTTCAATAATTAATTGTACTCCTATGTTTTCAGAGAATGCTATAATTATTCTATCTATGATTCATTATATGATCTGTGTTCATACTCGTACCTATCATCCTGTTCTATAAGAGAGAGTCGAATTCATTTTAGCTATTTTAATTTGATTTCTTCCATGGTGCAGTTCTCATTCGCAGATTGCTCATTTAATCTTGATAAATAAACTATTATTTGAATTGAATTTCCTTTATGATGCAATTCTATCATAAGAATACATTGATATAATTCTCAGCTCTGAGAAACCAATACTTTCGGAGATATAATTTGTCTGTTTGAACAAGAGCGCCAGAAAGCTCCTGTCCACAGGGCATGAACCAATTTATTTCAGCATACGCTCTCTCGACGTTATCATCCGCTAGCACGGTGACATCGATGATTGTCACCTCCTTCTTCACCTTGTCAAATATGACAATGTCGGGCCGATTGTGAGGAGTATCTGTGATAAGCGAAGAATCCCAATATACCTTAATTCCATCATTCTCCAGTATTTTCCTCGGTACAAAGTCGTGGAACTTCTTTATTAACAATTTCAATTTTCATAAATCACATCACTAACGGGGAGATAGGGTTATTTTGCTGAGGTTTTTTCCCTAAGCTCTAGTATCATATATCAAATTATATGGTACCCCGTTACTCTAACCTCTGCTAACACTTTTTTCATACACATGTTTTATTGTTAGATAAAAACAAATTGTAACGATCAAGTTCAAAAGAATATATATATATATATATATATTAGACCGACTTGAATGACAATTGCTTGGTGCTATAACTTGGCCATAGCGTTGTGACGGCCCGTGTACTCTCGAGGAGCCATTACTGAACAGGACGAAGTGATATGTTATATGGTTTCAGACGAATGTATACACTTTTGGCACCTATCACTTGCTTTGTTCTTTCCTATTATGTTTTTCAGATAGCATCTTGTGGGGATCACCTGATCTTAGATGGCTGCTAATCTGCCTTCCGTTTGAGCAAAGAGGTATCCAGCCTTAAGGTAAGACACTGATTTTTCTTTATTTTGTTACGGTTTTGTTTGAGAAGCACTTATTAAATCGCGATATTTTTTTGTCGATATAGAACCCGGATGGTGAACGTATTCACGTGCCGTCTTTAACATTCGAATTTCGAGAAAGAATTGTGCTAGGAGACGCCATTTTGATTCATCCAATTTTGGAATCCTCATAGTTGAGAGAATTAATAACTCGCGATTTTCACTCAAAGCGGGATAACCTTCGATTGTTCTGGAATAAGTGAATTGTTTGTTGAACGAGGTTACCGGTTACCCAAAAATTGGGGATATAAAGGCACGCCACTGGAAAACCAGGTCTTGTCCCTGAAGATCTAGGGTAAGATAGCATACCGAACGTTGTTCATTGGGTTTTGTTTTGATGTATCTATGTTCTCTTTTAAGGACCTTTTAGAGTGGGCTATTCGGTGAGAATCAGAAAATCGTACCAAAAGCTAAAAGTGTTAGTTCCACTCCAAGTTTGGAGAGGTACTTCGAATATTATTGGAACTTGGAAAACACCACCCTGTTAAAAGGCTCGGATTGACGTAAGACATTCTACCTAGCTGAGGAGGAACTAACTCCCCTTTACCTAGACAACGTAGAACAGATAAGTACCGTAGTAGGATACCACTGTGAAAAGTTATCTGCTGATTTCTATTTGACATTACCTATTAAATTGAAGTTTTTTATAGTTATATTATAATTCCTTGTCCATTTCCCAAAGTAGTGTAGTCGAGATAAATAAAGAACTTACGACCCTGGTCGAACCGAATCTTTGACTGATTTGTTTAAGTAAATTTATTTAAAATCATTGGTGTCCTCAACATTTTGGCTAAATTATCTGGCACCCCAATTATAAAGATTCATATTCATTTCTTGAGCTAGCCGGATGCCTCGTTTGAGTTGAGTCGTGAAAGTTATTTGAAAATATTCTTTTTATAATAGACATAACAAAATTGGCGCCCAACGTGGGGCCTTTTCTCGACTGTGTTGCTTTGATGAAATATGAGTAGAGTTTTCTTATAACCGTTGCCAGAATTTCGTTTTTTTTTCATTGACAATCTAAAAAAATTGTCCACATTGATAATTATAATTTCCGTTTGTGTAGACATTTTTAGGGAGATTTACGTTGTTTAGCAGATTGTAATTCTGAATTGATCTCAATAATTGATTTGTATTTTGTATAATTTGTCACATTTACTCTGATTATACATTGTTTTTACTGTGTAAATAGGTGGGAGAAGTTGGTTCTTCGATGCGTATAATAATAATTGCCTGAAATTTAAGTGATTATTGGAACGATCTGATTCTCATCTTAGGATATTTGATATATTTTTTTTATCCGAGATAATTTGTCTAGTTGATGTTGGATTTTACCGCTAGTTGCAAGAGCGAGTAAGATGCGAGTATCGTTGTTTATCTTTTTTGACGCTTGGCAGTGAACGTTTCGCAGTTTATTGGGTGCGCGAAAGAGATCGATAATCAAATATCATTATTGGAGGTAGGTGAATCGTGATCGCACTGGGGGGGGGGGGGAAGAATCGAAGAATCAGCGGTATTGAATAGTTTTCCAGGATCTTCATGATCCTGGAAATCGGGAAATATTCGTTTTATAGTATCGGTGTTACAGAGATCGATTTGTTTTTGGAAAATGGCTTCGAAGGTACGATTTGAAATTAATCGACTTTCTTCGGAAGACTTACAGTATTTATTGGCGATAAGAGGGATCTCGGGCGTAGGGACCGTTAGGGCAATGCGTGAAACTTTGAGAGGTTTAATAAAGTTAGAGAAAATTCCAGAATCTACTTTGTCGTATCCCCCATATCCCTTTGAGTTTGAGAAGGATTTGTCGGCACTTAAGATCACTTGTACAGAAATTAAAGATTCATTAGACGGTTTTGGTATACCAGAACCTCGGTTCATAAGAAGTGATTCATTGGTTTTGGGTGACTTCAATCGACCCGAGTATGGCTGTGGTGAGAACAGGAACAATGATGTTCTGGTTAGGCTAGATCAATTTGCTGTTTTTCATGATATGAAACAATTCAATTCCATTTTAAACGACTCGGGCAGGCTCTTAGACTTGGTTTTCTCGAGTGTTCACTGTCACATAGAACATAATGAAGTACCATTTGTCCCGGAAGATGGGTATCATCCGGCCCTTGATATAGTGCTCACTTGCCCAAAACCAGTTGCAGGTATCGAGTTTGATGAAACCATTGTAAAATTCAATTTCCGCAGATCCAATTTCCCCCTTCTCTATTATATGATTCTTAACACCAATTGGACTTTCTTGGAGACTCACACTGATGCAAACTTAGCAGTGGAATCGTTCTACAACACTCTTTTTGCTATATTCAGTCAGTGTGTTCCTCTTAAGTCGAACTTCAATAAAAAATACCCCCCTTGGTATACAAGAGAAATAATTGGTCTAATCAAGGAAAAAAGTAAAGTATTCAGAACACTCAGAATCTCCAAGAATGATTACTTGAGGGCTCAGTTTAAAACATTGCGAAAATTGGTGAAGTCCAGGATTGCTGTAGCCTATGAAGAGTATAAGCGCAAATCTGAGGAGTCTATTAAGAGTGATCCATCGGCCTTTTGGAGTTATTTCCACAACAAGAAGAAAGCCTCGAGAATTCCTAGTATTTTACATTTGAACAATGCTGAATATAACAAACCTCCTGATATTGTGGATGCTTTTGCTGATTTCTTCCAGAGTGCTTATACTGATCACCCTCCTAACATTACTCCCCAAGGCACTAACCCAATCTCTAATAATCCAATTATTGCTCTGGGGTCCATTGATGAGAGTGAGGTCTTGCACTGCCTAAATTTACTGAAGCCAAATTTTACTGGTGGCTTTGACGGAATTCCAGCTTTTATTTTGAAGGATTGTGCTCACGTGTTGTCCAAGCCACTGAAGACAATTTACAACCTAGTCTTAAAAAGTAGCTGCTTTCCTGATATTTGGAAAATATCCGTCATATGTCCTGTTTTTAAATCAGGTTAATTGGATGATATATCGAACTACAGGCCTATAACGCTTTTGTCCAACTTTGCCAAGATCTTCGAAATGTGTTTGTACAATAGAATCTTCCCCTCCGTAAGAAATCTTATATCAGAGAGTCAACATGGTTTCATCAATAAGAGATCCACGACCACTAATCTAACAATCTTTACACAATTTGTTTGTGAGGCTATAGATGATCAGACACAAGTTGACACAATTTACACAGACTTCTCAAAGGCCTTTGAAACGAAACAATAAATGTTTTGGGTAGTGTATAGAGCAGTTCAGTTCCAGTTGGTACTATATGTCTAAGTCGCTGTCTTTACCACCTATGGTTTTCTCTCATTCGCGCTCTTTAATTCTAATAGCCGTACGAGCCTGGTCAGTTTTTCTGTTCCTAAACGCTGAGAGAAATCCGGAAAGCTTGGTATTAGGTAAGCGATTGGATTGTTGTTTCATTGTGCCAACTATTATGTGGAATTAATTGTTTTAGATTTTGAGAGTATTTTCTTGTTGTATTGTTTTACTGAGGAGAATAAATCTAGCGAAGTCGACCAATATTTATTCGTCGAATCCCACACGATCCTGTACTGTTACAACTTGGCGCCCAACCAGGGACTAGATTTATGCCTCTACAACATACCCCTATGACCGGGAAGGGTCACTACAACCTAAGAAGTCGCCCTAGAAGTTTTTCCGAAAATTTGGAAATGAGATCGGATTTCGAAACGAAGATACGAGATGGGGTCGAAAGAGAGAGAAGCTATACCAGTCCAGCATATGTGGAAGCAGGTAGGAGAGACTCTCCGGTATACATGACGGTACCGAGGGAGATGAAGAAACGGATAGAAAAAACACAACAACATATGAGTGTTAAAGATAAGATAAATTCCACGGGTAACAACTGTAAGACTTTATTTGATATTAATTTCGAATCGGACGATTGTTTCAGAACATCTGTCAGTCATAATAAGAGTTCAGATTATCCGTTTCAGAATGTTTCGGAAAATTTAAATGAAGGTAGAAGAGGTGCATACACTGCACGACAAAATGAAGGTTTGACAATAGGAAGTGAATATTCCGAGGCGGAGAAATTGGCTCTAGATAATGATTCACAAAACCAATTACCAATGATTTCACGAAGTAGCAATGTTCGATTACCAGTATTTGCTGATAATTTGGGAGATAACATTTGGGGTAAAAATCCTATTAATAACGGTGATTCACTGAAAACAAAGGTACTTAAGAGCAATTCTTCGGGAACTCGTGTTAACTTTACTACGTCTACTTATCAGTCTATTCCTTCCTATCAGGTTAGTTCAATGTCAACTCAGAGTTTAGTAAATGCGAATTTACCATCAAATAGTGTAAACATAGAAGCTATTGTAGAGCAAGTGGTGAAAAAAATGCAACAGCTAAATGTAGCGTCGAACCATATTCCCACTGATATTACTGATAACAGTAGGTTGGTTGATACAAACACTAGATTTGTAAACCTGCTGGAACTGAACACAAAACTGCCAATTTTCGATGATACAGACAACTTGCATCCAGTAGAATTTTTAGAAAAGATAGAATGTCTGATGATTAGTGAAAAAATTCCTTTTTCTCAATTAAATTTCATTTTGAAGAACCGGTTCAAGGGTTCAGCTAAATTGTGGTCACAAGCGTATATGCAAAGATTCAGTCATTTTGAGGAGTTTAAGTCCGCCTTTCTCGATCAATTTTGGTCGGAAACAAAACAAATGGAAATCAAATTAGACCTCCAGTCGGGATATTTTCATAGCTCGGATGGCTCTTATGTGCAGTACTTTATGAATTATGTAGCAAAGGCTAAATATCTTACACCACCCTATCCGGAGGAAATGCTGGTACAAACTATTGCTCGGCATTTTCCCCCGAATATTTCCACTATTTTAGTGGGTGCGCAGTCTTTATTAGATGCAATGGATAGGCTTCGCCAGGCTGACTATTACACTAAGCGTAGTACTAAATCTACTAGGTTCGCCGGAACAGATAATCCCCTCCATCTTAAGGAACGGGTTGGCATTAGGCGAGATAATAATTTCGATAAATATAAAAGAATGTCAGTTTTAGAAGTAGATCCAACCATTGAAAGGATCGAAGAATCATTTGAAGGGGCTTCGGGAAACGAGTAATTGCCACACTGTTAAGTCCGGACGTGGAGGCAATAAAGAAACGGACAGCTTTTTCACAGAATAACCCAGCTGAAGATCTTTTGTCTGAGGAGTGTGATTTGGATCATCAGTACGCGGATACTAGATCCCCCACAATTTTAATTAAAATTTTTCATTTCGAATTCGTGGCCCTGGTAGACACGGGCAGTGAAGTATGTGCATTGGGTCAGGACGTTTGGTCTCAGTTGTCAACCTTTCGTGAACGAGTTACTGTTTTTGATTGCACGGGAATTAGAATCACTGGTGCTTTCAAAGATAAACATAAGAAAGTCACACAACAGTGTTGGCTACCGTTTGGTATCGGTGCCTTCGAATTTCGTCATGAATTTCTGCTGGTGCCGGACCTTGCTTATCCCATAATTATCGGATCGGATTTTCTAAGAACTGTGAAAGCAAAAATAGATTTGGGGGCCAGAGAGATCTTGATCAGAGGGAATGATTCGTGGACAAGTATTCCAGAAGTGCGAGTCGAGCACCTTGTCCCCGAGGAACCTCCAAAGTTGCGAGCGATTCAAACGAGCGCTCTGCCTGGAACGTCCCTCATAAAACCTATTCTTGGGGGCCCAACGGAAGAGGAATTGAATGAGGTGGTTCAAAGCTGTGATATCACTCAGGAACAAAAACGTAAGTTTCGTGGCCTTCTCGAAAAATATAGGCAACTATTCTCAGAGGTTCCTGGACGAACTCGGGAATACGAACATGTGATAAAATTGTGTGACGATAAAGGTTTCTGTCAAAGACAGTACCCAGTGCCCATAAGTCATCGTCAAGTTGTTCAAGAGCAGCTTGATCTTATGGAGTCATGGGGGATTATCAGGCGTTCGGCTACGCCCTACATTTCACCGATTATGACTGCGCTCAAACGAGACCAAAGTGTGAGAATATGCTTGGATGCTCGATATCTAAACCTAGTGATGGAGAAAGAACACGAAACTCCGGCACCAATAGACAAGATACTGCGTTCTATATCTAGTACTAATTTTATGTCGTCTCTTGATTTCACGCATGGATATTGGCAGATTCCGCTGTCCGAGGAATCACAAAAATTTACGGGGTTTAAATTCAATGGTAAAACTTATTGTTTTTGCGTTCTCCCGTTTGGCTTGTCAACTAGCGTCAGTACGTTTGTTCGCTGCCTCACTTCCATTTTAGGACCCGATTTTTCACAGTTTCTCGTTATATACATAGATGATTTGCTGGTCTGTTCTGACAGTTTCGAAAATCATTGTGCTCATTTGGATCGAATATTCCAGCGCTTAAGCGGAGCCAGTTTTACGTTAAAGCTCCGAAAGTGTAAGTTTTTCCGGAATAGTCTGCCTTTTTTAGGCTATATTTTAGATTCGACCGGATTTCATCCTGACCCCGAGAGAATACAAGCCGTGGTAGACTATAAGCCACCTAAAAATCTTAAAGAGCTGCAGGTTTTTCTGGGACTTGTAAACTATGATCGTTCATTTTCAGCCAACTTTGCAGATCTAACGTCCCCGCTGACATACCTTCTACGTAAGAAAGTTAAGTGGCAGTGGACGAGCGTGGAGGAGAAAGCTTTTGAGACGATTAAATCGACCATCAGTAAGAACACTTTACTCTACCACCCTCAGAGTGATGTTCCTTTTTGTCTAAGTACGGATTGCTCGGACGTGGGAATGGGTGCGGAGCTGTTTCAGGTGGTGGAAGGAGAGCATCGCCCGGTCGCTTATGGTAGTCGTCTATTGCTAGACAGAGAAAAGCGCTATAGCATTAACGAGCGAGAAGCTCTTGCCGTGGTTTGGGCCCTGGGTAAGTTCCGTGTTTACCTTTTGGGGCGGAAATTCACGATATATACGGACAACAGTTCAGTAACATACTTGAAAACATGTCGCCTACTTTCAGCACGCATAGCCAGATATGCGTTATCATTACAGGAATTTGATTTCGACCTGAAGTATATTCCAGGATCCCGGAACCTCGTGGCGGATGCGCTTTCACGATATGCAGCAGTGAGACTTCCGACACCCGGTGATAAAATGTTCAAAATTTTAAGTGTACTTAGGCTACCACCTACTTTCATAGAGAGTCTGGGTGATTTTCCAAATGCACTTTTTATCGCTTATGTGTTCCTAGATCTATGGTGAAGAATTTTGTTATGAATTTTCATGAGACGCTGGGACATTATGGTAGCTACAAAATATGGCGTGCTCTAAAGAATGAAGTTTGGTGGACGAATTCATCCCGGGATGTTAAAAGACTTATTAAGAGTTGCGATATTTGCCAACGTGCAAAGTGTTCGAAATCATTAAAAACATCTCCTATACCAATAGTAGCCTCCACTAAGGGTGAGTTAGTTGCCCTAGATCTCTACGGTCCCCTGCCGAGGGCTAGAGGAGGCGTAGAATATATTTGTGTCGTTCTGGACGTATTTACAAAATACGTAGCCCTATATCCATTAAAAAAGGCTACTACGATTGCTATTCTCAATAGGCTAACCAAGTATTATTTTCCGCAGCAGGGACAGCCAAACAACCTGCTCACGGACCATGGGACTCAGTTTACCTCGAAGAAATGGAGTAATACCTTGGAGGAGTTGGGAATTCGCCATATATTTTCTTCGGTCCGGCATCCCCAGTCCAACCCCTCAGAAAGGGTGATGCGAGAAATAGGAAGGCTGGTACGAACTTATTGTTCGGATCAGCAAAAGCGGTGGGCACATGAACTACCCTTATTCGAATCATTCATGAATTCTCTAGTACATGAATCTACGGGGTTTAGTCCTGTTGAGTTACAATTGGGATCCGAACCAATTACCCTATTACCGTCAAACCCAATTAATACCGACGTAAAGAAAAGGAGCTATGAATCAAAACTAATCTTGGCCCGCGAAAATCTGGTCAGCCAAGGTGCGAGACGAGCCGCGCAACAAAAGATGTTAGGAGCACCTCCACCAAAGTTTATCGAAGGAGACTTAGTACTTTTGCGGGCTAACGTACATTCATCTGCGATTAGAAATGAAACAAAGAAGTTTTTGTTGCTATTTGAGGGTCCGTTTCGTATCAAGAAAGCCATTGGTATCGCTACTTATATCTTAGACCGCCCAGAGGATGGTAGGGAGCGTGGTATGTTTCATGTGAGTCATTTAAAACCGTACCACCCTCCCACAAATGAATAGTCCCACTAGGAAATTCGCTGTTGTGTGGACATAAAGAGAAAATTAATTATTTTGTTTGAGTCGATGAAAGTATGATCATCAGAGGTTTACCTGTGGCGCTCGCTCTTCGACCTTGTTCGGAGAGGGCAGGTTGAAACGAAACAATAAATGTTTTGGGTAGTGTATAGAGCAGTTCAGTTCCAGTTGGTACTATATGTCTAAGTCGCTGTCTTTACCACCTATGGTTTTCTCTCATTCGCGCTCTTTAATTCTAATAGCCGTACGAGCCTGGTCAGTTTTTCTGTTCCTAAACGCTGAGAGAAATCCGGAAAGCTTGGTATTAGGTAAGCGATTGGATTGTTGTTTCATTGTGCCAACTATTATGTGGAATTAATTGTTTTAGATTTTGAGAGTATTTTCTTGTTGTATTGTTTTACTGAGGAGAATAAATCTAGCGAAGTCGACCAATATTTATTCGTCGAATCCCACACGATCCTGTACTGTTACACCTTCGACAGAGTGGATCATACAATTCTGCTGCAGAAGTTGGACAACTTCGGCTTTGAGCATCAGTTACTTGTACTCTTCCTCTCATATCTGACTAA
This sequence comes from Halyzia sedecimguttata, assembly GCA_937662695.2. NCBI lineage: Eukaryota > Metazoa > Arthropoda > Insecta > Coleoptera > Coccinellidae > Halyzia > Halyzia sedecimguttata. The sequence goes on from OW569411.2 coordinate 142,148,565, forward strand.
TCGAACTCTATATGTTGAATTTAGAGGTCACAGATCCTATGCCTCCTCAGCATCCAGTGGCGTTCCTCAGGGCAGTAATTTGGCACCACTTCTGTTCTTGATTTTCATCAACGATATAGGGAATAATCTACTCTGCGACTTCTTGTTGTTTGCTGATGATCTAAAACTGTTCAGGACCATATTCACCTTGCGGGACTGTGAGTCGCTCCAGCGAGACTTGGATAGTCTAGATGAGTGGTGCACCGCAAATAATCTTCCTCTCAATATTCATAAGTGCAAGACTATAACATACGCACTGAAAAACACCTGTATCGAGCACAATTATGTAATAAATAATGTGAGGTTGGAGAGGACACAGCAAATACGTGACCTAGGTGTTGATTTTGACCATAGATAACGTTTACATCACACATTAACAACATTACTGCTGCTGCAAAAAGAATGCTTGGCCTTATCTTCAGGGTATGCAAAGATTTCGAGGACTCCAGTTGTTTTACTACCCTCTTCAACGCTTTCGTTCGCTCTAAGCTTGAGTATGGCTGCCTTGTCTGGAATCCATTACATAGAGTTTACATCAAACAACTCGAATCTGTTCAGAGGCAATTTTTAAAATATTTAGCTTTTAAATTTGATGGTGTCTACCCAGCTCGGGGATATGACCATAATGAGCTCCTGAGCAGGTTCTCTTTTATGTCATTGGAGAACAGAAGAGTCTATTGCAAGTGCCTAATTGTATACAAAATTATTCATTTCATTTTGGACTGTCCTGATTTGTTGGCCAGGTTGAACTTTCGGGTCCCTCGTCTCGGTAGCAGACTAGAGCAATTTCTGTACCTTCCTAAGCCAAGGAATAATATACTTGTGAAGTCCCCAGTTTATGCTATGTGTCGACAATTCAATAACCTATACAATAATGTTAGTGTTTCTGATGTGGGTGTTAGGACTTTCAAGATGAGGCTCAGAGAGTTTCTGTATCTCCAGCAGGGACGCCATTAGCAAATATTCGTGTTGATTTTGGTGTTTTATTTTGATTTAACCTAGAATTATATAAAATATTGATTTACTATCGACTTTGTACTATAATTGTGTCTTGTAATTGGGAGTACTTCCTGTTTAGACAAATAAACATTTTTTTTTTTTTTATAAGAAATAAGTGAATAAAATCAGTTTTGCACTCGATCGGATTAACAGATCCAAACCATCGAATACCGTGGAAGAAAAGCAGAAATCGTCAATATTAGTTGAAATTTTGGATTCAAAACACAGTTGTCCAGAAAATTGAAAGCACATCAACGTTCGGTAACCATTGGCGAAAATGTTCTTGATTGGATGCTTTTCATCTATCACTATCAGAAAGTGGCTCGGAAATTTCCTCTTCTGATTCGGAAAATTTAACGGATTTTGTCCGTGCTAATGCCTCGCATTCGACAAATATAGTTCTAGCGGGAATTTCAAACTTTAAAAAGACACCGGTATCCCAATGGAATATAAAATTCTCGGGAGCTAGAGATACCTTGTCATTCGCGGCTTTTTTAGAAAGAGTGGAAGAAATGCGCGTTGCCCATTATGTCACATATGAGGAATCATTTGATGCAGCTATCGACCTTTTCGTGGGGAAAGCCTTATATGGTATAGATCATTCCAAGGTAGAGTAAAAACGTGGTTGGCACTTATGAATTTGATGCGGGAAGAATTTCAACCACCACGCTATAACGATAGATTTTTTGACGAGAATAAGCAAAGGACGCAGTCAGCTGATGAATCTATCGGAATTTACTTGGCAATTATGACTAACTTGTTTAATCGTTTGACAGTCCCTTTACCAGAGTTTGTAAGGTTGAAAATTATCTTGGAAAATTTCGCACCTTTTTATCAGGCACAACTGGGGGTTACGGGTTGTTAATTCGCCTCAAGAGTTGCTTAGGTTTGGCAGGAGACTGGAGGAGCGCAAGACTGCTGCGGAATAATTTAGACCACCGCCGTCGAGGCGGAACACTAAGTTGCTAGAACCTGATTTCGCTGCTATAGATTTGCCGTCCACATCGTGTGGGTACTTTTCAAATTCGTGGCCAACAGTGCGTTCCAGAGATGTAGGGATTAACTGTTTCAATTGTGGTGTGAAAGGACACCGAGTGAGAGATTCTAGAGCACCAATGATGAAGAAATGTTTCAAATGTGGGAAATTGAATTTTACAGTTCTAACGTGCCCCCAATGCTCAGGTAGATCGGGTAATGGACAATTTTCGAGAAACTGGACAAGGGGACACTGGGCGGTCGACTATTAGTCCATAGGAAAATGCAGACCAATTGTTTTTCTTCTGTTGTTGATTTTATTTTGTCAAGTGTAGAAAATGATCAGCGTCCTTATTTAGAGATTGATATTTATGGGTGAAGTTGTTTGGGCTTTTGGATTCTGGTGCATCGAATACTATTGTAGGAGGTCCAGGATGGCAAATGTTAAGTTGTTTAGATATTCCCTTGATTGAATCTTCGTGGAAATCATGCACTGTACCTAATGGGGAAATGTGTACTATTTCTGGAACTATAACGTTGGGTTTCACGAAGCTTTGACAGCTCTTAATTGCCAAATTAGTGCGATTCTATGTCGATTTTCAGTTCATTTTTGATACAACCATCGAAATAAATCTACGATTAAGCTAATCGAAACTTCGTGAAACCCAACATAGGTGTCCCAATACTAGTTCAGAATCGTGTTAGGATGGTCAATATGTTAGTTGCTCCCTCTCTTCTGCACATGTTGATCTTGGGAGCATGGCGAATTTTGGGAATTGTACCAAATTTGATGTCGAAGGAATGGACATTCGCTCCAACGTTCTGGTTGATTCCCTAGGGGTTCGAAGACAATTACTTGAGGATAAACAGGCGGCTTTGGATCGGTAGTTGGCAGTTTTTTTCAGGACATTCGCCCAGAAGTAGGCTTCACAACATTAGTTCATCACAAAATCCGGGTGTTGGACGAGACTCGAATTGAACAGAGGTACTACCCTGTCTCGCCGGCGGTCCAAAAATATATAGATGAGGAATTGAATAAGATGTTAGCTGAGGGAATCGTGGAACCTTCGGATAGCCCTTGGGCCTCACCAATTATTCTTATCAGGAAGCCGGACAATAGCTTCCGCTTTTGTGTTGATTACCGGAAGTTAAATGGAGTAACTGTAAAGGATGCATATTCTCTACCTCGAATATCACCGATTATGGATAGGCTTCGTAATGCAAACTATTTGAGCTCCGTTGATATTAAAAGTGCCTTTTGGAACATTCCAATGAGTCCAGATTCTAAAGGATATACGGCTCTTACTGTCCCAAATCTAGGTCTTTTTCATTTTAATAGGCTTCCCTTTGGACTATGTAATAGTCCTGCCACCTGGCAGAGACTAATCGATGAAATTCTAACTGGAGAATTGAGGGAATACGCATTTCCATATCTAGATGGCATCATTCTCGCTACAAAAAACTTTACTGAACACCTCAGCCTGTAGGAACTTCTTTTGAAATGGTTGGTGGAGACAGGTCTTTCAGTGAATAGGCCAAAATGTGAATTCTGTAAACCAGAAATTAAATATCTGGGATATATCGTGGATAGAAATGGACTACGTATGGATCCGGAAAAAGCTAAATCGATTGTTGAAGAAATACTGTAAATTTGAGTGCGAACAATCCTTCATAAATATCAAGGAAGCCCTGATTAGGGATCCTATTCTGTGCTCTCCAAATTATGAAGTACCCTTCGTCGTACATTGTGATGCTTCTGGTTATGGGCTCGGTGGAGTGTTAACTCAGCTATACCCTGAAGGAGACAGAGTCGTCGCATACATAAGCAGATCGTTGTCAAAGAGCGAACGGCGGTTCACGACAGCTGAATTAGATTGTTTAGCCGTTCTGTTTTGTTTTGAGAAATTTAGGCCATATATTGAAGGTCTTCTCATGACCGTGATAACTGAACATAGTAGCTTGCTGTGGCTTCATAATTTGAAAGACCCTCGTGGTCGAGTGGCTAGGTGTGCTGTAGCCCTGAATCAACTTGATTTTGATATCATACACCGTCCAGGCAAGGAACACAAAGTACCTGACTTTCTTAGTCGTAGTGTCCCGAAAGTAGACGAAGCATCGATAATACAGGAAAAAGAGGACGGGGAAGCATAGATACCAGAATATCGTTCCAATAAATGGTACGAAAACATGTTCATAAAAGTCAACAAATATCCAGACAAATTTGCGTCTTGGAGAATTATTGGTGGAAAATGATATGAATAATGTAAGGTAACATAATATCCAGAGCTGACGGGAGAAGAAGAAAATTGGAAGTTGGTGCTCTAGAAATATCAGCGGTGCCCATTAATCCAGTCGCTACATGTTAAATGTGACCACTTAGGCATACATAAGACAGTTGCAAGAGTATTATAAAGGTACTACAGGCCTAAGATGCGATCGGATATTTCTCATTATGTGAAGAACTGCCCCACTTGTAATAGATATAAGACTTTTTTTGTTCAGCTTCCTACCTTTTGACATCAGCTACTTGTTCCTAGCTGCAGCGAGATGCTATACTGCAGCTTTTGTCCTCGTCAGTGCATCAGTCCGTTATGTGTCTGTTATTGCTTGTTCTGCTCACTCGTTAGCTTTTTGGATGTCTGTCTCGTTAACTTTACCGTCTTTTCTTAGTGGCAAGTTGAGGTATCCTTATTTATATTATATATGTCATGATGACATATTAAATTATATCGTCAATTTTTCCTGCTCATTTTTTCATTATTTTACACAATACAAAGTAAAAACATGCATCTATGGGAGATGATAGCCCTACATATGAGCCCTGTAGCGGTCTTCGAACATCTGAAGTTCTGAATAATCATCACTTGGACTGGCCAGATCTGGTTTTGAAAGAGACCCTCCTGGCCTTACGATCAACAATTTCCTTTTTGAATTCAATATTGAAGGGATTTTTAAGATCAATATCTTTGAGAACTAGCGGAGGCGATTCTTCTCCAAGAGATCCCATGCGCCAACAGAAGAGTATATTTGTGAGAGGAGACTTTTGAAAGGTTATGTATTATTTTTAGTTTGTTCGTTCTTCTCCTCTTGTCTTTTCATTTTTCAGGTTGAGTTTTGGGTACCTTGGAGAAATCTCTCCTTTTTTGACGAGGGAGTCCATATTGAAGAAATAAATGCCTATCAATATTTCTAAATTTCAGCAAATTTTGTGAACAATAGTTACAAATGACAACACACACGGGGAGACAGGGTTTTTTGCTGAGGTTTTTCCCTAAGCTCTTGTATCATACGCAGAATTGTATGGTACCCCGAGACACCAACCTCTGCTAACACATATAAAACTCTCAGTCAAAAGAATATATATATATATATATATATATATATATATATATATATATATATATATATATATATATATATATATATATATTTATCTAATAGACGTATCCAGTCCCGGTACACTCTGAAGGCTACCTGAGACCCATATGATCCAAAATGTTTTCAGGAGTATATAGACAAAAAATGGGTAAATGGAAAATATAACTCCTCAGGCATCTTGAGAGGGGAAGGAATTTTTTTCTTTCAAAAAAGTTGTATATTCGTCAAACTTCTCGAATCCCGAATCATTTCGCCAACTTTCTGATCCCACTTATACTCCGCAAGTATCTTCAGCCAACGTCTTCGAACCCAGCGCTGTTGCCAGCTCTTCGGGACTAATTGCGCCAATTTCGATATACGAAAGGGCGCGAAAACGAAGCTGGAATCGTTTACATTGTTTTAGTTGTTTGATTTTAATGTCTGCAAGAAGGAATCTGATGATGAAAAGTGCAACAGGTACGTAAATAAGAGCCATTAGGTGTTCTATAGGTACAGTATTTCATTTGATGTAAAATTACAATATTTTCCAATTGAAAACATTTGGCTTAAGTTTTACAATATAATACCATATTGTTGACATAAATATATGTTTCCGGCTTATCCCATGTTCAAGACTGAACAATGTCAAGAACATAGTATTATATTGTGAAACTTAAGCCAAGTTTTTTCTTTACCTCAATAACTTGTCAAAATGTTTCACCAAGTGATTAGCGAGAATTCGTTATCTACAATACTTTTTACTAACATATATTTTTTTCAGAATGTCAGAGCATATACAGTGTCTTCCTTAAAGACGTGTAAATATTTAAGGGGGCGATTCTTCAACTCATTTTAAGAAAAAACTTCCTATGAACGTATGTCCTAAAAGTCTTAACTTTTGACATACAGGGTGATAAAATTTTGTGCTGCGATATGAAGTAATTTTAATTTAAGAGATAAAGAGAGAAGAGATAAGAAACATTATGTTTGCGAATCAACACACATTCATTTAATCTTTTCTATTTTTATCTTTTTTTTTATATTCCATAAATGTATTATTACAATATGTGTGTATTTGCTTTTTTGCTTTTTTTTCTATATAGGTATTCCATGAATGTATGGCTGTTGCGGTAGGTATATGTTTCCTATGTTTAACACTTACATCCGAAAATTGTATATTGTGTCCTGTAATTGGGCCTAGTGCCTGTTTGGACGATAAGAGTTTTTTTTTATTGTTTTAATCACAATGACAAGAACACTTATTTTTTGGATTCTCATTCATTTTGGAACAAATCTGATCTCTCAATTTGCTTTCAGTCGATGCACAAATATTTCACACCACCTCAGATTTTTGAGGAATTGATCCTGAAGTAAAATGATTTTTATTTTTTTAGGTGGAAACCGTGTGTTGGTCAAAGAAAACCCATTGGATCAAATTTGCTCAAAAATGAATGAGGATCTTAAAATTAATTTTTATTTGAAAAGAAAGCAGTGGCGTAGTATTTTTTTCTCCAAAAATATTCAATGCAAAACCCGTATGGACGTCACTGGTTGAGAAAATGGAAATTTTTGTACATCACAAAATGCACCTTGATGCATAGAATACATGTACCAAATTTTATGAAGATGTCTGCAATATTATCTCAGTTATTATTTGAAATCTGATTTTTTTTTAACATTTTATCACCACGTACCTATCTCAAAAGTTAAGACTTTCAGGACATACGTTCATAGGAAGTTTTTTCTTAAAATAAGTCAAAAAATCACCACCTTGAATATTAGCATGGGGAAAGAGTCTTGCCCGGAATGAAGTTACGGAATATTAGTTAGAATTGGAACAATTAGAAGATGACGAAGAGGAAAAGAGTAAATTTGAAGTGACGAGAAAAGTATCAATAAGAGACAACTGAGAATAGATGCATTAAAAATTAAATGGATCCGAATGAATGCTACATATGAAGGCTCTACGAAACTGAAGAATATAAGGGACGATGAAAGAGATGATATGTCTTCCACAGAAAGTCTATTATTCCAGATTAATTTCTTTTGTTGACATTCTGGAAGCAATATTATTTTATCCAAAAAACGGCGTATGTTGATTGATTCTTTCAATGCTGAAAAAGCTTTGCATTTTTTTCAGTCAACATCTACCTATACATTTCTTTATACCGTTTGCGTAAAATAGTTGAATATTGCCCCAAATTTAGAAGTGGACTAAATGGTCCTTTTTTGGATTCTGAAAAATATCCATGAAATAAAAAATGTTTTTTTTTTAAATTTACTTCGGCTTTAGGAAGACAAGATATTTGCCAGAAGCCATATATAGAACAATATTGCCTAATGAACAGAAGCATAACTAATAACATATAAAACAACTTTTCTGTAACGTTTCGGAGACTAAAGCAGATTCCTTCATCAGACACAAAGCGAAGATCTTAAGAATTATATTTGATGACACTAATACTGAAATTTGTCAAGCCGACAGCCGATAGTCTTTGGAAAAATATTGTAACACAGTTCCACTTTACATAGAAATTTCCAAGTCCGAATTCTTTATTCAACCAAATATGGTCTATTCATCTTGAGCAATTTGTAAAATTGTTTTCTTTGATCAACAAAATACAGAGCGACTCCTTTAAGTTATCTTTTTATGTCATCAGACTCTGTAATTGCAATCGAATTACAAATATCTACATATAGACCAGGGTCGAAGCCTTTAAAAATGATAAAAAGTGAACAAAAATTATAGCAGATTGAAACCCATTGGAAAAGGAAGAGAATATAACAAAATATAGGAAAAATTGTTTACGGGCGATCTGAGGTCGGGAAGGGGAAGAGGGCGAGTTTTTGATGGTAAAAAACGGTTTATCTCGATTTCCGGCAAAACTACAAGTCCTATGGGGAAAAGTTGAATGGCAAAGTTTTAGGTAATAAAAAAACTACAACTTTTCTTTTTACACTTTTTTCACATAACCTCAACATTTTTGTGAAAAATTCAAATAACCACGTTTTTGGTTTTTTATTTTTATCTTTTACAAAAAAAATATTTTTTCACCAAATTTGGTAAAAACTTACTTTTTCATGTCCCAAATGCACTGTAATTTTTTGGGTTTGAAATATTTTTGTTTTCACCTTAATTTGACTTAATATCGAAAAAGCACCCAAATTTTCAATCAAAAATTCTCACGTCAAAATATCTGCTTTTTCAAAAAAGTACGTGGGTTTTTTGTTCATTGGAGTCTCTACTTTATGATGGTGTAAAAAAATATACATTACTATGGTAAATTTTCTCAGAAAATGCTAAGTTAATAAAGTTAATATTTAATAAGATATCCAGAATATTTTGAGAAAGTTGTACAATCTTCTCTAAATTATATGTGTAGATGCCTATTTATTGGTCTTTTCAGATAACTTGTATACCTGAGTGACCTACGGATAATTTTAGCCCATCAAAAGTTGTTTCATAGAGAAGTGAGGAAGGGGCTATGTGGGTCTGCGCCTTACTGCCTGTTAATTCGTAGCATTTTCTGGGAGAATTTACCATAGTAATGTATATTTTTTTTAGACCATTAGGAAGTAGAGATTTTAACGAATAGAAAGACCACCTACTTTTTTAAAAAAGCAGATATTTTGACGTGAGAATTTTTAATTGAAAATTAGGATGCTTTTTCGATATTAAGTCAAATTGAGGTGAAAACAAAAATATTTCAAATCCAAAAAATTACAGTGTATTTGGGACATGAAAAGGTAAGTTTTTAGCAAATTTGGTGAAAAAATATTTTTTTTTGTAAAAGATAAAAATTAAAAACCAAAAACGTGGTTATTTGAAATTTTCACATAAATTTTGAGGTTATGTGAAAAAAGTGTGAAAACAAATGTTGTAGATCTTTTTATTACCTACAACTTTGCAATTCAATTTTTCCCCATAGGACTTGTAGTTTTGCCGGAAATCGAGATAAACCGTTTTTTACCCTTAAAAACTCGCCCTCTACCCCTTCCCGACCTCAGATCACCCGTAAATTATTTTTTCTATAATTTTTGTTATATTCTCTACCTTCTACAATGGGTTTCATTCTACTATAATTTTATTCGGTTTCAAAAATTATCGACCCTGGTCTAATATGTTTCTAACGCAGAAGCAATTTCAAAATAATGAAATTTTTTATTTCATAGATATTTTTCAGAGTTTAAGAGAGAAAACCCAGAAAGGAACCATTCAGTGATGAATTCACCTCCCAAAGTATCCTTTAATGATTTCTTGAAATTATGGTATGGGCTTTTTGCAATCGTCCTTCTCTGAAATTACAGTCGCACCTGCATGTGCAGATGCCGAGAAAATGCAATAAAAATTACAAAATTCTTAAGCATTAAATTGCCTTTAGAAAGTGATGGTTGCCAAAAATTTGAGAACAAATGTGGGCATGCTTTCGTCAGAGAATGATTAAGTTTTCTTAGATAAAATAAGATGAGACTACAGCAAGACATAATAAGCTTTGAAGAAGATTTTTTTCAAATTTGTCAAAATCAAATATAATTTTTTATTGAATTAATTGATATTTAACTATAAATGTGGGACAGCTCTGTAGACAGGGACTCTGGCGCTTTCGTCGAAGTACTAACGAGTTATTATTCAAACTTTGACAAATCATATCTCCAAATATTGGTTTCTCAGAGTTGGATAAGAATGCATTCTCAAGATAGAACTGCATGATAAAAAAAAGGGAAAAGCCCTGTGGGCAGGAGCTTTTGCGCACTTGTTCAAACTTTGACAAATCATATCTCCGAAAGTAGGTATTGGTTTCTTAGAGCTGGGAATTATTTCAATGGATTCTTATGATACAACTGCATCATGAAAGAAATGAAATTCAAAAAAGTATCATTTAATAAAAAAAGAGTGCCAAAAATTATTCCGAAACCATGAACTTATCCGAGATATTCATTCCTCAAATCCACTCTGAAAATTATATTATGTATATCAATTGAAACATAGCCAATAGTCCGGTTTTATTTTTACTGGAGATATTCTGAACCCAATTCGATTAACTTACCAAAGTATATATTTCCATCATCATATGAATTATCCAGGGGCATTAAAATCACTTAAAAAAAATTATATCATATTATAACCCTGAGAATTCTTCGATCGAGTAATTATAGCATTCTGTGAAAATATAGAAGTAAGATTTATTATTGAAATTTTGAAAAATCATATCTCCAAAAGTAGTTGTTAGAGTTTTAAATATCATCAGTGGATTCTTATGGGAAGATGCATATAAAAAAAAACAATTTTAAATATGTGATATAAAAAAACTATTTTAATTTTTTTTAACCGAGATATCTCCCAAATCTAATCTGAAATATTTCAACAGTCTAGCTCCTTCCGTTTGACTGTTATCGTGTCTACGGCCGGCCGGACAGAATCAATTTTGACCACGGATCCTGGATCAGTTAGTCGAACCAAATCGTGAAAGACCATTTTCATACAAAAATTCGAAAACTACAGACATTTTGGCAAATTGATAAGCACTCTGTTTCGAGGAACAAGAGCGCCAAAAAACAATGTTCGATATGACTCACCTCCTACGTTGGATTTACATACATCAACAAATTGTAATCAGAAGAATCTGTGAAATCGTAAAATTACGATTAAGCTTTCAAATTTTGAAAAAAAATATCTCCGAAAGTGTAAGTTTGTTATAGTTGAGAATGATCTCGATGGATTCTTATGGAGATATTCATCTCCCAAACCTACAGTGGTTGGAACTATCTTCCTCATTCTGTTTGAGAGTTATCGGGTTAACGGACGGCCGGACGGCGATTGTGATCACGGATTCTTGATCAGTGAGTCGAACCAGAACGTCTCAGACCATTTTCAGCCAATAATTCGAAAATTACAGACATTTGGGCAAATTGATAACAAAAGCGCCAAAAAAATAGTAACACAGTGTCACTTCAGATAGAAATTTCCAAGTTTTAGTCTAATCCATTATGTCGATCTCTATAGATTGTACATACATATTCTGATATTTGTGGTGCTTTTGTTGTTCGGAACAGAGTGCTTATCAATTGGCCCAAATGACGGTAATTTTCGAATTGGCAGAAAATGGACTCACGATTTCATAGAATGCTCTAATTATGAGATTTGTAAAAAACATTTGGTATTTGATTATTATATGATGCAGTTTTATCACAAGAATCCATTGATATCGTTCCCAACTCTTACGATGGGTTTCACAAAGCTTTGACAGCTCTTAATTGTCAATTCAGGTAGACAGCCTTGCAGTCCCTGACCCTTTTATGGCAAAAGCATGAACATCACTGAACATCGTTATGGTTTCCGCATCACATAGGGTCAGAGTTCCTAAGGATTTCCCTAGATGCAGCTGATGATATTTTCTTCCTACCTGTTCGCAACAACTGGGATTATGTTTCCTAGAACTCCTTCAGCTGTCATTCAGTGTGGCTATGTTATGCTGACGATTGGTAATAACCATGAAACTGGTTCGTATTTGCCCCTGAATGACGCTTTCCTCACTGAGCGATGAGGGGACCAGCCCGTATCCACGAAATATTTGTTGATTGTTAAAATCAATGAAGATTTCTCCGTGTGTCTTTCAGCTAATACTGTAATTTGCAGTGTAACAAAGTTCAGAATAAGTGTCAACCAAAAATTATTGGTAAAGTTTTCGCTTTGTGTCTGATGAAGGAGTCCGATTTAGTCTCCGAAATATTACAGAATGGTTTCGTTACTGTTTATTATGTTCATTTCTTCCAAAATGATCCATGAAGAAATGATATTTGTCCTCAACACTCCTTCAGAATTATGATTGAGAATTCGAAATAAACAGGTCCCATAACGACGACTCCATATACTGGGCTTGTATAAGCGTTCATAAGTGTGGTTTTTAGATTTGTATATCAAAAGGAAGAAGTATCTGATTTTGAAGTTTTATTTGAACAATCCACAATTAACAATTCTCATGACGTTGACTACCTATACCGGGCTCGTATAAGATTTCGTATGTGTTGGTTTTGGGTTTTTATATCGAGAGGATGAAATATATTATTTTCAAACTCTCGCTCTACAGCGTTGCCGGATGTAAGGACTCAAGACGTTGATCAACTATACGAATTATATACAGCCAGCTAATGTGAGCAGAAGCGCCCTCGCACTGGCCAAACCCTGAAGCTTTTCTGTATATAATATGATGTATCACCGCTTTTTCAGACCCATCTGAAAATTTACCCCTGGCATCCCCTAACGTCCCTGAGTACAATTCTATAGGTAAACGTTACCAGACCCGGAGTCGGGTCTGAAAACGTCACTTTTGGACTGTATAGTCGGTAAAGTATGTCGATTTGGGTCTGGATGTGCGGTCGAACAAATCTATATATATATATATATATATATATATATATATATATATATATATATATATATATATATAGTGGAAAAGGGTAATTGGGAAATTTTCAGAGTAAAAAGGAGGTATTAGCCTATGTTACTATATATTGAATAGCTTAGCTTTCGTGATTACTCAATCACTTCATCAGAGCATCTGTAATAAAACATAAAATAAGGTACATAACATAAATATTGTATGGAGAACTCACTCAATGCAAGGTTTGGCAATTATTTGATGTCAATTGTATAATCATTACTATAATTTGTTGGATGAGCGCTGGGCAATTACTATCATTTCAAAAAGGCGTATCGCAAGTTTCACCAGTTAGTTTGAGGTTAACAAATATCATTCGGTGATACCAGTCTTCTATGACAATTGAAAAACGTCAGTTGACCACGGTGTTAAAAATTATTATTCCGTGGTATTAATCCTAATAAAGATGTAGGAATCATTATTATCGTTAGTGTTAGGACTGCCGGAGGGGGTGGACAGGAGGGGTAAAAGACAACTGAGACAAAAAAACCACACAAACATTTCTTCTTCTTTATATCTTGAAAATAGCTTCACCACCACTGGGCTGTTCCCATACCATTGAAACACCCATCTTCACTTTTTATTGTATTAGTTCCATCCCCTTGAAGAACCTTAGATTATTTATGTCATCATCAATTTGTATGAGGAGGGAGTAGATTGAGCTGAGATTCTCGACATCCGATCTCTTGTTAATAGTATTTGGAAACTGTTTTATTCTTATCATCTCCATAACTTCTCTTGAGTCTTGTCCATTACACACGTCGAGTATATCAATATTCCGCCATTCCCAATCCATTCTGTGGTCCATATTCACTACGTGTGATATACCCGACGTGTGTAATGGACAAGACTCAAGAGAAGTTATGGAGATGATAAGAATAAAACAGTTTCCAAATACCATTAACAAGAGATCGGATGTCGAGAATCTCAGCTCAATCTACTCCCTCCTCATACAAATTGATGATGACATAAATAATCTAAGGTTCTTCAAGGGGATGGAACTAATACAATAACAAGTGAAGATGGGTGTTTCAATGGTATGGGAACAACCTAGAGGTGGAGAAGCTATTTTCAAGATATAAAGAAGATTAAATTGTTTGTGTGGTTTTTACGTCTTAGTTGTCTTTTACCCCTCCTGTCCACCCCCTCCAGCAGTCCTAACACTAACGGTAATAATGATTCCTACATCTTTATTAGGATTAATACCACGGAAAAATAATTTTTAACACCGTGGTCAACTGACGTTTTTCAATTGTCATAGAAGACTGGGATCACCGAATGATATTTGTTAACCTCAAACTAACTGGTGAAACCTGCGATACGCCTTTTTGAAATGATAATAATTGTCCAGCGCTCATCCAACAAATTATAGTAATGATTATACAATTGACATCAAATAATTGCCAAACCTTGCATTGACTGAGTTCTCCATACAATATTTTTGTTATGTACCTTATTTTATGTTTCATTACAGATGCTCTGATGAAGTGATTGAGTAATCACGAAAGCTAAGCTATTCAATAAATAGTAACATAGGCTAATACCTCTTTTTTACTCTGAAAATTTCCCAATTACCCTCTTCCACTATTCAACACATCAGAGATGAATGTTCTTACACATTATATATATATATATATATATATATATATATATATATATATATATATATATATATATATATATATATATATATATATATATATATATATATATATATATATATATATATCCCGACATCATTTCAGCGTCATTACATGATACCGACATCTTTGCGTCCCCTTGAAATCGAAGTGTATATCGACGTATGTTGGGTAGACTATCTCCGTATACACCTCACGATCATTTAGCGAGTCTCAGATCTCAATATACTTGAAAACTGGGGGAGAAAATTTTCATGTCAACGGTACAATGAACCTTGCGTCCTTACAAAATATCGTAGTTTCTGCGTCCGTATATTTATTTGCCGATATTTCGATCATTTCTGCGTCATTCGTTTTATATACACGTCAACCATTCGGACATTGCTGCACAGGCTGTGTTGCCAAATGTATGAGGGTTTTTTATGAAGGAATAGACTGATTGGCCTTGACATTCCATTCGATGTGAACGCAGGCCTGACCTACACAGATGTTACATTCAACGGATTTTCGCCCCTCTTGATAAGGAAGAAAACATATTGAGGACGGGAATTTTCGATAGGAATTTCTTCTGCGTGTTCGTTGCCTTAATTATATAGAATAGATGAATTAATAGAATAAGATGAGACCTAAAAAAAATTCAGTTGAACAAATTGTAATATGATTTTTTAATCTTGTGATAGCACAAGAATTAAATGTAACGTCTTCCCTTTGTGTTAAAATACTTAGTTTTCTTCGACCAATTTTAGATGGATTATTCTGTTGTTCTGAGAAGTAGTTGATTGCAGAGAGTTGATAATGAATAGCCATAATCAATACATAATAATGCATTGCCTATTATTCGTAATATTATTATTCTCTAGCAAAAGACCGAATCAGCAAAATGACTAATTATTTGAATGAGATTGCATAAAAATTTTCTGTTTAGCAGTTGGTGACTTTTAATTCGACTTTTTAACTTAAGGTCACTATTTCAATAACAGATATGATTTTTTTAAATGGCACCCTATATTTTATGAATGCCAAAAATGGAATTTACAATTAGTTTCACTTTCAAACATCACTCTAAGTTATGCAACTTTTTCAATTAGGTAAAAAACGGTTGATTTTAAAGTGTTTATAATGCATAGCCATAATTTAAATTTCGTTGAAATGAAATTCATTATTCCCAATATTTATTTTATGTTCGAATCAAGCTACTTATGAAAATGCCCTAGTTTCTAACCACATATTATTTATGTATGAAACACTGCATATTAGTGGAAATATAAATTCTGATTCAGTGGAGTGTTAGTATTGAGTTGAAAGAGGTTCTAGTAAATTACCGGAACGGAAGAGTAACTATGAGTTATTCACACAAGAGTATGAAATGAAGGCGTGCTAAAACAGATCCTTGTGGGATGAGGTTCATTATTCGAAATTCTGAAGTTATAATTATTATCATCATCAACAAAAACACGATGTCTTCTATCCGGCAAAATATTTTTTGAAAGACGAATCATCTTTCCACACTTCAAAAGCTTATACAGTTTAGGTGCTTAACCATCTTTCTACACAGCAGAAGATTATTCTATAAAAATTATATCTATTTTCAATTTCTTGTTTAAACCTGATTTGATAAAGATTTTAAAACTGAGAACTTGTTATTTCAATTTTTCCCGAAACCGCCTTGGCAATTTTGAAGAACAAGATCCTGCAACTACAAAGCTTGTAGATGGCAAGATAATACATAACAAGAATTACGAAGTAATGTTATTTCCGAATTTTTAGAGCAATGCAAGAAGATTTGAAACTGAAACCGTATTATTTATTGAACTAAAACCCTCAGAAAAAATTGCAATATTTCACCTTCATAAATCATACCATACCTTGAGTAGATAGTCAGTATGGTGACAAATGACAGGATATTCGTGTATTCTTTATGAACAAACACTGATCAGGGATGGTTGCAAGAGGTGAATAATTGTAATTTATGCAATGGAGAAATTTTGTAAAACAAGTGCCAGGTGCTCTTTCTAGGAGTTGCCTTGCAGGTCCCAACATCAACTTAAATTTTTCGCTCTATTCATTTCTGGTATGAAAAATATGGCATGCAATGTAAACAAACATATTTCACCTTATCTTCGAGCCCGATATCAAGGTGAATATTGAATTGATCGCCTCTATGGAAACTAGGGTTTGAAACATTTTTCTCAAAAATGCTCATCAGTCAGCCCTTCTGGGATTGCTCTACTTGCTAGTTTCTATTGTATGGTAAAACGGATCGAAGACTTTGATTCAATTTGCCAAAGATATTTTGGTTCGAAGTATAACAAGGGACTAAAGAACTAAACAGATTCATGTAGACTTATGGGACTATATCGATGGCAGAAAATATTCCGAGAAAATCTATAACTACAGCGTGCGAATTGACTTTCTCCTCTCAGATGCATTTTTCGTTATGCGCATGAGCAGACCAAGAGTGATTTAACTGGTGGTGTTTTCGTCAGAGAGGATTAGGGTTTTGGGATGGCGGATGCTATTCCTCCATAGAATCCCCTGGTGAGGGTGTGCGCATGCGTGGATTAACGATGCGATATTGGAGAATCGGAGTTTTTTGTAAGGTGTGTGATTTTGAGAGCACTTTTAGCCGCGAGTAGATTGCGCATGCGCAGAAGAGAAGTGACTGTTTTTGTGTTGGAAGGGTTATGTTGGGAGTGCTGAGTCGATATTGTGAGGTTTTAAAAGAATATTCATGGCTATTCAGTGCAAGGACAAGTCCGTTTGGGGGATGTAGCGTTGTTTCCGAGTTGAAGTGTCCGTACTGTGGCCCTGGGGCTAATTTTGAAATTGATGATACCCCTTACAGGCATTTTTCGTTATGCGCATGAGCAGACCATCAGTGATTTAACTGGTGGTGTTTTCGTTAGAGAGGATTGGGGTTTTGGGGTGGCGGATGCTATTCCTCCATAGATTCCCCTGGTAAGGTTCTGCGCATGCGTGGATTATAGATGCGATATCTCCTGAACTACTGGTGTTGGATAATCGGAGTTTTTTGTAAGGTGTGTGATTTAGGGAGGACTTGCAGCCGCGAGTGGATTGCACATGCGCAGAAGAGAAGTGACTGTTTTTGGGTTGGATGGGTTATGTTGGGAGTGCTGAGCCGATATTGTGAGGTTTTAAAAGAATATTCATGGCATTTCAGTGCAAGGACAAGTCAGTTTGGAGGATGTAGCGTTGTTTCCGACTTGAAGTGTCCGTACCGTGGCTCTGGGTCTAATTTTGAAATTGATGTGACCCCTTACGGGCATTTTTCGTTATGCGCATGAGCAGACCATCAGTGATTTAACTGCTGGCGTTTTCGTCAGAGAGGATTGGGGTTTTGGGTTGGCGGATGCTATTCCTCCATAGATTCCCCTGGTAAGGTTCTGCGCATGCGTGGATTAAAGATGCGATATCTCCTGAACCACTGGTGTTGGATAATCGGAGTTTTTTGTAAGGTGTGTGATTTAGGGAGGACTTGCAGCCGCGTGTGGATTGCCATGCGCAGAAGAGAAGTGACTGTTTTTGGGTTGGATGGGTTATGTTGGGAGTGCTGAGCCGATATTGTGAGGTTTTAAAAGAATATTCATGGCATTTCAGTGCAAGGACAAGTCTGTTTGGGGGATGTAGCGTTGTTTCCGACTTGAAGTGTCCGTACCGTGGCTCTGGGTCTAATTTTGAAATTGATGTGACCCCTTACGGGCATTTTTCGTTATGCGCATGAGCAGACCATCAGTGATTTAACTGCTGGTGTTTTCGTCAGAGAGGATTGGGGTTTTGGGTTGGCGGATGCTATTCCTCCATAGATTCCCCTGGTAAGGTTCTGCGCATGCGTGGATTAAAGATGCGATATCTCCTGAACCACTGGTGTTGGATAATCGGAGTTTTTTGTAATGTGTGTGATTTAGGGAGGACTTGCAGCCGCGAGTGGATTGCGCATGCGCAGAAGAGAAGCGACTGTTTTTAGGTTCTATGGGTTATGTTTGGAGTAATAAGCCGATATTGTGAGGTTTTAATAGAATATTCATGTCAATTCAGTGCACGGACACAAGTCAGTTTGGGGGAAATAGCATTGTTTCTGAGTTGAAGTGTGCTTACCGTGGCCCTGCGGCCCATTTTGAAATTGATATTACCCCTAACAAGCATTTTTCGTTATGCGCATGAGTAGACCATCAGTGATTTAACTGCTGGTGTTTTCGTCAGAGAGGATTGGGGTTTTGGAGTGGCTGATTTTATTCCTCTATAGAATCCCCTGGTGAGGGTCTGCGCATACGTGGATTCAAGATGCAATATCTCCTGAACCACTGGTGTTGGAAAATCGGAGTTTTTTGTAAGGTGTGTGATTTTGGGAGGACTTTCAGCCGCATGTAGATTGCGCATGTGCAGAATAGAAGTCACTGTATTTGGGTTGTATGGGTTATGTTGGGAATGCTGAGCCAGTATTGTGAGGTTTTAAAAAAATATTCATGGCAAGTCACTGCAAATGTATGTAACGTGGCTCTGGGGCGAATTTAGTAATAACTATATTCGGTAGATCTATATTTAATTACGTTCAGATTTGGAGAAGAGGCAATTGCGTTCCTAAAGGAGGTCCCATAAACGCATTTTTTTTTGATTTTCGGTAAAGCTAACAGCCAAACTGTACTAATAGCTATATATGCTGAAGGAACACTGAAGTGAAGACAGTACTCTTTGGCGCGCGTGTTCACGGTGGCTAATTTGAATTGAGTGATGAGTACTTCAAGCTTAGTGAATTGAGCGTGCCGGAGATCTACCCAAGGGATAGTGGACACTATTCACTGTCGATTCGAAAATTAGCAGTGCTGTATCTAAGCTTCCGTAAGGATGGAGTAACACTGTTGAAAAAGAACACAACTGACTCTCCTTAGTCGCACAAGCTTCTAGAAGATTCTGAGGGATCTCCTTGGGAAAGACTCAGCAGGGTCAGTATAATCATAATCATGTATATAGCACGCGCGCCAAATGCAGATTGACTTAGCAATGAAAGTAAAAGTGTAAAAAAGCATTGACGTGGGGTCAATCTGCTTGGGCGCGCCTGCTATATACATGATTATGATCATACTGACCCTGCTAAGTCTTTCCCAAGGAGATCCCTCAGAATCTTCTAGAAGCTTGTGCGACTAAGTAGAGTCAGTTGTGTTCTTTTTCAACAGTGTTACTCTATCCTTACGGAAGCTTAGATACAGCACTGCTAATTTTCGAATCAACAGTAAATGGTGTCCACTATCCCTTGGGTAGATCTCCGGCACGCTCAATTCACTGAGCTTGAAGTTCTCATCACTCAATTCAAATTAGCCACCGTGAACATCCGCACCAAAGAGTACTGACTTCACGTCAGTGCTTTTTTTTTATTGTTCCATATTCATTCAGCTTCATTGGGAGTACCAATTTAAGCAGATAGTACTTTTGGTTCTCTCATGATCGTAAGAAGGCTTAACTTATAAGGAAAAATATGAGAGAATAGTTTGGGTTGGTTCCTAAAAATAAAAAAAGCAGTTTTGCATAAAGTTGGTATTTTTGAGAAACCTCATGTGCTTTCTGCCTGAATTAGTACTCATATTGGAGCCGATTGCGTTGATATTCGAAAGTGAATCATGACGATAAAAGCTAAAGCTTTTGGAAGAAATCAGCCAAATAGCAAATACCTTCTGTTATTATCATTTGGACTTATAGAAATTTATTTGCACCCAAATTGTTGCGAATTTAATGAACGATAAATTCACAAAGAATCAGGTTTTTTTCAAATGACCATTGTTTATGTATATTGAATGGGGTGCAAAACTTTTTTCGTTAATTCCACGAAAAGCACAAAAAATTTAGTTATTGCTCTTCAAGTGCCACTTACAAAAATTCAGATTTACTTGCACTTTTGCTGAATTAGTAATTTTTGTGACGGTTTTGACTGACTAAGAGTGCTATTATGCAGCTTACTGACTAATTCACATTGTAATAATTCATGATTATCAATTTTGCTTGGTTTTAATTTATTCAGTCATGTTGAAACAAGTATTCCAGTGAATTTTTCACAATTAAGCTAACTAGTTTATAAAAATCCTCAACATAATTAATGGTGTTTGATGATTCAGAACATAACATGATGAATCTGAAAATAATTATTCGATCTTAAAGTGTACTGAAGCTACGTTATGTGAGAATTTGAAATTATCATTAAGCCCCATTCTAAATGCTAAGGGACCTGAATCGTAGAAAGTCGAATTTTTGTGACCTTGAAGCTTCGAATACTGCTTCAACATGAAAAACGTAAACAACACACATCTGGAAATCATTGAAGGACGCAGAAATATCGGTTTGATGGTAATCGACATACGGAACAGTGTTGCCGGTTTTATTGACGCATGAATGTCGGGATGGTGTAATAGTAATATACATTTCGAATATACACTTCCTGACTGCAGCGCCACGAGTGGAGACAACACGAACTACAGTATACAAAAAAAGTACACGATACCGTCATTGGGACGTCATCGCCGTATTACAACGAAACGAACGAGGACGTTAAAATAAAGCGTTTAGCATTGACTTGCATTTCTGCGTCCGTATACAGACGCAGCAATGCGGTGGACGCAGAATTACATGTAAAAAACATAATGTATGGACGCAGAATTACAGGAGGGCTATAAATATATATATATATATATATATATATATATATATATATATATATATATATATATATATATATATATATATATATATATATATATATATATATATATATATATATATATATATATATATATATATATATATATATATATATAGGACAAGAAGTCTTTGCTGATTTGTTAGGACAATATTAGTTTGGTATTCTTGGGATTGCAGCAATAAAAGAAGTGATACTCTTTTTCCTTTAGCTCAAGCTTTCGAGATTTATTATCCCTTCATCAGGAGCACTACAAGACATGAATATTATAAAAGATGTTTTTACAACCAACTATTTTATACTTACAGGAGGTGAGATTGATTTTAAAGTTCTTAAATAATGAAACATCTGGAAAGTAGTTTGGGCATTTTACTACCAATCTACTCAGTGCAACTGTAATTCGAAATATGGTGAATGATGATAATGATTTACTTGGAAAAATCGATTTTTAATCCAACACGACGCCTGGAAAATCAAGAGGTTATTAAAATGATAAAATGTCAAAGTCAAAATCTAATATGACACACATAGACATAGAGGTGTCATTTATCCTTTTCTTAATGTCGGTGTCCCTGTTCTTTGTCATCAGGGCGACATCTATAGTTAAGACTTCAAATTGAAGACAAAAAGAACTCTCAACAAGAGAGTCACGTCACACAAAAGCGATTCCAGACGCAATACAGGGAACTGTGCATTGGCGAACCATGAAAACTCAACAGGCCACCATATAAATTACAATGACATCAAAATATTAGAACAAGAATCCAATACATGGACAAGAAAATTCCTGGAAATGGTCCACATCACCAATGAACCGAATTCAATGAATTCCAAAAAAGATATTGACAAACTTAGTGCCATATATTCCAACCTTTTAGAAATGGCCAATAACAAAACTCGAGGGATCCCACATGTCGAATTTGAAGACCGAAGCCAGTCCCTGGTCCAAATCTCTGAGAGTGTTGTTCCTCACTGATGACCTTATGATTCATGATTTCATTTCTTTTGATTTCGGTTAGTTTTTTCTTTATTATTTTTGATGGTTTGAATGATTAAATTAACAATTTGCATATTTTATTAGGCATCATGACATAGTTACGTATTGTTGGTTATACATGTTCAGATTTTAGTTTGTTATGTCCATATACACTTAATGTAATTTACCAATTTTCCTTAGGCATTTAACTTGTAGAAAAGGTTTTTTGTTTTAAAAATAATTGTTTCCTCAAATCTTCAATTTGAAGTCTTAACTATAGATGTCGCCCTGATGACAAAGAACAGGGACACCGACATTAAGAAAAGGATAAATGACACCTCTATGTCTATGTGTGTCATATTACATTTTGACTTTGACATTTTATCATTTTAATAACCTCTTGATTTTCCAGGCGTCGTGTTGGATTAAAAATCGATTTTTCCAAGTAAATCATTATCATCATTCACCATATTTCGAATTACAGTTGCACTGAGTAGATTGGTAGTAAAATGCCCAAACTACTTTCCAGATGTTTCATTATTTAAGAACTTTAAAATCAATCTCACCTCCTGTAAGTATAAAATAGTTGGTTGTAAAAACATCTTTTATAATATTCATGTCTTGTAGTGCTCCTGATGAAGGGATAATAAATCTCGAAAGCTTGAGCTAAAGGAAAAAGAGTATCACTTCTTTTATTGCTGCAATCCCAAGAATACCAAACTAATATTATATATATATATATATATATATATATATATATATATATATATATATATATATATATATATATATATATATATTATTAGTTGTTTTCAATTTTGACAGTTGTAATTTGTCAAAAATTAGTATTAGATTGTTATATTATACATCCTTGAAAAAGGCCAATCAAGGCCGGAACATATGTTGGATTATAAAATGAAAAAGTAAATATTGTTTTACTAGTCAAACACAACGTGCAACAATACCCAAGAAAACTTTCCCTAGAATTTATATATATATATATATATAGACCAGATGCACCTGGAAGAGATAATCAATATGAAAAGCTCAAAAGAACTTGGCAGTCTAAACCTCTACATGGAAGGTTCTACGCCAGCTTGCATCAGGCGGAAGTCGATATAGGCGTCACTAATACTTACCTGACACAGGGATACTTGTTTCCCCAAACAGAGGGGACCTACTTGGCTATACAGGATCAAGTAGTGCCAACGCGAACATACGTGAAACACATTATGAAACAGCAAGCGGAAACAACAAAGTGTAGGCTTTGTAACAGTGCTGAGGAGACGGTTCAGCACCTCTCATCTGGATGCTCGACAATTGCAGGAACTAAGTATCTGGCCAGGCATGATAATATGGGTAAAGTGGTTCACCAGCTCCTGTGCCTCCAGAAACAACTAATGCGGCACTTCACACCACATCACATTTACGTCCCACAAGCAATACAGGAGAACGAACAGCATAAGATATACTGGGACCTGACAGTCATAACAGATAGAGCAGTGGAGCATAACCGGCCTGACATGGTGGTATGGAACAAGAGAGAGAAGACAGCGCTAGTAATAGATTTCGCGGTGCCTCAGGACTATAACCTTACAAAGAACTATGGAGAGAAAATTTCAAAATACGAGGTATTGGCGCAACAAATAAGGGATATGTGGCAGCTGAAAAACGTGAAAATAATGCCCCTGATCATAAGTACGAATGGCCTTGTACACCGAAAGACTATACAACATCTGCAAGAATTGAACTTACCATCCAACGCAATCATGTGGATGCAGAAGGCTGTAATACTGGGAACTACCAACATCATACGAAAAGCTGTGTATCCGCATTAACTGGTGGAGTTGCTCTTGGCGCTAGCGCCCGGGCAACACCTTAGGACCCACATAAGTGTGAAGCTAAAAAAAAAAAAATATATATATATATATATATATATATAAATTGGTGTGATAGTTATTGACCGTGATAATTCTATAGGAGAGGTTCTCAGGATTTCTTGGTCTTGAAGGATGATTAATACACTTTTATATTATCCAAGCTTTCGGTAATTTTTATTACCTTTCTCAAGGATCTGTAACATGAAAGTTCACATGTGATTAACATTGAACTGAAATGCAGCTGAAAACATACATATATTGTGGTTTAATTCCTCGTGATTTCAATTTGCATGGGTAGACTTCTTGCTGAGTTGGGTTGATCTCACTCTCACTGAGATGAACGCTTCTTGATGCTTAATTTTACTAGATTTCGAGACAATTTTATCATTCAAGCGTGGCATCGACCATTTTGGAGAATTGAATTGCGCATTATTAAGTTTTGACATTCCCTTGTCATTGGGATGTCAGATATTTTGTTAGGGTCACAGAGTTTTCTTATTCTTCATCGATGGTAGCCTGTTGTGATGTTGATTCTTGGAATGTTGGATGCGATCTTTTTGATAGCTCTATCAAGTAGGAATATATGTTAATCACATGTGAACTTTCATGTTACAGATCCTTGAGAAAGGTAATAAAAATTAACGAAAGCTTGGATAATATAAAAGTGTATTAATCATCCTTCAAGACCAAGAAATCCTGAGAACCTCTCCTATATATATATATATATATATATATATATTTATTTATATTCACTATTTCCATCATTATGTACCACTATAATCATTAATATATCCACAACAGACACTGTTACATCAACTATATGCATTTATATATCCACTATATACATTTTTATAGCTGTTTTAAATACGTTTTGCATTCACTTTATAACTGAATTATGTATCCATTCATGAACCTCAGAACGCACTCAATATCGGCTTTGCATAATGACAAAGTAATATATTCATGGAATTCTACGGTCGTAATAGATCAGTCCAAGCACCATCATATCAATATATACACATTCTTTATAGAAATTCAATAGAACACAGGAACAATATTTGCCATATTTATTTGTGTATTTTTCCTAGACATTCGAGCATCTTCGTATACATTCGTGCATCTTCGTATACCTTCATGAATCTATCAGTTTAGCATAGGAGTATCAAGACATGTATTCGTTTTATAGTTTGGATATATGTATACACTCATGCATTTTTGTCGTACTTCATATGAATTCATCACGGTACACATGGAAAAACATGCGTCAGCGTGTTGCCATTATCATTAACTTTATGAAGGATAGCTTTCTTCATGCAGCATCTCAAGCGTACTTTATATATGTTTTGCAACCACTTTATGTACAGTTTATATCAGTTTTGTGTATTTTCGTAGACATTCGAGTATCTTCGTATACATTCGTACATCTTCGTATATATTCAAATCAATCAATTTTGCATAGGATTATCGAGACTTGTTGTTTATATCCATTTTATGTATTTTTCCTTGACATTCGAGCATCTTGGTATACATTCGTGCATCTTCGTATACCTTCATGAATCTATCAGTTTAACATAGGAGTATCAAGACATGTATTCGTTTTATATTTTGGATATATGTATACACTCATGCATTTTTGTCGTACTTCATATGAATTAATCACGGACAAGATGGAAGAACATGCGAATTTGATGGTGATTTAGGATGAATATACAAGCCACATACATACGTAACAAAGAAAAAGATGGAAAAACATACGTCAAGCGTGTTGCCATTATCATTAAATTTATGAAGGATAGCTTCCTTCATACAGCATCTCAAGCTTACTTTATATATGTTTTGCAACCATTTTATGTACAGTTTATATCAGTTTTGTGTATTTTCGTAGACATTCGAGTATCTTCGTATACAATCGTACATCTTCGTATATATTCAAATCAATCAATTTTGCATAGGATCAAGACTTGTTGTTTATATCAATTTTATGTATTTTTCCTAGACATTCGAGCATCTTCGTATACATTCGCGCATCTTCGTATACCTTCATGAATCTATCAGTTCAACATAGGAGTATCAAGACATGTATTAGTTTTATACTTTGGATATATGTATACACTCATGCATTTTTGTCGTACATCATATGAATTCATCACGAACAAGATGGAAGAACATGCGAATTTGATGGTGATTTAGGATGAATATACAACCTACATTCATACGTAACAAAGAAAAAGATGGAAAAACATACGTCAAGCGTGTTGCCATAGGAGTATCAAGGCTTGTTGTTTATATCCATTTTCTGAATTTTTCCTAGACATTCGAGCATCTTCGTATACCTTCATGAATCTATCAGTTTAGCATAGGGTTATCAAGACTTTTTGTTTATATCCATTTTGTGTATTTTTCCTAGAAATTCGAGCATCTTCGTATACATTCGTGCATCTTCGTATACCTTCATGAATCTATCAGTTTAGCATAGGAGTATCAAGACATGTATTCGTTTTATAGTTTGGAAATATGTATACACTCATGCATTTTTGTCGTACTTCATAATGAATTCATCACGAACAAGATGGAAGAACCTGCGAATTTGATGATGATTTAGGATGAAAATACAACCTACATACATACGTAACCAAGAAAAAGATGGAAAAACATGTTTCAAGCGTGTATCCATTATCATTAACTTTATGAAGTATAGCTTTCTTCATGCAACATCTCAAGCTTATTCTATATATGTTTTGCAACCACTTTATGTATAGTTTGTATCAGTTCTGTGTATGTTCGTAGTCATTCGAGTATCTTCGTATACATTCGTACATCTTCGTATACATTCACAATCAATTTTGCAAAGGAGTATCAAGTCTTGTTGTTCGTATCCATTTTGTGTATTTTTCCTAGACATTCGAGCATCTTCGTATACATTCGTGCATCTTCGTATACATTCATGAATCTATCAGTTTAGCATAGGAGTATCAAGGCATGTATTCGTTTTATAGTTTTGATATATGTATACACTCATGCATTTTTGTCGTACTTCATATGAATTCATCACGAACAAGATGGAAGAACATGCGAATTTGATGATGATTTAGGAAGAATATACAACCTACATTTATACGTAACAAAGAAAAAGATGGAAAAACATGCGTCAAGCGTGTAGCCATAAGCATTAACTTTATGAAGGATAGCTTTCTATTTGCAGCATCTCAATCTTACATTATATATGTTTTGCAACCACTTTATGTACAGTTTATATCAGTTTTGTGTATTTTTGAAGTCATTCGAGTATCTTCGTATACATTCGTGCATCTTCGTATACCTTCATGAATCTATCAGTTTAGCATAGGAGTATCAAGACATGTATTCTTTTTATAGGTTGGATATACGTATACACTCATGCATTTTTGTCGTACTTCATATGAATTCATCATGAAAAGGATGGAAGAACATGCCAATTTGACGATGATTTAGGATGAATATACAACCTACATACATACGCAACCAAGAAAAAGATAGAAAAACATGCGATATTACTGATTATTCAAGGTCAATATACAGATGAAAATACACCAGGTCGATACCATTACAGATGTATCAAGAATATATCTAGACTTGTACAATTTATTTGAGCAAACACAGGGTGCAGAAATGTATTTGTAAAAGATGACTAGGGTACTTCCATTCCAAAGAAAAACTTGCTATTCACGCATTAGTTTTTATGAATTGTCCAAAGACCCAATATGGAATATTGAGGAGAGATTGACATGAATACGATAATACTTCCCATTATGCTTGGGGGGATAATCCTTATGAAATTACTAGGGTTAACAAAAAATGGTATTAGGGATGATGAAAGTTGAAAACAATGATATTCCGATTATGCAGGGCTCAGATCAAAACTGTACGCAGTGAAAAACTCAACAACAAATGACGAAATTAATATACAGAATTGTTTCAACACCAACGCTAGTGGGCGACATTCACTGTCGGGGCAAAAATTAACAGTGCTGTGCCTAAGCTTCCTGAAGGATACAGCAACTATTTTGGCGCGCCATGTAGATTGTATATTCATCCTAAATCAACATCAAATTCGCATGTTCTTCCATCTCGTTCGTGATGAATTCATATGAAGTACGACAAAAATGCATGAGTGTATTCATATATCAAAACTATAAAACGAATTCATGCCTTGACACTCCTATGCTAAACTGATAGATTCATGAATGTATACGAAGATGCTCGAATGTCTAGGAAAAACACACAAAATGGATATAAACAACAAGCCTTGATACTCCTATGCAAAATTGATTGTGAATGTATACGAAGATGTACGAATGTATACGAAGATACTCGAATGACTACGAAAATACACAAAACTGATATAAACTATACATAAAGTGGTTGCAAAATATATATAAAGTAAGCTTGAGATGCTGTATAAAGGAAGCTATCCTTCATAAAGTTAATGATAATGGCAACACGCTTGACGTATGTTTTTCCATCTTTTTCTTTGTTATGTATGTATGTAGGTTGTATATTCATCCTAAATCACCATCAAATTCGCATGTTCTTCCATCTTGTTCGTGATGAATTCATATGAAGTATGACAAAAATGCATGAGTGTATACATATATCCAAACTATAAAACGAATACATGTCTTGATACTCCTATGTTAAACTGATAGAAACATGAAGGTATACGAAGATGCACGAATGTATACGAAGATGCTCGAATGTCTAGGAAAAATATATAAAATGGATATAAACAACAAGTCTTCATAATCCTATGCAAAATTGAATGATTCGAATATATACGAAGATGTACGAATGTATACGAAGAT
The DNA here is from genome assembly GCA_937662695.2 of Halyzia sedecimguttata. Lineage (NCBI taxonomy): Eukaryota > Metazoa > Arthropoda > Insecta > Coleoptera > Coccinellidae > Halyzia > Halyzia sedecimguttata. Next base: position 142,177,414 of record OW569411.2, read on the forward strand.
ACTCGAATGACTACGAAATTACACAAAACTGATATAAACTGTAAATAAAGTGGTTGCAAAACATATATAAAGTACGCTTGAGATGCTGCATGAAGAAAGCTATCCTTCATAAAGTTAATGATAATGGCTACACGCTTGACGCATGTTTTTCCATCTTTTTCGTGATGAATTCATATGAAGTACGACAAAAATGCATGAGTGTATACACATATCCAAACTATAAAACGAATACATGTCTTGATACTCCTATGCTAAACTGATAGATTCATGAAGGTATACGAAGATGCACGAATGTATACGAAGATGCTCGAATGTCTAGGAAAAATACACAAATAAATATGGCAAATATTGTTCCTGTGTTCTATTGAATTTCTATAAAGAATGTGTATAGATTGTTATGAAGGAGCTTGGACTGATCTATTACGACCGTAGAATTCCATGAATATATTACTTTGTCATTATGCAAAGCTGATATGGAGTGCGTTCTGAGATTCATGAATGGATACATATTCAGATATAAAGTGAATGCAAAACGTATATAAAAAAGCTATAAAAATGTATATAGTGGATATATAAATGCATTTAGTTGATGTAACAATGACTGTTGCGGATATATTAATGATTATAGTGGTACATAATGATGGATATAGTGAATATCTTAATATATATTAATATGTAAGCTGATCCCGTACATTCCTCAAAGGAAACATATTGCAATATTGCATAGTTGCGAGCGGTAGCGTTGACCGCCAGAATGCTTATTCAGCATAGTAGTTCACGTAAGGTGGATACCTGGTAGGATAAGGCAAGTCTGTAGATAACCATCGTATCGATTAGATCGTTGTATTTTTTCATTAGAATAAACTGCTTTCAATAGTTCTCCATATTTTTTAAAAAAGTGTTTTCAAGTTGTTATTATATTTCTGGCGACGAGGATGGGATGCTGTTAGTTTTTTTTGAGAAAAAAATACGTGAAAATCATTTCTTAGAACAGTATCCAGAAAAAAAGTTGTGAGAAAATTGTGACGTCAATCCCATACCGGTGAAACTGATCAAGAACCTACAACCAACCCACGAGTGAGCAAGAGATCAAGAAGAAAGGCTGAATCCCTGACGAACAGAAAGGTGAACCCTCTCCGACCTGCTTGCGAACTTTTCAACATTCGAAGACACCCTTAGACTGATCGAGTAGCGCCTATCAGCGAGGATTGGAAGAACTGAAAGTAAGTTGATCTATGACTTCCTAGTTTTCCTATTCCCTAGACCAAAGGAATATTAGATTAATTTTTTTTTATTATTTTGTAAGAAACAAACTGAGTATATCTCATATTCCAAAATTGAGAATTTATTAGAGCAATTTAAGAATTTAAAAATGACTAAACCTACAGCTAGTCACGCAAATGCTGATATTAATGATTTAAAATTATTCGGAGATCTCTTACCAAAATTTAGTGGAAATTCTCACGAATTACAATCATTTATTGTAGAGATAGAAAATTATATAGAAAAGTTTGGTTCAACCGGAAACTCTAGAATAACTCAATATTGTTTTGCCATGATAAAATCTAGAATCATTGATGAAGCTCGAATAATTATAAATTCAGGACCTATTCCAAACTCCTGGGTAGAATTGAAACAAGCATTAATCAATAAATTTGGATTTAGAATAAATTTTGATGTATTCCAAGATCAATATCAAAATTTGCGCAGAACACATAAAGAATCCCTTTTAGATTTCCTTGAAAGAATTAAACATACGAAATTACAATTTGACTACCAATTACAAATGCAAGGCTTTAATATGAATGAACTCGTAATTTATAGAAATATATCGGAAAAAATTGGACACAGAGTTATTTACAACAACGTAGATGAAAATGTCAGGAATCTTTTAGATAGTAATGTTAAGAATTTCGATGATACCTGCAAAATGTTGTAAAATCGAGAAATTAAGCGACAACAGTTAAATTTCATTCCAAATTTTAAGTCATTTTCACATAGTCCTCCAATGAAGAATGAAAGAATTAATTTCCCAAATCATAATATACTTCAACAAACAAATTATAATCAAAATAGAAATTTTTCAATGCAACCCAATCGAAATTTAGCTCAATCAAAATTTTTCACAAATAACGAAGGGTATAGTAACTTTCCAAGTCAACCCTTACAAATGCAATCACGTAGAGATATAACCCAACCAAAATTTTTCACGAATGATCAAGTGTTTGGCAAACCACCCGATGTATTCAAACCTAATCCCAATCATAGACCGAATAACAGACCGGAACCAATGTCCGTAAGAACAAGAATTTTGCCAACTAAACGACCAAATGAGTCAACAAGCATAAGACAGAAAAAACCGAATTATCAACCTAGAGAAAATCATTTTAGGCCCAATGCACCACCAAATTTCATGTCAAAAGAATTGTATAACACGGAACAACAAAATGAATCATTTGAATACGAACAATATGACGTAGATGTCGATCAAAACCACGATACGGATTATCAAAATTCGGAACAAGCTCAATCATATAATGTAGATCAAAATTTTCAAGAAATTGCCTACCTAACAGTCACACATGACCTAAATTTCAACCATGAAAGAATCGCTAGTCGTCCGTGTATAAGGTTAGAAGACCCCCCTTGTAAATTGTTAGTAGATTCAGGTAGCTCCATTTCCATTATTGATCCAATGATTGCGTATAATTATTTTCCTAACTCAATCTATGAAGAAATGACGAATTTCACAACAGCTACAGGAAAAGACTTCTGTAAAAATAAACTTCTTTTTCCTCTTGATATGTTTGGTTGTGACACAACGTACCCATTCGTAGTTTATAAATTTCATCCCCAATATGACGGCGTTATAGGATATAATTTGATGAAAGATTTACAACTCAATTTAGACCTTAAAAATAAAATACTGACTAATGGAATCGTTTCCCATGAACTCCATTTACAACAAGTAAAACCTCGAGAGAAATTATCAGTAGATTTAGATCACTTAGATGAAAATATGAAAAACCAAGTCACCAAGATCTTACAGAGTAATGAATCGGATTTGAATTATAGTCTCCCTGTTGAGATTACTGAAAACGAGAAAGTATCAAACTATATTGAACAATATAATCAAAATTTGAAAAACATTTCTGAAGTTCTAACGAATAACAATAAGAAAAACGAAATCAGAAGGCAGAAGGAAAATCAGCACCGAACAGAAAATGTTGTTCTTGACGAAAAAAGAAAAACGTATTTAAAATTACCAGCAGATGCAAAATTGAAACCTCGATTTAAAGAATCAAAAATAAAAATTTTGGATAATATTCTGATAAAAGAGCCTGATAAAGGCCATATCTATCATAAAAATAGAATCAAGCAACGAAAAAAATAAACTTCATTTGTTTTAGGATGAATCTTTATATCAAGAGTATTCTCAAAAATTACAAAACAATGTAGGTACCATAGAAACAAGTCAAAATCAAGTTATAAGTGTAATTAATTCTATATCCAATAGATTCCAAAATCAAACGAATATCATGGTACAACAAATGAATAAGTTCATGAAACTTCAACAGATTCTAGACAAAATTATTCTTTTACAATTCGAACAAATTAAAATATCTAGGATATTCGCAGAAATCAATACAGCCGTTAGTTTTGCTAGACTACATTTGTTGCATGAATCAATATTACCTTTAAATTATTTCAGAAACTATGTCCAAAATAATGATTTACTTAGGCATTTGATATACTTGAAAGATTTCTACTCAGTATGTTTCACATCAGTTAAAATTCAAAACGAACAAATATTATTTGTGATTAGAGTACCTTTGGTAAATCCCATTCCTTTCGAAACCTATGAACTTAAATTTATTCCCTTCCTAAATACCTACCCTATAGATCAACCGAAGTATCTATTGATCCAACAAGAAGAAATCAAGTGGTCCCTATATGAAGATTGTCAACATGTAGAAGAATGGATGTTGTGCCCGCAGAATAAACTAGTGAAACCACCCTTATGTTATAGTGAGTTTGTGAAAGAAAAAAGAGAAAACTGTTCCAGACAAAGTGCTCAGGAAGTGGACGACTTGATATTATTACCTGATGGAAATTATCTATCTGTATTTAATGATTTGTTGAAAGAAAATTGTTCAGGACATCTATCATATGAACATGAACCAAGAAAAATTCTTTTAGTAGAGAGTAAATGTCACATATCCAATGGTCACAAGACATTTCATCCATCAACAACTAATCATGTGTACCATCAATTTAAATTGAATAATATGAATTTCTCACATATTCAGGATTTAATCATAGAACCTTTGAATGTATCATATTTTGCAGAATCCAACTTGTATAAGTGGAATTTACACCCTAATTATATTTCCTCTCTTTATTTCATTTTCCTAATAATCTGTTTAATTGGAATTTTCATTATATTATATAAGGTATTCATAATTAAATTTTCAAAACTGATTGAAAAACAGAGTTCAACCATTGAGATTGAACTCAGTTCTTTAAAAGGGGGAGGTAATATGTAAGCTGATCCCGTACATTCCTCAAAGGAAACATATTGCAATATTGCATAGTTGCGAGCGGTAGCGTTGACCGCCAGAATGCTTATTCAGCATAGTAGTTCACGTAAGGTGGATACCTCGTAGGATAAGGCAAGTCTGTAGATAACCATCGTATCGATTAGATCGTTGTATTTTTTCATTAGAATAAACTGCTTTCAATAGTTCTCCATATTTTTTAAAAAAGTGTTTTCAAGTTGTTATTATATTTCTATATATATCTTGTGTGCGTGTGTATGTGACTGAACTCCTCCTAAACGACTGGACCGATTTTGATGAAATTTTTTGTGTGTGTTCGTGGAGATTCGAGAATGGTTTAGATTTACAATTTGGTCTACTGGAAAATGTTTTTGGCGTTGGAGTTTGAGTTGGCGTTGAAGTTGGCGTTGGGGTTGGAGTAGGTATTGTGGTTGGCATTGGTTATGGAGTTGGAGTTGTAGTTGTTGTAGTTGGATTGGAGTTGGAGGTGGAGATGGAGGTGGAAATGGAGATGGAGGTGGAAATGGAGTCGGAGTCGGAGTCGGATTCAGAGTCGTCGGAGTCGGAGTCGGAGTCGTAGTCGGAGTCGGAGTCGTAGTTGGAGATGGAGTTGGAGTTGGAGTTAGAGTTGGATTTGGAGTTGGCGTTGGCGTTGGCGTTGGGCATATATATAATATATATATGGTTGATATAATAAATGTATATAGTGGATATAAAGAGTATTTAACGCGTATACTTATCAGACTCATTTTTATATATCAACAGAATTTATACCTACAGCTTTTGTGAAAAACAATACACCCAACCCAATAATTTGAGCAGACACATGAATATACATAAGTAAATTGGCTTTGCTTGTTTAGTATGCGGAAAGAAATTCACACGTAACGATGCTTTAAGGAAACACACAATCAAAAAACATGATAAATTCCATGACCATATGAGTGCTGATCACATTAGGAAAAACTATGCAAAGAGTCTGCACACCAACATATACATATAAGAGATCCATATACACACACGAAAGGTATCCAACACAAAGTCTTCATAAAGTTAATGATAATGGCTTGATATCAGTAATATAGTTGACGAGCTATGCTTGCTGCATGCCAAAAAATGCACTGTAGATAATTTTGAAAGAATACAATATTTGGCCGATCAACTTCGAATAGCTGGAGTTATTTATTAGGAAAAGTATGATGATCATATCTAAAAAACTTCTTTTTTAAAATAAAAAATTGCAACTAAACTGTAAATTTTTCATTACAAATTATCTTAAATTATGTAAGCATCATTCGTCAGAATAATTCGAAATTAAAGGAAATGAATAATGATCAACACTATCCATTATGTCAAGAAGACGCGCTAATAATTGTGAAAAGCTGATTTGTTAATAAATTCGGTATCCATCACAGTCTCTTTCTCTGCATCTTCAATATCATAGGTCGTATCTTCCTCCACATATCTATAGCAATCTTGTGTATATTGGAAATACCCCAATTCATCGCCGTCCCTCCCTTAATAACCAGGTCATGCCCCTATATCAAACATGCTGATCGTTCTCAATACAGCATCTCAAGCATCCGCCAGATGATAAAGTTTCAAAATCACACCTTCTCATTTGATATCCACTGACCAGGCCTGTTTTTCATATATTTAAATCCCAACAAGTTCCTCATCACAATGAAATTTTTCCGATTTTGTCTTAATACCTTTTGTGAGCGTGAAAAACTAATTTTGAAAATATTTCCTATTGATTTTACTGTAATGAATATGGTCACCAACTACTTTATAGCTTAATCCGCCATGCTGAACATTTTTGTAAAGCTGAAATGAAAACGTCTTTATTTTAAAGATTCATGAAGATACCTGAATATATATTTATATATACGAAGATGTGCAATTTGATGTGAAAAAGGGCGCGATTGAAGTTCCTTCTCTTTATCGTTTGAAGTAACAATTGAGCATCTATGCAATCACACCATGGGAATCACATGTTTAAAAGGACACCAAGCTCTTGATGACTTACATATTCATGATATATTTGTTAACCAATTCTACAACGAAAAAAATAAATGAGAGTTACATTTCGTATTACTATCAAAAATGTATTATGACACACTACGAGCTCAGAAGAATCCGAAAAATCACCCCACTTTGTTGACACGATTCCTGAATATTGAAAGAGAAATTGGACCACTCAACATGCAATAAATATTACATAAATTGTTTCACAAATCACCCAATACAATAGATCCCAACAATGCTTTGAAAGAAAAAACCACATGACCGGGTTTCATAAAGTGTCACGCTTCAAAATCGTCGACAAAAATTCGTTGATGCTTGGACCAAATATTTGTGCCACTACTGGTAGTGCACTGTCCGGTATCGTGTCATGCGTTGTTGAGTGCGTCAGAACGGACTCGGAATCGCGCATTTTCAGTCTTATGTGAGATTTTCTTTGACGCCAAGAGGTAGAAAGAATTGGTTTCGACTGTCCTTTGAATATACGCATTTTATCGATTAATTTCGGAGTAATCGAAGGATTGTTAGCTGGGAAAAATTATTGAAGCTGATGATTTTGGTTTTGGATTTGGAGATTTTGGAATATTGGCTCAATAAGATCGATCTTTTTCGGATTAACCAGGAGGCCATTTTTCTGCGTAAGTCATGGAAATTTTGCATAGGCATTATCCTAATTTGTATTTCTTTCAGCTCTTTGTGTAGGCTCCTTGTGTAGGTTCCTTGTTTAGGTTCCTTATTTAGGCTCCGTATTTGAGTTCGATTCAGGCACCTTTTCAAGCGTGATTGACGATCGTGTGGATTCTTTCTTTGCTTCGTCATATCTAGAGATTGGAGGTTGGGAATTTATCACGTGCATTCAGCGGGACGAATTTCTTCGAGACTGGACAACATCGCTGGAATAACAACTTTTTACATTCAGGTTTGATACAATTACGGGAATATTACTGTGGGCAAAATTTGGTATCAAGGACAATGTAAGGACAGTGCATTTATTAATTTCGAACATCTGGAAATTCAACGCTGATTGGGCGAAACCAAGGATTATAGTGCTTGACATTTGACCATAGAAAACGGTAATTTTGAGGTTTTATGGAACCATAGAGACTCTATCGTGCCTTTGACATTTGAGCTTTGTAGTTTTCATTCTGTTTTTTTTTCATTGTTATTATTTGACGATTTTTAATCTGATACTGCTACTGAGCAGCAATTAATATTTGAATTATAAGAGTGTTTACTGATCACTATCATTATTTAAGAATTTATGTGAACAGATATCTGGGATCTATATTTCATTGTGAATTGTATTTGACATCTTAGGGTTGATCAGAACTTATCACTGCCACTTATTTCTGAAAGATTTATTGATTGATACCTTGTGTGAATATATTTAACATAACCTTATCAGCGATAGTGAACTTATTCTGGATAACACACTTTACCATCCCCTTTTGATGTGCATACAGCTTGTTTTGTGATTATATTTCTAGTTAATATATGTTCATTATTTGATCGGCTTGTTTCCTTCTTTATTTCTAAAACTCCCACGCCCTGAGTTTCTGTATCATTTTTAATAACTCATTAAAAGAAGGTGGCGCCCTAATAGAATCAGAGCTAGTCGGTGATACAGGAAAGCCAAAGCTGTATGTGACATTAATTGGCACCCTAAACGTGAGGCCCGAAATTACTACCCTCTCATTTAAATTTTGTTTTAAATTTAAATTTTGTAGTTTGTGCTCCAGTGCCCTGCGTGAGTCACTGGATTATTATTTTGATTTCTTTATTAATAAGTTGCGATTTATTTTTTTTTTCATTATTGAAGTATCCAGAGTGTGTTGGCTGTCGCTGATTTTTTTTTCTTTTTACTTTTTGAACAACCAGAAAAATTTTGAGTCAGTTGTTGTTCAGATCTCTGATTTGTCGCGAGAATTTGCCTGCTGAGTGCTCGTGCATTTCGTGCCATATTACCAATATTTATTAATTTCATATGTAAGTTGGGATTTGGGTTTTTTTTTTATATAAGTTGATTACGTTCGGAGTTTGTTAGGAATTATTTAAAGTTGGCTCGTCCCAAATTCAATATGAACCTTTTGCTTAAAGACGAATTAGTTTATGAGTTAAATGTAAGAGGTCTTCAGGCTTTGTCGAACCAAACCGATAAAGATTTGCGTACTTTATTAAGACCATTGTTGAAGTTAGAAAAAGCTAATAGGTCAGTTACTAATCCAGAGTTTAAGTTGAGTGATTCATCGGCTGAGATCGCTGTTATTGAGGAAAAGTTGAAAGAATTAGGTAAACTTGTCCAGAGGGGAGAATTTCATATTGTGTGTACTAGGTTGACCCATTTGTCTAATAGGTGCGAGCATTTGTCATCTGTAGAGCTTAGTGATGTTTTGCAGGGTAGGTTGGATCGGGCTAGGACCAAGATAGTAGACATGTTTGGCGAGGTGGAGTTGGCTTATTCTAAGGGTGAGATGTTTCAGATGATGTCCAGTTTAGAAGTGAACGAATCAAGTAGTGAATCGGAAGTTGAGGTAGAACAACCCAGTTTGGTTAGGTCTAGTACAAGAATGTCGTTATCAGGTATGCATTCATTGTCTTCACGTAACCTTCAGAAGTGGAATGTGCAATTTTCGGGAGACCTTAGGGAAATGTCAGTTCATAATTTCTTAGAACGAGTGGAAGAGCTTCGCAGAGCTAGAGGAGTTACCGAGAAGGTCTTGTTTGATTCAGCAGTAGACTTGTTTTGTTGGTAGAGCATTGCTTTGGTTTAGGTCGAATAGGAACAGGTTCAACAATTGGAAAGAGTTAACACAGCTTTTAACAAAACATTATGAGCCACCAGACTATCGTGGACGTTTATTTCAGGATATTTTGAGTAGGACTCAAGATACATCTGAGTCTATTGTAGATTATTTGACCTGTATCAATTCAATGTTTCGTCGCTATGGCCAGGTCGATGAGGAAGTAAAGCTGAACATAGTTGTACGTAACTTAGCACCTTTTTATTCCACCCAGTTACCGGCAGTTGCTGACATGAGTGAACTTGAGGATGCTTGTATGCAGTTAGAACGTAAGAAATTTCGTGCAGAACATTATGTACCACCTAGTAGACGTCGTCAAGCTTACGTTGACCCAGACTTTGCATATATATCTGCTGGTCATTATTCGGGTGCAGAGAATGTTTTGACCTTTGGGTCTAATAATCCTCTTGCCGGGAATCGTCAACAACCTGTCTCATCAGCACAATCTAGGTCACCTCCTGCTGGTTCAATATTTCAGAATAATCAACCCGTGAGTTCTTCTAGAGCTTGTTGGAATTGTCAACGTTTGGGACACACTGTCAGAAATTGTACGATGCCTAGGCAACTATTATGTTATCGTTGTGGCAAACATGGCTTCACGAGTAGGAATTGCCCTCAGTGTTCGTTAAACTAGAACCGGGACAATTGAGTGGTCGTGATATAGCCCCGGATAGAGCTCCTCGACCGATTTACAACAACTACAGGAATACCAACGACAAGGTTCAGGATGATCACGTCCGCATTAAAGCTAGTGATAAGATTTGTGACAATAAGAATGGTATTGGTGATAACACATTTGCTATTTTAGATTACATAGTTGCTCACGCTCCCAATGATCAACGACCTTACCTAGACGTTACTATTTTAGGGTATAAATTCAAGGGTTTACTGGACACTGGTGCTTCGCTTACTATAGTGGGTAGTTCAGGTTACCACAGCTTAGTGAAGTTAGGTTTTAGGTTAAATTCAGCTCGCGTCCGGTGTACGGTGGCGAATGGTCAGACATGTGATTCTTTGGTTAGGGTTCCTATGTCTTTGGAGGGCAAGGTTAAATGGATTAATGTTTTGGTAGTTTTGGAACTTTCACATACCCTCATTCTCGGTATTGACTTCTGGAAAGCTATGGAGATTGTTCCTAATCTTAACAGGGACGTATGGCATTTTGCTGAACAAGAACCCGAAGTTGAAATCAATAGCTTGCATGATTCCAGTTCATTAGATGGGGAACAACAGTTTAGGTTAGATAATTTGGTTGGTTCTCAGTTTGAACGAACGGGTGACGAATTGGGAAAGAGTTTAGTGGGCGAACACCTCATTGAAATAGAGTCAGGCGTCAGACCCATCAAGCAGAGGTATTATCCGGTCTCTCCAATAAAACAAAAAATTATTGACGAACATCTAGAGAAAATGTTAATGGATGATATTATAGAACCGTCGAGAAGTAGTTGGTCGTCTCCTATTTGTTTGGTTAAGAAAAAGGACGATTCATGCAGGTTTTGTGTGGATTACCGCCGTCCTAACGCTGTCACGAAAAAAGATGCTTATCCCATGCGCAATATTTCCACCATTTTAGATCTTCTTCGGGATGCAAAGTATATAAGTTCAATGGATATTAAATGCGCTTTCTTCCAAATTGAAGTAGCACCAAACTCTCGAGAATACAGCGCATTTTCAATAGCTGGTAGGGGTTTGTTTCAATTTAAGCGTATGCCCTTTGGTCTAACAAATGGTCCTGCGACGTTTCAGCGCGTGATTGACTCTATTTTGGGCGCAGATTTGGAACCATATGTCTTGGTATATATGGATGACATTATAATTGTAACCCCTGATTTCGAGACTCATATGAAAATCTTGAAAATTGTGTTTGATCGTTTGATTTCTGGTGGTTTAGTTATTAGCAGAGAGAAAAGTCAATTTTGTCGGTCCGAACTTAAATATCTCGGCTATGTTGTAGACTCGTATGGTTTGAGACCAGATCCAGCTAAGGTTGAGGCCATTTTGAATATTACACCTCCCAAGGGAGTGACGGAGATACGCCGTTTTGTGGGGACAGCTTCGTGGTACCGTCGGTTTGTGCCTAATTTTTCCACGTTAATCGCACCTCTGACCGCGCTTACTAGAAAACACGCAAAGTGGGAGTGGACTGAGGAGTGCGAATCGTCTTTTTGTAAACTTAGAGAGAGCTTGGCAACCGCACCTATTTTATCATGTCCTGATTTTAGCGAGACCTTCACCTTGCAGACCGACGCAAGTTCATATGGACTTGGTGCTGTTTTATGTCAACAAGCGGAAAATGGACAGCAAGTTATCGCATACCTTTCAAGGACTCTCAGTCGAACAGAGAGGAATTACTCTACCACCGAACGGGAATGCTTGGCAGTCATTTGGGCAATCGAGAAGTTAAGGCATTACTTAGAGGGTAATCATTTCGTTGTGATAACTGATCACCACTCTTTGCTTTGGCTCAACAATCTCAAAGACCCTCAGGGCAGGTTAGCTCGTTGGAGTTTACGGCTGATGCCGTACGACTTCAAAATCGTACATCGTAAGGGCAAAGATAACATCGTACCTGATATGCTCTCTCGATCTGTTCCGAATGGGGACGAGAATTTCAAGGTTTCAGAGATAGCTAATATCGATGGTGGGTCAGAAGCGTTTGGCGATGGTGATTTTGACCAGACAACCGACAAATGGTACATCAGGATGCGAGGGAATCTAGAAAAATTCCCGGCAAAATATTCCAATTGGAGGCTAGAAAATGGACTGCTTCTGAAATACGTCAATGGTAGGATTCCTGAGCTTTCTGGAGAATCGGAAAAATGGTTGTTAGTCGTACCCAATGAGTTTAGATCAGCAATTTTGAAGCGCAACCACGATTCCATAACATCTGGTCACTTTGGCATTTACAAAACATTTTGGAAAATTCGCCGTCGTTACTGCTGCCCTAAAATGCACGCTGATGTCGTCCGCTATGTAAACAGATGTAGTATCTGTAAGTCTTGTAAGCCAGACTTAAAAGCTCCAGCAGGCTTGATGGGAAATGACCTGAAATCGTGGAACCATGGCAGACCATCCGCCTAGATTTCGTAGGACCTCTACCCGCGTCAACTCAGGGTTATAAATATCTTTTGGTGGTTACTGACTACTTTAGTAAGTTTATTTTGTTTACGCCTTTACGTACAGCCACTTCCAAGGCTTTAGCCAAATTTGTAGAAGAGCAAGTCTTTTTGGTCTTTGGAGTTCCTCAAACTCTTATATGTGATAATGGAACTCAGATGCGCGGCAAGGAGTTTGTATCAATTTGCAACAAATATAACACCAAAATCCTGTATACTCCATTCTATCATCCGTGTGCAGATCCTACCGAAAGATCCAATGAAACCATAAAGACCTTGATCCGATGTTACTTGTCTGATAGTCACCGGAAATGGGCAGATAATCTGGCTGCTTTGGGGTGCGCCGTGCGCTCGGCTAGAAATGAAACCACCGGACATAGTCCCTATTTTGTCAATTTTGGTCGAGAACCTCGCCTAGATGCGTCGGAATACGAATATCCTATACCTACCTTGAGTCCTGATTTGGGCCTGAGACGATTAGGTTTCGAAAAATTGTTTATGGAAGTTCGGAATAGACTTCGTAAGGCTCAGGAGCGCAATAAACAGCGGTACAACTTGCGCCGACGTCCAGTTTCATATAATGTGGATGATAAGGTGTGGTTAAGGAATAAATCCCTCTCCAATGCATTGCAGTTTTATAACGCAAAACTTGCGCCAAAGTATGTGGGACCTTACACTATCGGTAAAAAGTTGGGCCACTGGACTTATGAATTGATTGACGACTCAGGCAAGAGTAAAGGTGTATGGCACGTAAAAGACTTTAAATCAGTATGCTCCTCCAGGGATTCTTAATGTCTTATTGCTACGGAAGTCAATGGTTCGGATGTGTTAGGTTGTCCGCCGAAACCATAGTGATGTTAGTGGTTAGTTTTGAGACTGTCACGTTTGTTTAGTAGATTTTGAGGATATAGTGATGTTTGAGGATTTTCCCTATCGATAAGGGTTGTTTGATTTCGAGTTTAAGGATAGTAATTTTAGAATAATAGAATGATTGGCATGTAGTGAATCTGGTATATTTGTGGACCGGGTGATTGAAGTGATTTTTCTTTTTTTTTTAATTGCTGGTTGATCGCGAGCGAAAGTGCAGGCAATTGGGTGCTGCCTTGACTGTTGTGTCGGTGGTCGTCTGCGTGATCCCGGGTGAGATTCTAGTGTGAAATCGGCTTTAATGTTTTTTTTTTTTCCTTTTTCTTCAAAATTTACTCATTGTTGTGCAGACGAGGTGGGAGCTGAACATCTAGCCCCACGCACTGCTCAACTGGTAAGCGACCATTTTCTCACACCTTCATGGCCTTAATCTTGTTTTTTTTTTCCTGTTGCCGATCTCATACTGGTTTCTACATTCTCGGGTCATTGCTGGCGGTCATCCCATAATAGGCTTTGTAGTACCGGATTTCTTGCGTGTGGGTGAATGAAGGCTACGGGCTATGGTTGTTGGAGGCTGGAACCCGAAAAGTGCCACCTATAGACTTGATGCACATCTGGGTTAGCACAGGTGTCCTGGACCATACCGGGAGCTGGTGGGGTCTGGCTTGACTGTCTTCGATGACAGGAGTGCGGCGGTACGGCGCTCGTTCTTTGGGGGAACCACTGTCTAGACTTGGGATGGTGACCGGCTAACCTTGTCGACATGGGGGGGGGTTCCTGCTCGTCTGGGCGACCTCGTCGTACTTTGCCTTGTCCGGGCGACTTCTGGCTGTGGAGTGGCTCAGGGCCGGCAAGTCCCTCCACAAGGGTTAGGCCCTTCGGACTAGGATGTAGCCAGTCATGGGGCTAACTGGTAAGAGTCGATGAATGAAAGGAATGAGTGTTGATGTGTATGATGGAGTACGAACTGAAATTGTAGTGGCTGGGATTGGTATTCATGAGGTTTAGCTAGAATTGCTTTTGGTCTGTTTTGGTATTTGGTCACCTTCAGTGACCCGATATCTTTTATTTGCGCAAGTTGATGGAGTCGGATGTTGGTCGTCGGTGATCTGAGATAACCTCCTGTGGAAGGAAGAGGGGGATGTCACGCTTCAAAATCGTCGACAAAAATTCGTTGATGCTTGGACCAAATATTTGTGCCACCACTGATAGTGCGCTGTCCGGTATCGTGTCATGCGTTGTTAAGTGCGTCAGAACGGACTCGGAATCGCGCATTTTCAGTCTTATGTGAGATTTTCTTTGACGCCAAGAGGTAGAAAGAATTGGTTTCGACTGTCCTTTGAATATACGCATTTTATCGATTAATTTCGGAGTAATCGAAGGATTGTTAGCTGGGAAAAATTATTGAAGCTGATGATTTTGGTTTTGGATTTGGAGATTTTGGAATATTGGCTCAATAAGATCGATTTTTTTCGGATTAACCAGGAGGCCATTTTTCTGCGTAAGTCATGGAAATTTTGCATAGGCATTATCCTAATTTGTATTTCTTTCAGCTCTTTGTGTAGGCTCCTTGTGTAGGTTCCTTGTTTAGGTTCCATATTTAGGCTCCGTATTTGAGTTCGATTCAGGCACCTTTTCAAGCGTGATTGACGATCGTGTGGATTCTTTCTTTGCTTCGTCATATCTAGAGATTGGAGGTTGGGAATTTATCACGTGCATTCAGCGGGACGAATTTCTTCGAGACTGGACAACATCGCTGGAATAACAACTTTTTACATTCAGGTTTGATACAATTACGGGAATATTACTGTGGGCAAAATTTGGTATCAAGGACAATGTAAGGTCAGTGCATTTATTAATTTCGAACATCTGGAAATTCAACGCTAATTGGGCGAAACCAAGTATTATAGTGCTTGACATTTGACCATAGAAAACGGTAATTTTGAGGTTTTATGGAACCATAGAGACTCTATCGTGCCTTTGACATTTGAGCATTGTAGTTTTCATTCTGTTTTTTTTTATTGATATTATTAGACGATTTTTAATCTGATACTGCTACTGAGCAGCAATTAATATTTGAATTATATGAGTGTTTATTGATCACTATCTCCTACACAAATGGGGCAAACAACCATCACCATACTGCGACTGTGGAGAATACCAAACGATTAAACGCATCACGGAGGAATGTCCCACAAGATCATAGAACGGCAGACCAGAAGAATTCCTGCTGGCAACCACTGGGTCGATAGATATTTACTAACTTGATATTTGCTTGTGAAAAACCTTAAGTATGTTATATTAAGTTATATGTGTAAATTAGCTTTTATGCTTACTGTGTCTGAATTGCCATACGATAAATAAATAAATAATTTAAGAATTTATGTGAACAGATATCTGGGAACTATATTTCATTGTGAATTGTATTTGACATCTTAGGGTTGATCAGAACTTATCACTGCCACTTATTTCTGAAAGATTTATTGATTGATACCTTGTGTGAATATATTTAACATAACCTTATCGGCGATAGTGAACTTATTCTGGATAACACACTTTACCATCCCCTTTTGATGTGCATACAGCTTGTTTTGTGATTATATTTCTAGTTAATATATGTTCATTATTTGATCGGCTTGTTTCCTTCTTTATTTCTAAAACTCCCACGCCCTGAGTTTCTGTATCATTTTTAATAACTCATTAAAAGAAGAAGAATCAGAGCTTGTCGGTGATACAGGAAAGCCAAAGCTGTATGTGACAAAAGGTATGCGATGTGGTCAAGTTAGTACCCCATCATTCACTTGGTCAAATAAATATGTCATTGCCTTTGTGTCCATGCCGACTACCGTATCGTTAAATTTGGATATTGGAAGAAGATGCCTGACTGTCTTTCGCTTTTCTCACGTTCACCAACACATTTCTATTCTATTCTATTTCCATAATTAACCTCTCTTCTGGTTATTGCCAAATAAATATACCGAAATAATTGTCTACAATACAGTATACAGTATCTGAAAAAATATGATTTATTTTGGAAAATACAATAAAATAAACTTCAGTCTAAATGTAAACAAAATCAAAAATTATAGTCTTTCTGAATAGGAGATTTTTATTTTATCATAACGACAATCCTATAATACGTTTGTGAATTTTTGCGTAAACATGATTCGTTTTCATCCAAATATTGTGACTATTTAGTGAAGCGATGTCAATACAATCAGTTCAAATGTACAATCTTTCCTGTGATCTTTCCAGATAGTAAGAATAAAAAATTTCACATTCAGCATATTTTGTCTCAGTGCCAAGCAAATATTCGATATTTTTGACTTCAAATCTATGTTCCAAAATGTCAAGTACCCAAAGTTTTTTTCGAAACAATTGTACTTACGTTGAAATGACAGAATTAAAAATATGTCTCATATGCTCTGTTAAAGTATGTAATCCATAAAACATCAAAATGGAATTTGTTCGTATACAACCACCCAATACATTTGTTGTTATGTTAGCTTGATAAGCTCACTGTCAAATTAAAAGTATACAACCCCCAATGCATTTAGGATAGCTTGATAAGCTTGCCACAAGTAATGTTAGTTCTCGCTGTAATTGATTGCTTTTCTAAATTCATATGAGCTCGACCATTGAAACGGAAAACTGGTGAAGAAGTGGCTTTTCTCGATATCCTCAAGCATGGTACATAGCAACTTGCAATCTGATCAAGGAAGTGAATTTTTCAACCGACAATTTCAAGAACAAGTTGTTAAAAAGCATCATTTAAATCATTATAATACGTATAAAGACAAGAAAGCTGCAATAGTGGAGAGGGCCATAAGAACGTTGAAAGAGGTGCTTTACAAAAAATTCAGTTTGAGGGGAACATATCGATGGATCCTTCAAGATGTGGTAAAATGAGTATAATAATAAAAAACATTGAACTATTGGCATGAAACCTCGTGACGTTAATGCAAAGAACGACATATATAAATTCACCTACAGTCACATAAAAATAGCATATATTTCAGAAGGGTGATATTGTACGTAAATTTAGTCACGTTTTCACAAAAGGGTATCTGCCTCAATGGACTACTGAACTATTTAAAATCACAAAAGTCCAACTTACCTACCCAGTGAGTTACCTACTTTACCGGTAGGCCAATAAGTGGTGCTTTCTATCAAGAAGAATTGCAAAAAACAAAGCAGCATGATGTTTATTTGGTTGAAAAGTATTGCGCGGAGACAAGGTCTTGGTGCGATGGCTTGGAATGAATAAAGACCACGATTCCTGGATTCAGTCCACAAACAAACTTTGAGCAAACATGCATGCTACGCAATCACCACAAAATATCATCATATCAGAAGATGAATGCGATTTATCAGAATGTGGTACGTCATCGTTGGATGGAAATATTTTTGATGCAGAATTAGAGCGTGTACTAGAAAAATATGATGCAGCTGTAAAAAACGAGAAACACTACCTTTTAAACAAGCAATTTCACCTGGAAATGGAATGTGGGTCTGCTTCTATTGATTGTGGTATAAGTCCCGCAAGAAACGACTGGCAATGGGAATCGTTTATTGCATTAATTGAAAATGATGCTGATCAAAGAGATTATGGCGTTGAAGTTGAAAAATCCAAAGGTGTGATGACCCGCGTTGCCAAATGGGAAAACTGCATATATTTCAGCGATGCCGACTTGAATACATTGATCCAATTAAATACTGTTATAATTTCCAAGCGCCTAGAGATGTTGAAAAATCTAAACAAATCATATTACTATTACAAGTTCCTAGATATCATGAAAGATCTATCTCAGAAGAATAATCAAAATTCGATTGAAGATTTAATAAATTCCTTTTGTAGAATTAATCCACCTGTTGAAAGTTATGTAATCTTAGAATGCATGTACTTTTATAAGAATAAAGTGTTAAATGATGTAGATTTTTCATGTCAATAAAAATATGTCCTTAAAATTGTTATTTTGTGCACAAGTTTCATCTGACCTGTTCCCACCCAATCAATTGCGTTCCAACATATTAGTCCAGAAATATTTTTATGATAACTGTCGCCCTTGAAAATAAATTATATCTCCGAAAGTATTGGTTTCTCAGAGTTGGGAATTATATCAATGTATTCTTATGATAGAACTGCATCATAAAGGAAATTCAATTCAAATAATAGTTTATTTATCAAGATTAAATAAGCAATCTGAGAGTGAGAACTGCACCATGGCAGAAACCAAATTAAAATAGCTGAAATGAATTTGACTCTCTCTTATAGAACAGGATGAAAAGTACGAGTACGAACACAGATCATATAATAAAGCTTAGATAGAATAATTATAGCATTCTGTGAAAACATAGAAGTATGATTCATTATTGAAATTTAGAACTTCATCTTAGCCGAAATTGATTTCAAACATCATAGAAGAATTCAAATTCAACAAGAGAGCCAAAAATTATCAATCCAAAACCAATAGACGAATTCTACCCAACAACGAACTCATCCGAGATATTCATTCCTCAATTCTATGATGAACGATAATATATATCTTTCCTCAAATCTACTCCAATACACCAATATTCCAGTTTTGATTTTAGTGGAGATATTCTGAACTCAATATTATTAACTTACCATTACCATTCCCATCATCATATGGATCGGCCATCGGCATGAAAATATCAACCAACAAAAAGTATGATATTATATGAGGAGTAACTTTTCAAAACGCATTATGTCCAATTTGGGCGAAATTGAGTTTGAAGCGGATTCAGAAATGTTTTCTGTTGCTCTATAGCCCTATGTAAACAAAATCTTCCAAATGGCATTATGTCCCTCTGTAATTCAAATCCAAAGTATGTAAGCCGCATCGCAATGAATTATGTTTACGTTTGCATTTTTAAAAGAAATAAAATATAACCAAAAACATGTTTTATCGATTTGCTCATGTTAATTAGGTTACAGGCCAACACTTACTGTGCAGACTGTTTTCTCTAAATGTATAAAAAATCGCAACAAACAGCATTATTTTCAATTTCAACCACATCAAAACGCATTATATACAATGAGATGAATCAAAACGCATTAAGTCCAAACGTTTTTTACATTTTCTGTGTATATCTGATCAATATTGATTTAAATGAGATTAGTTATTACCTATAGAAGTGAATTTCTATCAAACAAACTCGACATACTCAAATTATAAGCCAGGGAGGAAGAAAAAATCGTTTTTCGTTGATTCCCAATAAAATGGTTTTTGGACTTAATGCGTTTTAATAAGTTGCTCCTCATATTATGATTCTCATATTGATACCATTACTGGAATGAATGACAATGAGACAACGTCAAAGTTGACATTATAGCAATTCATAGAATAGCCACAGAATAATTCTATCATTGAAATTTTGAAGAATCATATCTCCGGAAGTATTAGCTTGATAGAGTTTAAAATGATATGAATGGATTCTTATGGTAAAACTGCTCATTTAAAAAAATTTTAATTTGGTTTTTGTTCTGTAAAAAAAAAAATTTTTTTTTGTTACTCCGAAACCATCTGTCAGATTTTGCCCAATAACGAACTTAGCCGAGATATTTATCCCCCAAACCTACTCTGAAAATTTCAACTGTCTAGCTCATTCCGTTCGAGAGTTATCGTGCCTACGGCCGGAAGTCCGGACCGGCCGGACGGCCGGCCGGCCGGACAGAATGAATTTTGACCACGAATTCTTGATCAGTGAGTCGAACCAAATCGTTTAAGACCATTTTCATCGAAAAATTCGAAAATTACAAACATTTGGGCAAATTGATAAGCACGAGTCGAGGTGCGGAAGGGGTGGGAAAAGAAAGTTTGGGAGGGAGAAGGAGGGGATCCGAAGACCCCGAGACGATATCTTTAGCCGTTTAAGAGATATCTTCGAAAACGTGTTTTTCTCCGAAAAACGGTCGAAAACCGAGGTGCCCGCAATACTTTCACTAAGGCTACGAAGGCGCAACGGCTCCAGCTCCGAATGCTCGACCGAGTTGGAGAAGAAGGATCGGCCCTTTGTATAGGACCTAATTCTTTCGTCTAGGATAAGTCTAAATATACTAATTCGATATAAGTTTCGGAGGTTTTGAGTCCGACGATTTTCCATTCAAAAAGTCAATCCGAGAAACGTCAGAATTAATTCGAGAGACGGGGTCGGAAATTTTCGAAAGCGAAACTGACGATTTAGACCTTTTTGGGGCGTGAAACTTGGATAAAACGAAAGATGAGGGCGAAAAACCGTCCTATAAATCGCCATGTGGCTATTTTCGATCTAGAAATGTGAAAAATGAGCAAATTCCGGTGAGATAGGTACGGAGAGCGAGGTGCCTATAAGATTTAGCCTAGAACTCGACGAGAAAATAAGCTCCGCTCGAAGAAAGGGGCTCGAGTTGAAGGAGAAATGTCGATTGGTCAGTTTCCAGCTTTTCCTCTTCCTAAGTTAAGTTTAAATATACGAAAACGATACAAGTTCCGGAGGTTTTGACCTGGAGAATTTTTCCTTTGTAAATTCGATCATAGAAAGGTCACAAATTCTACGTAATGATAGACGAGGTTTGAGATTATTTTGGGCCAAAAGGGCAGTCTTGGGCCGTTTTAGGAGCTGAAACATGAGGAAAAACGAAGATGAGAGTGAAAGATAGTCACGTAAACGTTCGTAAGGCGATATTCGATGAAAAAAACTGAAAAATGAGTATGAGAACTCCAGGTAAGTAAATCTTGCATTTTGTGAATTTTTTAAAAAATCCAGAGTATATGTGTAGGTTCCGAGGGGCTAGAAATCGAAAGTATGCTAGGGGGAAAAGGTAGATCCGAAGACTCTAGAACGATATCTTTAGCGGTTCCCGAGAAATTAACAAAAATTCATTTATTTTCCTTCTCTATCCCAAAACCGAGACCGATTTTAATTCGCTCGAGGCTTCGTAAATACCATCGTTCGGGCTTCAAATTTTGTATCGAGTTCGAAAAGAGATATCGAATCGTCGATAGCGACCAAAATCTTTCCTCTAGAATATGTCTAAGTATACGAAAATGACATAACTTCTGGAAGTTCAAAGTGGGGTAATTTTACATCTTTCAATTTGACTCATAGAGGCGTGAGCTATTTCGGCCGGCAGTGAGACGGGGTACAATATTCTTAGCACATTTTGAAGATTTCGAGTCTTTTTAGGTCGTTTTAAAAACTGAAAATTGATGAAAATAGGAGATAAGGGTGAAGAGACTTCCTATTAATCAGCATGTGTCGACATTAGTTCTGGAAAAGCGAAAAATGAGGAAATTTATGTGAGGAGAAACGTCACAAATTCTACCTAATGAGAGACGAGCTTTGAGATTATTTTGGGCCAAAAAGGCAGTCTTGGACCGTTTTAGAAGCTGAAACTTGAGGAAATGCTAATATAATGGTGAAAGATCGTCACATGAACCTTCGTTTGAAGATTTTCGATCAGAAAATGGAAAAAAGAGTATGAGAACTCGAGGTAAGTAAATCGAAAATTTTGAGAATTCACAGTGAATGTGGGGGTTTCTAGGAGGTAGATAACGAAAATTTGCTAGAGAGAAAAGGTAAAACCGAAAACCCCGACTCGATTACTTCAACACTTTATGATTTATGAACAAATTTGTATTTTTTCCCAAGTAAATTAGAAAAACGAGGTACCAATTTGATTTTGACTGAAACTCAATTCGAAAGACTTTTTGTCTCTTAAAATTTCTATCGAGGTGATCGAGAAATATCCATTTTTGCTTTTCTAGATTTTCATAAACCTACGATAAATCTAAATATTCGAATTTGATATAAATTCCAGAGGTTATTCCATCCGAATAAAACGAGCCTCTGTGGTTATCATAACCTAACATCTATGTGCAAGTTCGAATAGAAATTGTATAAAATTGAGCATTCCGATTGAAGATATCTTAGTTAATAATCGATCAATAATATGGTATGAAATACTATAAAGCAAAGACAGTTCATTTCTTGAATAATTTATAAGGAAAATTCAGTCAAATAATTCGACTTGCTTCTAGATGACAAAATTGGCATACGATATAGTTCCTCCTGAAGAATTATGTTTATCTACGAATAACTTTGATAGTAATGGAGAAAATATGAAGTTTCTATACAGTAGAGATGTTATGAATCGTTCTTATAGGATATTTCCATACCGGTTGGTCTTTTTTTCATGAATTTTCATTTCCATATGTTCCTACGTAGAAGGTTTGAACGACAAGTTATAACATATACCTACTGTATTAAAACGTGAGTAATCTCGAACGTCAATCGTTTATTCAGATTTGTGTATCATTTCATTCATATAAAGTGATGTCTTACGTTTTATCACAAGACCGAGATATATAATTTATTATTCGCTCCACCTCCAGTTCCATACGTGCTATTAATATATGCTCAAAATACTACAATACGAAGATAGTTTATAGCATAGGAAGAGTTTAAGAACGTATTCCACTTTGCTTTCAGCTAACATCTTCAAGAGACGAGTTTCCAATATTCTGAAGTTCCATATGTTCCTACGTAGAAGACGTTCAAGGAAAGATTTAGTTTCTATACGGTATAAATGATTTGAATCGACCAAATCGGAAATCTCCTTACAGGTTGGTATTTCTTCAAGTATATTTCGATTAAAAGTATGCGATAAATACAGTATTTAGTATCAAAACAGTCGATCCAATTCAAAATTTTCCAAAGCAGATGATATAGAGGAACAGATCCTATATTAAAATGTGAGTATTCTCTAATATTAATCGATAATTTTGAATTGTTTATCGCTGTAAATAACATACAACGAATGTTTTTTCTAAATCTTCCAAATTCTGTTATTTGTTGACACAACATAACCTCAAAATATTATTGAATGGATTTTTTTGGTTTTTTTCGTAAATAACAAGAGATATTGGAGATATTTATTAAAACGTCGATATACGCGAATAAATTTTAATATTATTATATTAGAAATCGATATTTTCAATATTTAATACGTATTGAATTCGATGTCACATTTTATGACATTCTATGCTCTATGACAAATTTCAAATGACAACTGTCGAATAATGTTGACAACCTATTTTGATATTATTTTGGTTCATGCAGAGCGTACATAATTAATTTATATTCATTCTAGGTTCTACTCGAGAAACAAAGAAATACAGATGGCTTAAGACTGTTTACTGAAACTAACTATGTAATTACCTTCATCTGACATCATTTTTATAAGGATCATTAAACGAGAAGCATTTGTATAGAAAAAAAGGATTTCACATGAGAAACAACGATAAAACCTTCTATATATGCATCAAATACTACCTAAGGGATTGTTATTCTATAAACTTTGAGGTAATACAAAGGGTTCGATCAATTCTCACAAAGTACTGACTATTAACCAATCGTACATGTAATCAACCATTATCTTTTATATAATGCTATATAAATTGAATGGATTAATCTATAGAGGAATTACCAAGCATTTATGACTGTAAATTACATAATTCGACGAATTTCAGGTTAATACTCCCCCTGATCGGTTAACTCTGCACGAGCATGGAATATACCCTACAAAATCATTGAAATCTTTATAAAACATTGAAATATATTCAATGTTACTTATAATATTATGAATAATCAAGTTATTAACGTATTATAAATGTTTCAGTTATGGATTTAAACAACATACCCTTGCTAAATGGAAAAACTATGTCATATTGTAATAATACAAGGAAAAAGACTTCGTTTACATATGAAAGATGTGTTTCTATATCCTTATGTATGGAGCATGATACATAATCAACTATCCTTTTTTCTTTAGGTAAGATTAGAGCATATAGACTTTATTTAATTAGAGGCACGAAGGAAGCCCATGCTACCTGTGCGATGCGACCTCCACCCGAGGATATGTATTAAAGAAAATAGGATAATGCGGATAAGTATATTTAAATAGAAAAGTATAACGGGTGATTCCGCAAAAGAAGCAGAGAAAACAATTCTGCTGGTACCTGCCGACACATATATAATAAATGTGTTATCGGGAATGTGGTCAGTATAAGAAATTGGAACAACAATTTACTTCAAATTCTCAATATTTCGTCAATATATTTTCGACATCATCAGGAGAAAAACTAAACAAATTTAACAAACTATCAGTGAGATCATGGGTAAGACAAAAAAACAATCAACTTACAAGACTAGAGTTACATTCTTAAAATGAAATTTTGTGTATTCCTCGCCAAAATTACCGCTATGCTGTATTTAGTACAAAACTTAAAATCAACTAACTACATGTCTATGCAGTAAACAATTATTAGGGAATCAAAAAAATTATTGAGAAACATATTCGGTTCGATACAGGATAAACAATCTCAAAACTGAAATGAAGTGACATCTATACGACCTAACGTGTATTAAATTTTATTTATGATATTACAATAAATGTTATTAAGGTTTTCTGTCTCTGTTTTATAGTTAATGGCATTTTTATTTTTTTTAATGTGTAACATTTCGAGAAATAGTCTGTTTTTATAATTATTTTCACGTTCCAAAATTTTAAATTCCCCAAAATCAAAATTATGTCCAGTTGTTTTTGTATGATGAGCCAACGCACATGAATTTTTTCCAATCCGGCAGTCACTTTTATGCTGAGTGATACGATTCTTTAGCCATTGTTGTGACTGTCCTATGTAACATCCCTGACACCCCAAACATGGTACTCGGTACACTGTGTTACTGGTGAATTCAATTGGTGTTTTGTCTTTTATATTAGTGAATAACTGAGAACCCCTTAAAATATTTTAATTAGCTAACTTCAATTGTGGAAATTCTCTAAATGTATCTATAATTTAATGCGTTAATTTTTTCATGTAAGGTATTTTTTTATATTTAAACTGGTTCAATACTACCTCGTCAGTTGGACTGAAATATTAATTTTCTCAAAATAAGTTTTGGGTATCCATTATTAGCAAATAAACTAAATAACTTTCTCAAATTGGCTTTTAAAAACTTTTCATTAGAGATATGTGTGATTCGATTTCTCATTGCAATTACTGTGTTTAGCTTCTGATTGTTAGGATGGTTTGAATAAAAATTGAGAAATCGTCCAGAGCATGTTGGTTTTTGGTACCAGTCTAACACCACAACATTATTCGAGTCTCTGATAACCAGAGTATCTAAAAAAGGTACACTTTGATTCTTCTCAAGCTCTAACGTGAATTGAATGTGCCTGTTAAAATTATTAAAAATATTTAATGTATTTTCAGTTTGAGTTCTGGGAACAGCACAAACCAAGTCATCAACAAACTTGTACAAGAAAGGTAATCCGAAAGGTAGCGTTGGAATAACGGATTCTAACAAATAATCTAAGACAATGGTAGCCAAAATTGGACTCAAGGGTGATCCCATGGGTGTTCCAAAAATTTGCTTAAAGAATTTATTGTTGAAACCAAAGTATGTATTGTTGAAAATGAAATTTATTAGAATAAAAAAATTATCCTTTGTTAACTCCACATGCACACTAATACTATCCCACTTTATATCCAAAATTTCTATTATTAGTTCTAGGGGTATATTTGTGAATAGGGACACCACGTCCAACGAGACAAGAACAAAATCAGCTGGTAAAATAATGCCATCAATGTTATTAACAAAGGTAAAAGTGTCTTTTATATTGTATTCATTACTATCCTCAAAAGCCCGTTTCAATGTGTCTGCTAAAAACTTAGAGATGTTATAAGTTACCGCATTTATTGAGCTTACAAGCAGACACATTGAAACGGGCTTTTGAGGATAGTAATGAATACAATATAAAAGACACTTTTACCTTTGTTAATAACATTGATGGCATTATTTTACCAGCTGATTTTGTTCTTATCTCGTTGGACGTGGTGTCCCTATTCACAAATATACCCCTAGAACTAATAATAGAAATTTTGGATATGAAGTGGGACAGTATTAGTGTGCATGTGGAGTTAACAAAGGAAAATTTTTTTATTCTAATAAATTTCATTTTCAACAATACATACTTGGGTTTCAACAATAAATTCTTTAAGCAAATTTTTGGAACACCCATGGGATCACCCTTGAGTCCAATTTTGGCTACCATTGTCTTAGATTATTTGTTGGAATCCGTTCTTCCAACGCTACCTTTCGGATTACCTTTCTTGTACAAGTTTGTTGATGACTTGGTTTGTGCTGTTCCCAGAACTCAAACTGAAAATACATCAAATATTTTTAATAATTTTAACAGGCACATTCAATTCACGTTAGAGCTTGAGAAGAATCAAATTGTACCTTTTTTAGATACTCTGGTTATCAGAGACTCGAATAATGTTGTGGTGTTAGACTGGTACCAAAAACCAACATGCTCTGGACGATTTCTCAATTTTTATTCAAACCATCCTAACAATCAGAAGCTAACCACAGTAATTGCAATGAGAAATCGAATCACAATAATCTCTAAGGAAAAGATTTTAAAAGCCAATTTGAGATAGTTATTTAGTTTATTTGCTAATAATGGATACCCAAAACATTTTTTGAGAAAATTAATATTTCAGTCCAACCACTTCTATGACGGTCCAACTGACGAGGTAGTAGTGAACCAGTTTAAATATAAAAAAATACCTTACGTGAAAAAATTAACGCATCAAATTATAAATACATTTAGAGAATTTCCGCAATTGAAGTTAGCTAATTACAATATTTTAAGGGGTTCTCAGTTATTCACTAATATAAAAGACAAAACACCAATTGAATTCACCAGTAACACAGTGTACCGAGTACCATGTTTGGGGTGTCAGGGATGTTACATAGGACAGTCACAACAATGGCTAAAGAATCGTATCACTCAGCATAAAATGGAATTCCGGATTGGAAAAAATTCATGTCCGTTGGCTCATCATACAAAAACAACTGGACATAATTTTGATTTTGGGGATGTTAAAATTTTGGAACGTGAAAATAATTATAAAAACAGACTATTTCTCGAAATGTTACACATTAAAAAAAATAAAAATGCCATTAACTATAAAACAGATACAGAAAACCTTAACAACATTTTATGTAATATCATAAATAAAATTTAATACACGTTAGGTCGTATAGATGTCACTTCATTTCAGTTTTGAGATTGTTTATCCTGTATCGAACCGAATATGTTTCTCAAGAATTTTTTTGATTCCCTAATAATTGCTTACTGCATAGACATGTAGTTAGTTGATTTTAAGTTTTGTACTAAATACAGCATAGCGGTAATTTTGGCGATGAATACTCAAAATTTCATTTTAAGAATGTAACTCTAGTCTTGTGAGTTGATTGTTTTTTTGTCTTACCCATGATCTCACTGATAGTATGTTAAATTTTTTTAGTTTTTCTCCTGATGATGTCGAAAATATATTGACGAAATATTGAGAATTTGAAGTAAATTGTTGTTCCAATTTCTTACACTGACCACATTCCCGATAACACATTTATTATATTCGAGTTTGGTCGAAAAAAACAATATTGAAGATTGATTATCTTAATATATATATTTCTTGTGTGCGTGTGTATGTGACTGAACTCCTTCTAAACGACTGGACCGATTTTGATGAAATTTTTTGTGTGTGTTCGTGGAGATTCGAGAATGGTTGAGATTTACAATTTGGTCTACTGGAAAATGTTTTTGGCGTTGGAGTTTGAGTTGGCGTTGAAGTTGGCGTTGGGGTTGGAGTTGAAGTTGGAGTAGGTATTGTGGTTGGCATTGGTTATGGAGTTGGCGTTGTAGTTGGAGTTGTAGTAGTTGTAGTTGGATTGGAGTTGGAGGTGGAGATGGAGGTGGAAATGGAGATGGAGGTGGAAATGGAGATGGAGGTGGAAATGGAGTCGGAGTCGGAGTCGGAGTCGGTGTCGGAGTCGGTGTCGGAGTCGGTGTCGGAGTCGGAGTCGGAGTCGGAGTCGGAGTCGGAGTCGGAGTCGGAGTCGGAGTCGGAGTCGGAGTCGGAGTCGTCGGAGTCGGAGTCGGAGTCGTCGGAGTCGGAGTCGGAGTCGGCGTTGGAGTCGGAGTCGGAGTCGGAGTCGGAGTCGGAGTCGGAGTCGGAGTCGGAGTCGGAATCGGAGTCGGAGTCGGAGTCGGAGTCGGAGTCGGAGTCGGAGTCGGAGTCGGAGTCGGAGTCGGAGTCGGAGTCGGAGTCGGAGTCGGAGTCGTAGTCGGAGTCGGAGTCGGAGTCGGAGTAGGAGTCGGAGTCGTAGTTGGAGATGGAGTTGGAGTTAGAGTTGGATTTGGATTTGGATTTGGAGTTGGCGTTGGCGTTGGCGTTGGGCAGGCGTTGAGGAGGCAGTACGAAGTCTGCCGGGCCAGCTAGTATATATATATATATATATATATGGTTTCAGTTTGTAAGGGAATCGGCCTTAGGTTACCCCAATAATACGCTGCTGCTTTCTTTGCCAAGCATTCGGATTTATTTTAATCCATCTTCAGGGCGTCTACAAGATAAACAATGAACAATTATTCCAGTCAATCAACTACTACAATATATCAACCAAACAAAAACTACATCAAAATCAGTACAACTTAACAACTACGACAGGGATCATTACTCACCAAAAATTTAGGTTTTGGCTGTTTTCACATTTACTGTCATCGAAACTTTTAAGGAAACATTATATGTAGTCAAAATTCCGAAAATTTTGAGAAGTGGAATGCAGTATTACAGTACAGTAGCAATAATTTAGAAAAACAAAAATCTCAAAAACAAATTTCACCTTAAAACAAAATGAAATCTACCTTGAATACAATAATTAAGAGGCATGCGATCTAATGTAACTTCGCCGCAAAACGAAAACACAGAACAATAATAGTGGGACAAGGTACCTACGGCGTTTAAGCGAGATGTATAGTTCGCGTTATCAGAATTATTTCAATCAGAAGTTCCCCTCATTCATCTACAGGTCCGTCGTAAAATCTACCTTCATTCGGATAAGTCAACAAGTATGTGTAAATACCACTCAAATTATGTGTATCAGACTTTTTGTTTATTGCGTTTTCGTCCTTGTTTATATGGATCATTTCTAGTACAATTCTTTTGTTATATTTAGTCTGTCTATCTACAATTTCTACATTATCGAAAATGAATCTATGGTCTTCCTCTAGTGCGTGCGTGGTCAAGGCGCACCTTTTATCTCCTCTGGTGTTGTCACTTTTGTGAATAGCAATTCGGTTTTTTAGTAACTGTGATGTTTGGCCAATGTAACTACGCGAGCAGTCTTGGCATTCTATCTTGTAAACCACATTTATTTGTAATAAAAGTGGGGTCGGATCTTTTAACCTGCTGTATAGTCTCTTTATTGTTTTATGATTGTAAACCGCTATTTTCAGATCTTCTTCTCTGAAACAATTTTTTATCTTATATGTTAAGTTCGTAATATTCAAAATACTCCCAAACTTTATCTCTCGTTCACCTTCTGTTCCATTATCTTGTCTCGGTCCAGGTTGTATAATACCGTCTCTTTGGTCGTCAGTTGTTGAATATATCAACTTTGAAACCATTCTCCTCGGATAACCGTTTTCTAACAAAATGCCAAACAGTTTGTTCATAGACCCCTTTGAAAACCTTGGGTGGCAGATTTTCCTGACTCTGTTTTTCATTTATTTTATACAGTTTATTTACACTTGAATAGGATGGTCCGACTTAAAGTGTACTAATTTATCCGATGCCGACTGTTTTCTGTACCAATCTAAATGTATCCTATTGTCTGTTCTATAAAGTCTGGTATCTAAAAAACTGACAGAGTTGTTGCTATCTTCTACTTCTATAGTATATTGGATATGTATGTTGTATTGGTTAAATTGTTCCACTATATTGTCAACTTCACCCTCGGGTATAGCCATAATGAGATCATCTACAAATTTCTTAATAAAAGCAATTCTATACTTCAGGTTTGATATGCTTTCATCCAATGCCTGGTCCATAACATACTGAGCTAATATGGGACTAATCTTTGAGCCCATGGCACAACCAAATATTTGGACATAAAATTCATTTTCGAATGAAAAATAGTTGTTATGCAATATGAACCTTATTATCTCAAAAAATAGGTCTTTCAGAATGTTACAATTTGCAGTAATCTTTTCCCATTTTCTATCCAGAGCATCAACCACAACCTCCTCACTCAAATTACCAAAAAGATTCACAACGTCTAACGAAATTAGCACATAACCCTCCTCCAGTTCAAAATTGTTGATGAAGGCAGCAAAATCAAATGAGTCTTTTATAAAGTATTCATTGTCTCTATCATATGCTTGAGTAAGGATATCCGCAATGAGCATGGAAAGATTACTTGTTGGACTAATTATACTGGAAATAATTGGTCGTAGGGGGTAGCCCTGTTTGTGTACTTTGGGGTTTCCATAGATCTTTGGGCAAACGGAATTATAAGATTTTAATGTTTTGGCTTTGATATCACTGAGAATGTTAAGGTCCTTCAGTTTTGTGATGTACCTATTACTCTTTGTCTGCAAGGTTGTCGTTGGGTCTCTACGTAGGGGTTTGAAACTGTTCGATTTTACTATTTCATACATTCTATCTTTATAGCTTTCCCTATCCATAATTACTGTCACTGATCCTTTATCGCTATTAAGAACCAACAAATTTTCGTTTTCTCTCAAAAATTGTTTAGTCTCTTTGAAAATTCTGTATAAGTAAGTATTTTGTCGTCTGTTTCTGTGGATATGACCTGTTATAATGCTAGTTACCTTTGATCTCAAAATGTCACGTTTATTCTCTGGAATCTTCAGTAGGATGTCTTCTACGTCCGCAATGAGCTGATTAATTGGTATATCTCTAGTTGAGATTTGAATGCTAAACTTGGAACCTAACGAATGAAGTGTTTTAACTTTTAACATTAGATGGTATATCAACTGTAGTGAGATTTTTGAACCATTTCTCTTGTGTTACCAACCTATTTGAACTTATTTTAGGTAATTTGGTAATTTTTTTTATGTTACAATTTTTAACCCTATGAAACTTTTTGTTGAAACCAACTTTTTGCCTGCGCTTGAATTCATCCAATACAACTTTGGGAAGTACATTTTTTAAAAAGTTCATTATATGATTATTAGATTTCTCTAAGGAATAGATCTTATATTTAATGTAATCAATTTCTAACCTTAAATTTTCGACTGCCACTGACCTCGAACAATCGCATAACACAGTTAATATTCGAACTTATATGTCCTGGTACGATACCTTGTCTCTTACACTCTGATAAAAATATTCTCCTATTCAATGCTGATGCTAGTTTACTGCTCTGTGAACTCCACATTCTCAGGTGTTGTGCTGTCTCCTCGGAATACCTTGTAGATATGTCTTGATAAAATCCCATTATGTACAAATGATCTAGAACTGTAATGGTCGCCAATTTGAAGGTTTCAGTTTGTAAGGGAATCGGCCTTAGGTTACACCATATATAGGTTACACCATATTAGCTCAGTATGTTATGGACCAGGCATTGGATGAAAGCATATCAAACCTGAAGTATAGAATTGCTTTTATTAAGAAATTTGTAGATGATCTCATTATGGCTATACCCGAGGGTGAAGTTGACAATATAGTGGAACAATTTAACCAATACAACATACATATCCAATATACAATAGAAGTAGAAGATAGCAACAACTCTGTCAGTTTTTTAGATACCAGACTTTATAGAATAGACAATAGGATACATTTAGACTGGTACAGAAAACAGTCGGCATCGGATAAATTAGTACACTTTGAGTCGGACCATCCTATTCAAGTGAAAATAAACTGTATAAAAGAAATGAAAAACAGAGTCAGGAAAATCTGCCACCCAAGGTTTTTAAAGGGGTCTATGAACAAACTGTTTGGCATTTTGTTAGAAAACGGTTATCCGAGGAGAATGGTTTCAAAGTTGATATATTCAACAACTGACGACCAAAGAGACGGTATTATACAACCTGGACCGAGACAAGATAATGGAACAGAAGGTGAACGAGAGATAAAGTTTGGGAGTATTTTGAATATTACGAACTTAACATATAAGATAAAAATTGTTTCAGAGAAGAAGATCTGAAAATAGCGGTTTACAATCATAAAACAATAAAGAGACTATACAGCAGGTTAAAAGATCCGACCCCACTTTTATTACAATCAAATGTGGTTTACAAGATAGAATGCCAAGACTGCTTGCGTAGTTACATTGGCCAAACATCAAAGTTACTAAAAAAACGAATTGCTATTCACAAAAGTGACAACACCAGAGGAGATAAAAGGTGCGCCTTGACCACGCACGCATTAGAGGAAGACCATAGATTTCTTTTCGATAATGTAGAAATTGTAGATATATATATATATATATTCTTTTGACTGAGAGCTGTATATGTGTTAGCAGAGGTTGGTGTAACGGGGTACCATACAATTCGACGTATGATACAAGAGCTTAGGGAAAAACCTCAGCAAAAAACCCTTTCTCCCCGTGAGTGTGGTGATTTGTAACTATTGTTAACAAAATTTGCTGAAATTAAAAAATATTGATGAGCATATATTTCTTCATTATGGATTCCCTCGTCAAAAAACGGATAGGTTTCTCCAAGGTACCCGAAACTGAACCTGAAAAATGAAAAGGCAAGAGGAGGAAACGAACAAATTAAAAAATAATACATAACCTTTCAAAAGTCTCCTCTCACAAAGATACTTCTCTGTAGGCAAATGGGATCTCTTGGAGAAGAATCGCCTACGCTAGTTTTCGGAGATATTCACTCTTGAAATCTCTTCAATATTTGGATTCAAAAAAGAAAATGTTGCTCGTAGGGCCAGGAGGGTCCCTTTCAAAACCAAGTCTGGCCGGTCCAAGTGATGATTATTAGGAACTTCAGATGTTCGAAGACCGCTACAGACTAAATAAAACAAAAGAATTGTACTAGAAATGATCCATATAAACAAGGAAGAAAACGCAATAAACAAAAAGTCTGATACACATAATTTGAGTGGTATTTAACCATACTTGTTGACTTATCCGAATGAAGGTAGATTTTACGACGGACCTGCAGATGAATGAGGGGAACATCTGATTGAAATAATTCCGATAACGCGAACTATACATCTCGCTTAAACGCCGTAGGTACCTTGTCCCACTATTATTGTTCTGTGTTTTCGTTTCGCGGCGAAGTTACATTAGAACGCATGCCTC
This sequence comes from Halyzia sedecimguttata, assembly GCA_937662695.2. Taxonomy (NCBI): domain Eukaryota; kingdom Metazoa; phylum Arthropoda; class Insecta; order Coleoptera; family Coccinellidae; genus Halyzia; species Halyzia sedecimguttata. The sequence goes on from OW569411.2 coordinate 142,210,990, forward strand.
TTAATTATTGTATTCAAGGTAGATTTCATTTTGTTTTAAGGTGACATTTGTTTTTGAGATTTTTGTTTTTCTGAATTATTGCTACTGTACTGTAATACTGCATTCCACTTCTCAAAATTTTCGGAATTTTGACTACATATAATGTTTCCTTAAAAGTTTCGATGACAGTAAATGTGAAAACAGCCAAAACCTCAATTTTTGGTGAGTAATGATCCCTGTCGTAGTTGTTAATTTGTACTGATTTTGATGTAGTTTTTGTTTGGTTGACAGATTGTAGTAGTTGATTGACTGGAATAATTGTTCATTGTTTATCTTGTAGACGCCCTGAAGATGGATTAAAATAAATCCAAAAGCTTGGCAAAGAAAGCAGCAGCGTATTATTGGTGTAACCTAAGGCCGATTCCCTTACAAACTGAAACCTTTAAATTGGCGACCATTACAGTTCTAGATCATTTATATATATATATATATATATATTAGAGGTGTAAAAGTAACGAAATAAAGCGTACCCGTATGTATTTGTTACTTTTGCAACTAGTACTCGTTACTTTCGTATCGTTACGTTACTCGTTACTTTTGATACCTCATTATATATCATGTTATGTTAGAGTAACAGTAACGAATCAAGTCGCATTGCGAATCGAATCGTATCGAGTACGCAAAATTCGTAATTTGTAGAAAACATGCTTATACATTATATACCAAGCTGCGTAAGGTGAATTTTTTCACTGTTCCGTATTTTTAACCAGACCTTTTTTTAAGTTATTCTAAATTTAGTTTATTTAATAGTGAAAGTAAGAGTGTAAAACTATTAACCGTGTGCTTATGTTATATCACAATAACAAAGCAATCTATTCTACATCGATTATAACTTATAATCGATGTAGAATAGATTGCTTTGTTATTGTGATATACGCGTATAACTTATAATTTATAAGTTATACGCGTATGAGTAAAATATACGTTACGTTCAGTAAACGTTTCAAGGATCGCATCAACGTTACTTTCGTGATCGGAACAGTTATAGGTACAGTTACTACGAATACGGAATAATGCGAGTAACGAAATGGATTTGTGTGTAACGTTTCGTTACTCGGTACTAGACGTCGCACCCGTTACTCAGTAACGAAAACATACGGTTTGCTACAGCTCTAATATATATATACATAGATATACTAAAAATTCAATACTTTAAAGAGACACATTATTAGAAATAATAGGATTTATATTATATATTTATATGTGTTGTATTGATAGTCGTTGGTATGTCGTTGAGTGAGGACGTGTTGTCGGTTCGCTCCGATAATTCGGACGTAATCAGTAACATAATCGAAAAAATCTGCGATTATTGTAATAAGAAAGTTGGTGAAGTCAACCAGTGTACCAAGTGCAAGGAGATTTTTCACCCATCTTGTTTACTAAAAGCAGCCAGTAGAAAAACAGCCACCTGCCGACACGAAGTGGGTTTTCATGGAGGAAACGAGGAAGAATCGCAATTAAAAGTGGAAAATAGATGCCTTCAAATCGAACTCTCGTACATCAGAGCTCTCCTTGATGAATCCAATAGTAAAAATTCGATTCTCGTGGAAAATAATCAGTTACTACACGATAAAATCAAGAATTTGGAGAATCATATAAAAAATAATAGCAACGACAAAAAAAAGGATGTAAACACGAATATAATAGATAAAGATAAGCAACGAAATTCAGGTTTAATGACATATAGCTCTGTGACCGGCAGACACACAGAGAATAGCCAATCACGACCTGCGCAGACGTCAACGCTGTCAATGTCTTCCAACAGTCAAAACAGACAAACCACCGATGCTTCTCGGGAAAAAAATGCGAGGTTAACTACAACAACAAATAGTAACGAGAAGTCAGAATTGAACGAAGACGCTAATATTGATACCGGAGGCTGGTCCACAGTTACAAGAAAGAAAATAAGTGCAAAGAAAACAAACAGGAATATTTGCTATGGTAATAAGGCTACCGACCAAAATACATCGATTCAAGGTGCAATTCGTAGGCGATGGATGTATGTAGGAAAGATTTCAGGCAAGGACGTAACAGAACAAGACATGTCATCATTTTTAAAAGAGGTAGAAGGACACGAAAAATTCGTTATCAAAAAGTTGAACACTATCGGACAAAACTCATCTTTCAGCATTGGTTTAACTGAAGAAGCATATAAAACGGTATTCAATGAATCCTTTTGGCCCATTGGTGTTGTAATAAGGGAGTTTACATTTAACAAAGAGTTTTTTCGGAAGTTGGAAGACCACAGTGCTCCACGGAATCCGTAGACTTATCGGTAGTACACCTAAATATTGAGGCCATATCAACATCTTTTTGTGGATTGGAACTAATGGCTTCAGAATATAATGTGGATTTTCTTGCAATAACTGAGCACTGGCAAGATCGGGAACAACTCTCCGCCTATAACATTCTGGAACATAAGCTCATTTCAAGCTACTGCAGACCAAGAAATAAACACGGAGGCTCTGCCATTTATGTGAAAAACTATCTGGCAGTGAATTGTAAAAAAAGAGAGGATATTGAACGAATGAGTATTCCACAGACAATCGAGTGTAGTGCATTGGAATACTATGCTCCTGCATCAAACAAACTGCTTCTAATATGCCTGTATCACCCTAGCAGTTATGGTCCAAACAAAGAGGTATTCTTCGAAAGATTAATGGAGATCTTGGATGTGATTACAACAGAAAAATCCATTAAATTCATTATCGCAGGTGATTTCAACATTAACCTTCTTGATACCAAAAATAAAAATACAGAAACTCTGCTTGAAATCTTGGAATCATATGGAGTCAGAGTATTGATAAATGAACCCACAAGAATTACACCGACCAGCCAAACATGTCTTGACAATATATTTACCAGCATCGAAGATGGCTATGCGTACACCCTGCAACCTCACCTATCGGATCACCTAGCACAAATATTTGAGTTCAAGTTGCCACATAAATCAAAAAACATACAAATAACAAGTAATATACGGCAATATAGTGACAAAAATGTCACAAACTTTCTTGAAGAACTGGAGCTAACGAACTGGGACAATTTGAAAAACTGTGAGAGGGCTGATGTGAATAGCATGTGGGAGATCTTCACATGTAATTACAACAAAATATTCCAAAATAATTTTCCTCTCAAAAAAGTAAAAAAAGACCTCATTTGCAGTCACATCTGGAATTTCTGAAATCTCAACCTGAGATACAAGATCTGAAGAAACGTTTGGATATTCTCTTCCTAATATCCAGAAGAAATGGAGCTTTACTTGGAGAATACAAAAGGGTTAAACAAGAATATGATAGAATGCTCAAGGACTCAAAGATGGCCTACTACGGGGATAAGATCCGAACCTCTCGTAACAAGTCAAAAACTACCTGGCACTTGCTCAATACACTTACAGGCAAAAGTCCCAACAGAGAACTAGTTTTACCATCTACAGACTATCAGACCATTGCTGACAACTTCAATCACCATTTTGCAGTCACTGCTCCGAATCCAACAAGAGAAGAACTTTCACTGAAAACGAAGAGGATAGACAATAGCTTTTACATGTTTGATGTGACTAGCCAGGAAATTATCAGTACTGTTAAACAGATGAAAAATCCATCGTCATGTGGTCATGATAGTATACCTGCTCGCATCGTCAAGAAATCCATCCATCTAATCGCTGAGCCTCTCACCTACATAATGAATCAGGCTTTCATCGAAGGCACTTTCCCAGATGACCTCAAGCTGGCAATCATCAGACCCTGCTATAAGAAAGGACCCTTTACTGCAATGGAGAACTATCGCCCCATCAGCATGCTAACAACTTTTGCGAAACTATTTGAGAAAATATTATCTAACAGATTGCTGTCCTTTTTCAGAAAATTTGGAATATTCACCAATCACCAGCATGGTTTCAGGAAGAATAGGAATACAGAGACTGCAATCTTCCAGCTAACAAGTAAACTCGTCGAGGCCGTGGATAATGGATATGTACCTGTGGGGCTTTTCTTGGACCTTTCGAAGGCCTTTGATTCTGTCAACCACAAACAACTGATACAGAAGCTTGAACACTACGGGATTCGAGACAAGCAATTGAATCTCATCAGGAGCTATCTAGAAGGGCGTAGGCAAAAAGTGGTGATCTCAACCAAAGGAGAAGTATTTTCGTCAGGCGAGGAACTGATCAAGCTGGGAGTCATACAGGGAAGCATACTGGGACCACTGCTCTTCCTCATTTACATCAATGACCTACTATCTGATCTTGAGGGAAATCCACAACTTCGTGATGCAGTGGCTGATATGACTATCTACGCTGACGATACCAATATTATTGCACTGGACAAAAATATTGAGGAAACATTTAGAAAAGCTGAGACGACTCTGGTCGGTGTCAAGAGTTGGTGTTCTAAAAATATGCTCCGATTAAATGTGGATAAGACAGAGTGCGCTGTGTTTCATAGTGATCGTTCTGGCATTCTACCTCCTGATACTGTTGAATTACAGGGTGTTATAGTTCCATGCCTGAGCACTGTCAAGTTTCTAGGTATTCAGCTGGACTCCAATCTGAAATGGCATGACCACATCTATAGCCTCTGCCAAAAACTGAGTAAAAATATTTATACCTTCAGTGTACTTAGACAATTTGTTGACAAGAGTTTGTTGATGATTTTGTATTTTTCCAACTTTCAATCTGCGATTACTTATGGTATTGTGACTTGGGGCAATAGTAACCAGTTGTTTAAGGTCCTCAGAGTACAGAAGTTGGCCATCAGGGTCATCAACAAAATGAAATTCCGCGAAACTTGTAGGGGAGTATTCAGGAGAGATAACTTGTTGACTGTAGTCGGTCTATATATACATAGATGTATGTTATTTATCAGAAAATATCCTGAATTTTTTGCAGAGTTTTTAAATGTTAACAACACTAGACGTAGGGCACATTACTTGTATCCTAAGCATTCCCTCAGTCTAGCTCAGAAAAATAGTAGATATATGTGTATGAAGTTATATAACTCACTTCCCGGAAGTCTGAGAGCGATCAAAGAACTCAATGTCTATAAGAAGAAAGTGCACCAGTTCTTAGTTAACATCGAACCTTATTCACTTGATGAATTTTTTTCTAGGTTGTAGGAACTTTAAGTAGTTAATGTCATCTATCTGATTTGACATCATTTCTAATTTATTATTTGTAATAACTTTTGAAATGCAAATAAATTATTATTATTATTATTATTATTATTATTATATTGATTATTCCTTATTTCCATATTTTCATGACTAACCAAGCCTCGAACAAGTTCGTCAAATACTAGCTACGAGTTTAAACCAACCACATCCAGGTTAACGGAAATATCCATAATACAGGCTGTATTGACAGTGCATTTTTTTTCCGTTAATTATGCCGACTTTATAAATCTCATTTTTGATATTTTCATGTCTTAGTTCATCTTCCATTATAGAAGTATGAGTTACTCACCGCTGTGAATCTAGCAGCCAAATTCTTGCTAGCACTCAAATGCAATGCAATGAATTGATTGATGGGTACTTTTTATTCAACACAATGGACCACTCAAAGCATATGGACTCCAAAATACACAACATTATACTAATATATACGTATGATTATGAAACCATCAAAATAACTATCAACAAAATAATTCTAACGATTTTCATTAAGCGTCTGACGAAGGAGTCTGATATAGACTCCGAAACGTTACGATATAGTTGTTTCTTCGTTGATGTTGTTTCGTTGTTGTTTGTTAGGCAACATTGTTCAATTTATTACTTCTGACAAATATCCTGTGTTTCTTACGCAGAAGCAAATCACAAAATAATTAATTTTTATTTTATAGATATTTCTTAGAGTTTGGGAGAGAAAACCCAGAAAAAAACCTTTCAATAATGAGTATACCTCCCACAGTATCCTTTAATGATTACTTAAGAGCTGGTTTATTTGCAAGCCGTCTAAGGGGTAGTTCTCCTTGTCAAATTCCCGAAAAATCCCAAAATGGACCCCTTAGAAATATTATGCCAGGCTGATATTTGGCACAGGCATTTCCTACAGTAAAGAGAAAAACCTGTCAAGAGCTGGTTGATTTGCAAGCCGTCTATGGGGTAGTTCTCTCTTTTCGATTTCCCGAATAATCCCAAAATGGACCCTTAAAAATATTCAGCCAGGCTGATATTTGGCACAGGCACTTCCTATAGGTAAGAGAAAATCCTGTCAAGAGCTGGTTGATTTGCAAGCCGTAGAAGGGGTAGTTTCTTCCTTGTCGATTTCCCGAATAATAATAAAATGGACCCCTTAAACATATTTAGCCAGGCTGGTATTTGGCACAGGCACTTCATACAGTTAAGAGAAAAATCTGTCTAGAGCTGGTTGATTGGCAAGCCGTCTAAGGGGTGGTTCTCCCTTCTAGATTTCCTGAAGAATACTAAATGGACCCCTTAAAATTATTTAGCCAGGCTGTTATTTAGCACAGACACTTCTTATAGGTAGACACATCGAGAGTTGGTTGATTTGCAGGCCGTCTAAGGGGTAGTTCACACTTGCCGACTGATCGAAAAATTTTCAACGGGACGCAAATAAATCATTAAAATATTTCAAAATATACTCAGCAAAATGATTGCACTTGGTTTCGTTCGAACTAAAAAACGTTCATTTCAAGTAAAATCCTAATCAACATATCTGTAATCTTCTATATATAATGGAATAATTAGAAAAAATTAAGGGATATATTCTCCATTGCAAGATTTTTGTGTTCAAATTTTCCCAGCAGATAAAATATTTCGATTTATCCGCAACCAAACCTCCTTTCTGCAATTTTGCATTACCAAAGTACTGAGCACAAACAAGCAAATTGCCCATTCGGATAAGATCGTGTACGTTACCAAATGTACATGCACACAAGCCCGCATTTTAATTGTACCCTATCGCTTGGACGGACTGAAAATCAGTCAACTCATATATTTTTTTCTCTTGTATCAAAAGTGTCTGGGCCAAATATCAGCCTGGCTAAATATTGAGGGCTTCATTTTGGAATTCTTCAGGAAATCAACAAGCGAGAACAACCCCATCGACGGCTTTCAAATCAACCAGCTCTTGACAGGTTTTTCTCTTACCTATAGGAATTGCCTGTGCCAAATATCAGCCTGGCTAAATATTTTTAAGAGGACCATTTTGGGATTTTTCGGGAAATCGACAAGGGTGAACTACGCCTCGGACGGCTTGCAAATTAACCAGCTCCTGGCAGGTTTCCTCTTACCTATAGGAATTGCCTGTGCCAAATATCAGCCTGGCTAAATATTTTTCATGGTCCCATTTTGGGATTTTTTGGGAAATCGACAAGACAGAACCACCTCTTAGACGGCTTGCAAATCAACCGGCCCTGACAAGTTTTTCTCTCAACTATAGGATTTGCCTGTGCCAAATATCAGCTTGGCTAAATATTTATAAGGGACCAATTCTCGGATTTTTTTCGCGAAATCGTCAAGGGAGAACTACCCCTTAGACGGCTTGCAAATCAACCAGCTATTGACAGGTTTTTCTCTAACCTGTAAGATGTGCCTGTGCTAAATATCAGCCTGTCTAAATATTTTTAAGTGGTCCATTTTGGGAATTCTTCGGGAAATTGACAAGGGACAACTACACCTTGGATGGCTTGCAAATTAACCAGCTCTTGACAGGTTTTTCTCTTACCTATAGGAAGTGCCTCTACCAAAGATGAGCCCGGCACCCCTTGAATATTTTTAAGGGGTCCATTTTGAGATTCTTCGGGTAATCGACAAGGGAGAACTACCCCTTGGACGGCATGCAAATCAACCAGCTCTCGACAGGTTTTTTTCTTACCTATAGAAAGTGCCTGTGCCAAATATCAGTCTGGCTCAATATTTTTAAGGGGTCCATTTTGGGATTTTTCGGGAAATCAACAAGGGAGAAATACCTCTTAGATGGCTTGCAAATCAACCAGCTCTTGAAAGGTTTATCTCTTACCTATAGGAAGTGCCTGTGCCAAATATCAGCCTGACAAAATATTTTTAATGGGTCCATTTTGGGATTTTTCGGGTAATTTACAAGGGAGAACTACCCCTTAGACGGCTTGCAAATCAACCAGCTCTTGACAAGTTTTTCTCTAACCTTAAGGAAGTCCTGTGCCAAACATCAGCCTGGCTGAATATTCTTAAGGGGCCCATTTTGGGATTTTTCGGGAAATCGACAAGGGAGAAATACCCCTTAGATGGCCTGCAAATCAATCAGCTCTTGACAGGTTTTTCTCTTACCTATAGGAAGTGCGGGTGCGAAATATCAGCCTGCCTAAATATTTTTAAGGGGTCCATTTTGGGATTTTTCGGGAAATCTACAAGAGAGAACTATGCCTTAGACGGCTTACAAATCAACCAGATCTTGGCAGGTTTTTCTCTTACCTATAGGAATTGCCTGTGCCAAATATCAGCCTGGCTAAATATTTTTAATGGACCCATTTTGGGATTTTTCCTGAAATCGACAAGGGAGAACTACCCTTTAGACGGCTTGCAAATCAACCGGCTCTTGACAAGTTTTTCTCTTACCTATAGGAAGTGCCTGTGCCAAATATCAGCCTTGCTAAATATTTTTAAAGGCCCTTTCTGGGATTATTCGGTTAATCGTCAATGGAGAACTACCCCTTAGACGGCTTGCAAATCAACCAGGTGTTGACAGGTATGTCCCTTTCCTATCAGAAGTGCATGTGCCAAATATCAGCCTGGCTAAACATTTTTGAAGTGCATTGATTAGAATATTTACTTCTTTGTATGATGGTTTCATTATCATACGTATACAGGGTGAGTCATAACTATAGGGACAAACGCTAAGGGCAGGTTATTTGAGCCAAAATATGGCGATAGGATTAAATATGCCTTAATAAAATATTGCTGTGAAAAAAGATACAGAGCGTCAAAGTTGAATTTTTTTTTACATTTTTTGCTAATAATTTCACTGTATATTTATCAATTGTTATCAAAATCGGGACATAGGCATATATTTTGACAACAAATATTATTTTATTTATTATTCTACATTATTTTACAGGGGGCGCCACGTGAATGATTCCTGATGATGAAATTGAATGGTAACTTTTTTTGAAGAAACATTTTAGTGATTTTATTTAGAAAATATGACGTAAACATCAATTCTACGTAATAACAATATTACGTAGACATCATTCAACGTAATATTGTTACTCTTGTTTAAACACGATAATTTCACCCGTTTCCGAGAAAAACGCAATTGAACAGTTCAAAGTCTCTGAAAGGGATTATAAATAATAACTCATTTATGAAAAGTGTGCTTTGTATTGTCAAATAATTGTTGCTGGTAAACGTCAACTCTTGTCAGTAAATTATTTTTAATGTGACATAACAGTTTGTTGTTGATTTTTTTTGAACCTTTTTCGATTGAAATGCCGCGTCACAATCAATTTACGAATGCAGAAATGCGGGATATGATTTGTGTATACGCACAAGGAAATTTTTGCGGTCGCTCTGCTGCCAGAAGGTATGAATTGATTTATCCAAATAGAAGGCAACCAAACCACAAAATCTTTGCAAATCTATTTCGTCGTTTGGGTGAAACTGGATCATTTCATAGTAAAAATTTCGGTGGTCGTCCGAAAAACATAACACCTAATCAAGAAGATGAAATTTTGGTTCGAGTAGACGAAAATCCAGAAGTAAGTTCACGTCGTCTGTCAGCAGCAACAGGAGTAAGTCAGTCATCTATTATAAGAATTCTAAAAAAAGAAAACTTCCACCCTTATCACTTCACTCCTGTTCAAAATCTGCTACCAAGAGATCTCCCACGACGGTTACAGTTCTGTCAACGTATTCTCAACCAGCATAACGGTGACCAAAATTTTATTAAGAATATTATGTTTACGGATGAAGCGACTTTTACTCGACGAGGGATTTTTAATTGGCGAAACAGTCATTACTGGGAAGAAGAAAACCCGCATGCTTTAAAAGAAAGACATTTTCAACACGAGTTCAAATCGAATATTTGGTGTGGCATTATAGACGACAAACTACTAGGGCCATATGTTCTTCCTCCAAATTTAAATGGAGGTTCTTATTTATTTTTTTTGCAAAATACTTTAAGTGATATTTTGGATGATCTATCACTTGATATAAGAAGCAAAATGTGGTTTATGCAGGACGGAGCTCCACCTCATTTTCCATTAGTTGTTAGACATCTTCTAAGTAGCACATTTCCTCAACGATGGATTGGCAGAGGAAGTGATTTTGAATGGCCACCAAGAAGTCCGGATTACAACCCTCTTGATTTTTATGTTTGGGGGCATTTGAAGTCCTTAGTGTATTCCAATGAAATTAATTCACGAGACGAACTCTGGAGGAAAATACAAAATGCAGCTAATTTTATAAGGGGACAGAATAATATTTTCTTTGACGTCCGAAAGTTCTTTATTAAAAGAATTAGAAAAGGCATAGAAGTCGGAGGAGACCACATAGAACATTTAATTTAAATTTTCTTTTTGTACGTTAAATTCTTTTTAATTGCGATTTATTGTTGAAAATAAGTTTTTTAAATGTATGTTGTTTGAAATCCACTTCAGAGACTTTGAACTGTTCAATTGCGTTTTCTCGGAAACGGGTGAAATTATCGTGTTTAAACAAGAGTAACAATATTACGTAGAATTGATGTTTACGTCATATTTTCTAAATCAAATCACTAAAATGTTTCTTCAAAAAAAGTTACCATTCAATTTCATCATCAGGAATCATTCACGTGGCGCCCCCTGTAAAATAATGTAGAATAATAAATAAAATAATATTTGTTGTCAAAATATATGCCTATGTCCCGATTTTGATAACAATTGATAAATATACAGTGAAATTATTAGCAAAAAATGAAAAAAAAAAATTCAACTTTGACGCTCTGTATCTTTTTTCACAGCAATATTTTACTGAGGCATATTTAGTCCTATCGCCATATTTTGGCTCAAATAACCTGCCCTAAGCGTTTGTCCCTATAGTTATGACTCACCCTGTATATTAGTGTAATGTGGTGTAATTTGGAGTCCATATGCTGTGAGTGGTCCATTGTATTGAATAAAATAAATAATAGTTTAAAAAAACTAAAGAAACACGCTTTTATAGCTAACCGAACTAAAAATTAGAAAATAATTTTTAATTTCAGAGAGTTTATAATACAGTAGTAGAAGATCGAACAATCAATCAGAATTTATCACCTCAAAATAAAATTATAATAAAGTTTAAGTTATTAACAAAAGAATTCAATTCAGAGTAAACAGCGTGGGGTGCTTGATAAAGTAAATGTAGCAACCATTCTATTGGCAACTATCTATGAGAAGAGAGTTATGAAAAGTAGTAAAATGCACCCCACGCTTTTTACTCTGAATTGAATTCTTTTGTTAATAACTTAAACTTTATTATATTCGATCTTCTACTACTGTATTATAAACTCTCTGAAATTAAAAATTATATTCTAATTTTTAGTTCGGTTAGCTATAAAAGCGTGTTTTTTTAGTTTTTTTAAACTATTATTTATTTTTCATTTTTTAGTTCGATTTATCAATTAGTTATTTGTTGACATGTGGTATTGAAATGTCTCACAAATTATTTCGCAATCTCATAATTTCATTCAAAATTTTATTAATCCTGGCGGTCCCAATAAGGATAATGGGAAACTGTTAGAACATGTTAGAACTGTTAGAATATGAGCCCAAAATGATATATCGCATGCGACAAATCGCCTTGCGATAGACAGGCTCCACTCTGTGAGATTTTGTACATGAGATACAGATAGTACGCCGTATTCACAAATCATTCAATCTCCGTTAAGTCCTAACTGAGGTACTCAGTTAAGGATAAATTTGAATCGGAACCTCAGTTACCTAAAGTGAAAATCAACGTGAAACAGGCCAGTTTCACCACCGTTAAATACTTTAACTGAGGTTGTGATTCAAATTTATTCTTAACGGAGGACCTCAGTTAGGACTTAACGGAGATTGAATGCTTTGTGAATACGGCGGAGTATCTGTCTGCGCTTGTCGCTCATGCGATATCGCATCAGTATGAACTGCACCTGAAACATCACGTTGCAAATTTGCGGAGGTGCCCGGTATGAGATAATAAGCTATAAATAATAATCAATTTTTGTGGATAATAAGGATAATGGGAAACTGTTATCAAATTATTGCATTGTCATCGGTTCTTGATACGTATGCAAAGTTTCAAATTAATCAGACTTCTGGAAACTGGTGAAAATTAAGTTCAAAGATTCCGTTACATACATACATAGTCAGATACAACCCAAGCTAATAAAAGCGTGTTAAAAAAAGTACTCATCAATCAATTCATTGCATAACCTAACGAAAAGGATTTATTTATTAATTTAGAATTATTATCGACGCCACTGGTCATTTGGCTGCTAGAAAATGGCTGCTAAATACACACTGGTGAGATATTATGAGAATGAAAATTGGATGGCGGAGCTTATTTCCACAGTAGTAAACAGATTATGAAGTGGTGAAATATTACATTCCTTTGGTAACGAAAAGATGTCTGACGAAAGATACATGCCCCCAGATCTTAATGTGGTACATACATTTATTTGGACTGAAGTAGAAGGCACTCTAGTCGTTTTATATTTGGAAATAGACAGAAGCGTGCTAAATATACTAGGTAATACTATCCACTCTGCAAAACAACAAACGGAACTTTTACTACCACAAAAACAAATAATTATCATTATTATTGAGTTGACATATTAGCAAGTGCGGTAATTTTAGCCAACAGCATTCATTACCGATACGTGTATGGCGATAGAACGGAAGTAATGAAACCCACTAACTTGATAGCAAATATATAACGACGCTATCAATGTGAATTGAGTTACATTAATCAAAAATAATCGCTTCATGGAAGAGACGAGGGGTGAGTAGTCGGAATTTAGGGGTAACTTATTGATAAGATGGATTCTTTCGTAGAAATTGAGTCCCTTAATCGTCTCAGTGTTTCAGTAACCAGAAAAATTAAATATTTATACGCTGGACAAATGAAGTTGTGTTCCAGTTGATTGAGGATATGATTGATGAAAGAATGTTTGAAGTGCATTTTGGTGTTTGCGATGAGCTATTTTGAATAAATCATCAAGACTTCCTACTACTACATACGATTTATGATGAAAATAGCATAGTGATGTCACAGGGAGTGAGGTGATTAAACGGGTAGGTTGTTACTGTTTGTCTTGAATGAGATCATGCAGTTCTTCTACAGTAGATGTAGTTCCAAAGGAATACCCTGGTACGTAAGAATCAGAACCAAGAGGAATTTGCAAAATAAAGAAATAGGTGTACTTTATATTTATGCAACTTTCCAACATTCGTTAATGTCCTATATAAAGGAGCCATTCTATAACTGAACAACGATATGTCAAATATACTTTTCGAAGAGTTTAATGCGAGATCCGTGTAAGTTTTTTCCCCGAAGAACTCCTATACATTTGATCGAAAAATTCCATGTTTCTTATTCTTGGCACTAAATTACTTCATTGGACTACAACTGCATTGGTGAGACTAATATTATAGACCAGTGAGATATTATCAATGGAACCAGTGTATAATAGGTCATTGTGAAATGAAGGAGTACGCTAAAGAAATTCCTGAATCAAGATACCTGGAATACTCGTTGTGAACACTGCTTCACTATAAACTTTGAGGACGAAAACGTTTAAAACTTCGAATCATTTCCTATTTGTGCAAGTGCTGAAATTGAATTGACAGATTTTGATATCGGATAATTTTATTGATATTAAATGTTTAATGATGGAAAAAATGGAAATAAATTTCTCAGAATGAGTACTTCTGTACCACGATTTGTTACCTATCTTTATCTCTTTACTGATGTAAACCCTAGGAAATAAATATACGCCTTTCAACTGAATTGTGCAAAAATTCTACTGAAGCACCTTTAACTCTGTCATGACCTAAGTGCATTTAAACTCTAGAATACCAAGTACTGACTGAACTCTATAAATCGTTTTTGGAAGTAGATATTTCACCCAAAGATCAATTTTCCCAAGAATATAATAGATCCAAACAGTTCGTTGTCTAAGAGGTGAAACATACTGGCCCCCATTGAACCACCAGGTTGTAAAAGTTATAGGGAAAATGTCGCCCAACTCAAAATAGTAACTTAACTGACATGGTAATAGTTACAATTGGTATAAATCATCGGATGAATTCAGATAATATTAATTTAGAATCAGAAAAATATTATACAGTTGGATCCGAATACATTATCATCGTGGAACATAAACATTGCGATATTATTGAGAAATGCAGTCACAGACTATACGATACATATTATCAACAATAATACAACATGGATTTCTTTGTCTAGGGAGATATATGCTTACAAAATAGTCCTTAAATTTGATATGCCAAATAATCTTAAATATATTCGCATCTATTACCGATAAAAAATAGAGGTTTTCTATGTCTCAAGTTGTTTTACACAGTGTTCGTATTCGCCAGTTCACGTTCTTACGGTGACCACTCTGATGACTTCGTCTACTTCCAGATGAAAGTGGTGATATAGGTCCGTCAAGTTGGTGACTCGCATATGCGAAAATGAAAATTGACCAATATAGGAATTTTGTGCCAATTTTTGCCGTATGAAAAAAAAACTTTGCCTCTGTTTATTCCGCGTTAATTTCAATTTTCCAAGTGGGTCAACAACATTACGCTGTAACCCACATATCGAATTTTGAAAGAAGAATATCGTGGGTATTATGTGCCCATTTTGTGCCGATTTTCGCCGTATAATAAAAAATTGTGCCCTTGTATTTTCCGAAATATTTTCGATTTTCCCAGTGGGTCGCCAACTTGACGCTGTGTCCCGCATATGGAATTTTGAAACAAGAACATCATGGGTGCCTTCAGCCATTTTGTGTCAATTTTTGCCGTGTAAAAATATTTCGTTCCGGTTCATGTTCCTAGATATTTTCAATTTTCCTAGTGGGTCACCAACTTAACGCTGTGACGCACATATGGCATTTCAGAAAAAGATATCATACTTACATACATTTTCTGCTAATTTTTGTCCTGTGAAAAAAATTTAGTGCCGGTGTATTTCCCGGGATATTTTAAATTTTTCAAGTGGGTCACTAGCTTGTCGCCGTGGGCAAGATGAGCAATTTGGCAAATTCAATATCGTATTTATTTTGTTTCCATTTTGTGCCAATTATTATCTCATCAAAAGTATTTCATGTCTGCGTATTTCCTAATTAATTTTGATTTTCTGAGTCGATCATCAACTTTCATTGATAACTGAATATGTTTTCATTTTCCGCGAACAGACCAAGTTCCGAGCCAAACGAACGATTGTGCCAAATAATATAACGATAACCCTTATGAAAAAACGTACAAAAAATTCATATGGTTTCATAATAAAATTTGAGATATATTTTTCAGCTAGGTGTAGAGAAGGTCTTCCTTAGGTTACGTGTAGTTGCGCGAATAGGCTATATGGTTAGAAAAATATTTCTGTTTTGTAGGGTATTCCTTTATGTGTACCATCGTCCTTCTCGTGACGTCTTTCCATGTCATAATTTAAACTCAATATAATTTTATTATACAGGTTGTTCCGTAAACCGACGTCAACCCGGCACATGCTGATAGTTTAGTACATATCTGACTTCAGTAAAAATATCTTAGTTTTTGAGATATTGATAATTCTATGAAATCCCTGAAATTCTTCACCTTCACTTCAGACTATCAAACGTTAACACATATTGTCCCAAGGAACTGTGGTGTGCTCACAAATAAAAAATTATTCCCACTCATTATCTTTTTCAAATGTTCGACGCTCTTGTTCTTCGGAACAAAGAGCTTATCAATTTTCCAAAATGTCTGTAAATTTCGAATTTTTGGCTGAAAATGGTCTCAGACCATTTGGTTCGTTACACTGACCAATAATCCGTGGTCAAAATCGATTCTGTCCGGCCGTCCGTAGGCAATATAACTCTTGAACGGAATGAGCTAGATAGTTGACATTTATAAGGTAGGTATCTCGGTTAAGTTCATTATCGGGCCTGGTGGTTTCGGAGTAATGAAGAAAACCATTTTTTTTTTCACGTTACAAATTTCAAATTCAATTTTTTGTAAGATGCAGTTTCATCATGAGAACCCATTGTTATCATTCCCAACTTTAACAAACTGATATTTTCGGAGATATTATTTATTAAAATTTCAATAATTAATCATTATTTTATAAACACACAAAAGTAACTACACTCTTGTCCACTACAGTTTTTGTCCTCTGACATATGTTTCGGAAACACAGTTTCCATATTCTAAGACGAAGCGTTACGATAAAAAAACTGTGGTGGACAAGAGTGTAGTTACCTTTATAGTGTTCATAACTAGTAGCCAGCAGTCCATATTTTGGGATTCAGATGAGCCAGCAGATCTACCTAGCAATAGATCCACATTTTTGTGGTAGATCTACATTTTTCCGGTAGATCTAAATTTTTGTCGGTAGATCTACATTTTTCCGGTAGATCTACATTTTCCGGTATATCTGCATTTTTCCAGTAGATCTACATTTTTTTGGTAGATCAATATAATCGGTAGATAAATTGAATCGGTAGGTCAATTGAAGCCGTAGTTCAATGCCATCTAACGGGTCCTGTTGTGATTCTGAGAATCAATCACACACGAAAGTCCCATCGAAATATGTCAGGAGTTTTTGAGTTGCTGAAAACCGAATATAGCGCTTCCTACCGAATCGTATTGTGATTCTAAGGCCTTCCGAAACACAATCACAAAGATTCATCAAAATCGGTATAGCCATTTTTGAGTCCCTGTAAACCGATTATAGTGCCACCAACCGGGGAATATTGTGGATCTGGAACTTAGTCAGATATACACACAAAGTTTCATCGAAATCGGTGCAGTCGTTCTTGAGTTGTTATAAACCGAATTCAGCGCCACCTAACGGGTTTCTATTGTGACACTGAGAGCCACTCAAACACGTACACAATGTTTCATCAAAATCCACCTACAAGGGTATATTGCGGACCTGACACATACTCGGATACACACACAAAGTTTCATCGAAATCGGTTCAGCCGTTCTTGAGTTTCTATAAACCGAATACAGCGCCACCTACCGGTTACTTATTGTGACCCTGAGACACACTCAAACACGCACACAATGTTCTATCAAAATCAGTCGAGCCATTTCTGAGTTCCTATAGAGCATTATCAGCGCCACCTACCGGATGCTATAGTGAAGCAAGGACACACACACAAAGTTTCATCAAAATCGGTCAAGGCGTTTCGGAGTTGACATTTTTTTTTAAACACCCCGTATAGCAGCGGTTATCTTTTCGTAGCAGTTTTACAGTATTGAGAATTCTCTTTACGATACATCTCTAGGGATGACATTTTACTTGAAACACCCTGTATAGTTAATTTTCTGCTTAATATTTGAATATTTTGAATAATTTTAATGCAAAAATCCGACCGATCGAACGGATATTCATTATAGATTTCGTAACTTAACGAAAAGATCCAAATCCCAAGATACGTTTACTGGAGTATGCTCTTTTAAGTTTTTCAATGGGTAAAAATGACAAAAAAACCAAGAAAAAGCTATTTCGGACGCCCGGAGATTCGATCCCGCCGCTCCTCGAGGCTCGGGAGGATAAATCCAAGCCTTAGTCCCCTCGGCCATGCCAGCTTCGTGAGTCGGTTCCGATTATCTGACCTATAAAGATTTGATAGTACTGGGACGATTTCCGTCTTTTGATTTTCACAATATCGTCAATCCTGTCAAGCGATCGATCGAAATCGATAACTCGTTAATATTTCTCACGGTTTTTCTATTCGAATACAAGATTTTCAAGTAATTCCGTTCAAACTTAAAATTCGATTTGACATTTATCGTGGCTCGTTCAGACCGAAAACGTCGACCGTGAAGGAGCCGCGTTAAAATCCGCCACAGAAATACGTGAAACGTCAGAATTTTGTCGATTTTCGCGAAAAGTCACATTTTCCTATCGTTATTCCGGGAAAACGAAAGAAAGAATCGAAAAAAGGGCCGTGTTACGGACTAATTTCGAATCTCGTCTTCGCGTTCCCGCAAATACCTCCGTTCCGAACGCCACCGTTTCTCCGGATGCCTCCACACAATTTTGCACCTTTTGCCAAAATCGTCGTTTTTGCGATTTTTTTTTAAATACACCCCCTTCTTTTCGCTCCGAAAACGCGAAACCCTACGAAACTTCCGTCATTTTCCTCGATAAAACCCCTGGAAATTTTCCCCTAACCCCCCTCCTAACATCCAAAATTGTCACGTTTATAGTAACATTTTCAAAAAAGTTTTTTGTTCCTTTTCTATGAAACCCATCTTCAATTTAGTATTGGGACTAGTGGCCCGCAATCTATTGTTGGAGGCTTCGATTAGTCAGTAGTTTTTATTCAAAGGTATAATTTAATAAAAAAATAAAAAAAAAATAAAAAAAATTAAAAAAAAATTGAGAAAAAAATTTAAAAAAAAATTGAAAAAAAATTATAAAAAAAATTTTTTCTGAAAATTTTAAAATTGAAGAAAAAAAAATTATTAAAAAAATTTTAAATATAGAAAAAATTTAAATTATAAATGAAAAGGAACCATAAAAAAGAGGAACACCCTGTATACACATTTCTGCAAAATATATTATGAGAATCCATCCAAGGTTCCTATTCAGATAACGCTTTGTTTGTGGCAAAAATCAAATCAATCGTGTAATATTGTGCCGGTAGAAAAAAAACACCCTGTATAGTAATGGTTTATTTTCAACGATGTAGGTCCCGAAAGTATATCATTTATCACAATTGAATACAATAGTACGCTTTGTCGTGAAAAGCAGCAAGTTGCGATTGACGTTAAAAGAATAACACCCTGTATGGAGTTTTCTGAAAAATATATTATAAGAATCCATCCAAGGTTCCTATTTAAATAACGCTTTGAGTGTGGCAAAAATCAAATCAAATGCGTAATATTGTGCCGATAGAAAAAGAACACCCTATATAGTAATGGTTTATTTGTATGTTATATGTAGGTCCCGAAAGCATTTCTTTTATCACAATTGAATACAATAGTACGATTCTTCGTGAAAAGCAGCAAGTTGTGATTGATTGATTAAAAGAAAAACACCCTGTATACAGATTTCTGATAAATATATTATAAGAATCCATCCAAGGTTCCTATTTGAATAACGCTTTGTTTGTGGCACAAATAAAATCAATCGCGTAATATTGTGCCAATAGAAAAAGTACACCCTGTATAGAAATGGTTTATTTTCAACGATGTAAGTCCCGAAAGTTTATCTTTTATCATAATTGAATACAATAGTACGATTTGTCGTGAAAAGCAAGAAGTTGCGATTGACGTTAAAAGAAAAACACCCTGTATAGAGATTTCTCAAAAATACATTATAAGAATCCATCCATGATTCCTATTTAGATAACGGTTTGTTTGTGGCATGAATCAATTCAATCGTGTAAAATTGTGCCGTGAAAAAAAGAACACCCCGTATAGTAATGGTTTATTTTCAACGATATACACAACACAACACAACACAAAGTTTCATCGAAATTGGTCGAGCCGTTTTTGAGTAACCATAAAACGATCGGGGTGCCCCCTACAGTATGCTATTGTGAATCAGAGACGCGCCGAATCAAAAACACAAAGTTTCATCAAAATCGGTTCAGCCATTTCTCAGTTTCTGTTGACCGTATATTGTGGACCTGAGACATACACAGACCTAAAAATTCATTGAAATTGGTTGAGCCGTTTTCGAGTTCCTATAAATCGATTGGTCGCCCCCTTCCTGATGCTATTTTGAACCAGAGACCCACCGAAACACATACACAAAGTTTCATCAACATTGGTCCAGCCGTTTTTATGTTCCTACAAATTGATTACAGCGCCACCTACTGCATCCTATCGTGAACCTCAGGCCCACTAAATCTCATTTTAAAAGTTTTGTTAAAATCGGTCCATCCGTTTTTGTGTTCCAATAGACCGATAGTGGTGCCACCTACCGGATCGTATCGTGAACCCCAGGCCACAGAAACACTTCATCAAAATTGGTATTACAGATTAATCTGTATCGGTATAGCCGTTTCTGAGTTCCTGTAAATCGATTGTAACGCCACCTACCGGATCCAATTGTGAATATTAATCTCTTCGAGATATACCGAAACACGCACACAAAGTTCCATCACAATCGTTCATGTCGTTTCGGTGTTGACATTTTCCGAAAAACACCCCTCGAGATTCCCGCCAAATCCCTCTCCTAACATCCAAAAAAACGCACGAACGACATTTTCATGTTTCCCTTAATCCTCTTCGATGACTCCAATTCTTCACGTGAGTATTATTTAGTATTGAAACAGCATAACTACTATAGCTATAGATCAATATTTTTGCAGTGTAGATCAATCGAAAAAAATTGGAAAATAATGTATGACTCTTCCGGGATTCGACCCGAGGTTCCTGACTCAGAAAGCTAGCCTCCTGACCTATACGCCAGCGGGGCTGTACGCGAAATCTCGGAATTCGTGGATAAAGAGTATTAACGTCAGAAAGATTCTGGTACTTTTCACCTTTCTGAAGAATATCGCCATATAGCATACTATATTATATAAATCGGTGATATCATCGAAAACATCGATAATTACCTTATTTTTCGTTCTTCACTTCTTCCGGCCCGTTTCATCAAAAGTATTTCCTCGAAGATAGGTAGGTACCTACCCAGTCATTTCAACTTAGAATTTGATAGAACACATTATTTCTCGAATATCACAAATTCTGTCATGCGATCGCTCGAAATCGGCGACTCGTTCATATTTCTAGACATTTATCTTCGCAAATCTAAGATTTTCGACAAATTCCGTTCGAAATTCGAGTTCTATTTGACATTTAACGCCGCTCATTCGGAAAGAAAACATCGTTAATTCTGCTGACAGAAGTTTCTATCATCTGTGGCCGAAACAAATCATCCACATTTTGCCTTAATAGCGGACCTGAAGTCGGTCGAGCGAAGCCGAACCTGTCTAAATGTCACATTTCACCGAGGTTTTCAAAATATGTCAAAGTTTGCAATCTTTTTACGGAAAAAGA
This sequence comes from Halyzia sedecimguttata, assembly GCA_937662695.2. Lineage (NCBI taxonomy): Eukaryota > Metazoa > Arthropoda > Insecta > Coleoptera > Coccinellidae > Halyzia > Halyzia sedecimguttata. The sequence continues at coordinate 142,232,205 of OW569411.2, forward strand.
GAAGGTTTTATCAAAAATCGAGATCCGTTACGGACTACCTACGAATCTCTGCTTTCGGACCCCGACGAAATACCATTTCGAGCGTCGCATCCTCGCCAGATATCTCCCATACCGATTAGCACTTTTAGCCGAAAAGGGCGTTTTCGCCCGAATTTACGATTTATTTAAAAATACTCCCCACGTTTTTTCTCGTCAAAGACGGATACCCGGTGAAAATTTCGTTTTTTCTCGTTCCCGTTTCCACCTCGAATCCCCCCTCGCCCCTCTAATAACCGACGAAAAAATCGAAAATATCGACCTCCTCGAGGAAAAAATCTTTTTTGACTTCTCTCTGTGATCCCGAGATCTTGGCGTTAGTAAAGTAAACTAGCAATAGATCCACATTTTTCTGGTAGATCTATATTTTTCCGATAGATCTACATTTTTCCGGTAGATCTACATTTTTCCGGTAGATCTACATTTTTCCGATAGATCTACATTTTTCCGATAGATCTACATTTTTCCGGTAGATCTATATCCGGTAGATCAATATATAGATCAATATATTATCGGTAGATCAATTGAACCGGTAGTTCAATGCCATCTAACGGATCCTGTTTCGATTCTGAGGATCATTCACACACGAAAGTCCCATCGGAATATGTTAGGAGTTTTTGTGTTTCTAAAAACCGAATATAGCGCCACCTACCGAATCGTATTGTGAACCTAAGGCCTTCCTAAACACAATCACAAAGATTCATCAGAATCGGTATAGCCAATTTTGGGTTCCTGTAAACCGATTGTAGCGCCACCTACCGGAGAATATTGTGGATCCGAAACCTACTCAGATACACACACACACAAAGTTCCATTGAAACCCTTAGAGCCACTCAAACACGCACACAATGTTTCATCAAAATCGTTAGAGCCATTTCTAAGTTTCTATAGACCGATTGCAGTGACACCTTCCGGGGTACATTGCAGACCTGACACATACTCAGATACACACACAAAGTTTTATCGAAATCGATTCAGCCGTTCTTGAGTTGAGCGCCACCTACCGGTTATCTATTGTCACCCTGAGACACACTCAAACACGCATGCAATGTTTTGTCAAAATCGGTCGAGCCATTTCTGAGTTCCTATATAGCATTATCAGTGCCACCCACCGGATGCTATTGTGAAGCAATGACCCACGGAAACATACAAACAAAATTTCATCAAAATCGGTCAAGCCGTTTCGGAGTTGACATTTTTTTTAAATACCCTGTATAGTAGCGGTTATCCTTATCCTTATCCATTCGCAATGGTTTAACGATGTTGAGAATTCTCTTCACGTTAGACATCTCGAGGTGACATTTAACTTAAAACGCTTATACATTCGAAAATAATCGATGCCGTGAGAAAAGGAACACCATGTATAGTAATGGTTTATTTTCAACGATGTATTCCTCGAAAGTATATTTTCTAACACAAACGAATGAAGAATAAAGTTTCATCAAAATCGGTATTGCCATTAATGAGTTCATGTGAACCGATTGTTCCGCCACCAACCGGGTCCATTTGTGAATGTGAATCACTTTCAGATCGGCCGAAATACCCACACACAAAGTTTCATCATAAACGGTCAAGCCGTTTCGGAGTTGACATTTTTCGAAAAACACCCTGTATATAAGCGGTGATCCCTTCGCAACGGTTTTACTATGTTGAGAATATCTTGAGGTGACATTTTACTTGAAACACCCCGTATAGCAGCGGTTTTCCATTTTGACCGTTAATTTTCAGCTTAATGTGTGAATATTTTGAGTAATTTTAATGCAAAAATCCGTCCGATCGAACGGATATTCATTGAAGATTTCGTGACTTAACGAAAAGATCCAAATCCCAAAATACGTTCACTGGAGAATGCTCCTTTGAGTTCTCAATTGCGTAAAAATGAAAAAAAATAATGAATAAGCTATTTCGGACGCTCCGAGGATTCGATCCCGCCGCTTCGCGAGGCTCGGGGCCATAAATCCGGCGCCTTAGTCCGCTCGGCCACAATGTCTACGCGTCATTAAACCCCGATTATGTAACATATAATGATTTTAAGTACTCGGATGATTTCCGTCTTTCAGAATATCGTCAATCCTGTCAAGCGATCGATCGAAATCGGCTACTCGTTCATATTTCTCGCGGTTTTTCTAGACTATTCGAAGGTTTTCGACTAATTCGGTTCGAAATTCAAATTCGATTTGACATTTCTAATCGCTCGTTCTGACCGAAATCGTCGACGTTGAAGGAGCCGCGTTAAAATTCGCCACAGAAATACGTGAAACGTCAGAATTTCGTCGATTATCGCGAAAAGTCACATTTTCCTATCGTTCTTCCGGGAAAACGAAAGAGAGGATCGAAAAAAGGGCTCAGCTACGGACTAATTTCGAATCTCGTCTTCGCGTTCCCGCAAATACCGTCGCGCCAAACGCCACCCGTCCTCCGATCTCGTTTCCTTCATTTTGCACCTTTTGCCAAAATCGGCGATTTTTCGCCTTTTCGCGATTTTTTTTAAAATACACCCCCGTCTTTTCGCTAAGAAAACGCAAAACTCTACGAAACTTCCGTCTTTTTCCTCGCGAAACCCCTCAGAAATTTCACCCCTCCCCCCTCCTAACATTAAAAAAATCGTCACGTTTATAGTAACATTTTCAAAAAATTTTTTTTGATCCCATTCTATGAATTGCATCTTCACTTTAGTATTGGGACTAGTGGCCCGCAGTCTATTGTTGGAGGCTTCGATTAGTCAGTAGTTTTTATTCATAGGTAAAATTAAATAAAAAAAAATTAAATAAAAATTGATAAAAATATTGAAAAAAAAAATAAAAAAAAAAATTAAAAATCAAAAATTTTGAAAATTTTGAAATTGAAGAAAAAAAAAATTCAAATTATAAATAAAATGGAATTATAAAAAAGAGAAACACCCTGTATACACATTTCTGAAAAATATATTATGAGAATCCATCCAAGGTTCCTATTCAGATAACGCTTTGTTTGTGACAAAAATCAAATCAATCGCGTAATATTGTGCCGATATAAAAAGAACACCCTGTATAGTAATGGTTTATTTTCAACGATGTAGGTCCCGAAAGTATATCATTTACAATTGAATACAATAGTACGATTTGTCGTGAAAAGCAGCAAGTTGCTATTGACGTTAAAAGAATAACACCCTGTATGGAGTTTTCTGAAAAATAGATTATAAGAATCCATCCAAGGTTCCTATTTGAATAACGCTTTGAGTGTGGCAAAAACCAATTCAATTGCGTAATATTGTGCCGATAGAAAAAGAACACCCTATATAGTAATGGTTTATTGTCAACGATGTAGGTCCCGAAAGCATTTCTTTTATCACAATTGAATACAATAGTACGATTCTTCGTGAAAAGCAGCAAGTTGTGATTGATTGATTAAAAGAAAAACTTCCTGTATAGAGATTTCTGAAAAATATATTATAAGAATCCATCCAAGGTTCCTATTTGAATAACGCTTTGTTTGTTGCACAAATCAAATCAATCGCGTAATATTGTGCCGATAGAAAAACAACACCCTGTATAGTAATGGTTTATTTTCAACGATGTAGGTCCCGAAAGTATATCATTTATCACAATTGAATACAATAGTACGCTTTGTCGTGAAAAGCAGCAAGTTGCGATTGACGTTAAAAGAATAACACCCTGTATGGAGTTTTCTGAAAAATATATTATAAGAATCCATCCAAGGTTCCTATTTAAATAACGCTTTGAGTGTGGCAAAAATCAAATCAAATGCGTAATATTGTGCCGATAGAAAAAGAACACCCTATATAGTAATGGTTTATTTGTATGTTATATGTAGGTCCCGAAAGTTTATCTTTTATCATAATTGAATACAATAGTACGATTTGTCGTGAAAAGCAGCAAGTTGCGATTGACGTTAAAAGAAAAACACCCTGTATAGAGATTCCACAAAAATACAGAATAAGAATCCATCCAAGATTCCTATTTAGATAACGGTTTGTTTGTGGCACGAATCAATTCAATTGTGTAAAATTTTGCCGTGAAAAAACAACACCCCGTATAGTAATGGTTTATTTTCAACGATATACACAACACAACACAAAGTTTCATCGAAATTGGTCGAGCCGTTTTAGAGTAACCATAAATCGATCGGGGTGTCCCCTACAGTATGCTATTGTGAATCAGAGACGCGCCGAATCAATAACCCGAAGGTCCCATCGCAATATGTTAGAAGTTTTTGAGTTACTAAAAACCGAATATAGCGTCACGTAGCGAATCGTATTGAGAACCAAAGGCCTTCCGAAACACAATCTCAAATATTCATCAAAATCGGTATAGCCATTTTTGGATTCCTATGAACCGATTATAGTGCCACCTACCGGGGAATATTGTGGATCTGAAACCTACTCTCAGATACACACACAAAGTTTCATCGAAATTGTTCCAGTCGTTTTTGAGTTGTTATAAACTGAACTCAGCGCCACCTAACGGGTGCACACAAAATTTCATCGAAATGGGTAAAGCCGTTTCGGAGTTGACATTTATTTAAGAACACCCTGTATAACTTTTGCCAAAATTGGCGTTTTTTCGCATTTTCGTACTTTTTTTTTAAATACACCCCCATCTTTTCGATCCAAAAACGTGAAACTCTACGAAACTTCCGTGTTTTCTCTCGCTAAACCCCCTCAAGATTCCCCCCCAATCCCCCTCCTAACCACCAAAAAAACACCACGTTTACAACGACCTTCTCAAAAAGTTTCCCTTGATCTACTTCGATGGTCCAAGTCTTCACTTTAGTATAAGTATTGATAAGTCCACAGTGAAGTCGAAATAGAGTAAAAGTCATTTTATGATTTCGTAGAGTGACCTAATTATAATTTGGTGGTGTATGTAAATCCAACATCTGTGGTGAGGCATAGACCTACGATTTGAATCGAATTTGTTATGGTTTGCCAAGGTTTGAATAATAACTAGCTAGTTTATCATGCATCATCCATCAACGCTGACTAGCAACATACCGCGGTTTCATCCTTATTAGGAATCGTCAGTGGTGCATAAGTCAACCGCCTATGGAAGAATACACCTCGAAGAAGCCGCCTGGAGTTCGATGAAGCGGCTTCTTCGAGGTGTATTCTTCCATCGGCGGTTGACTTATGCACCACTGACGATTCCTAATAAGGATGAAACCGCGGTATGTTGCTAGTCAGCGTTGATGGAATTACACTTTGTGGATGACTCTCAACTTCGGTCCCTGCTAGTCCTGTTTTTATTTATGTCTAGTGGTTAGCACTCCATAAAAGCGAAACTCACTTTTTTGATACACATATATATACATATATATATATATATATATATATATATATATATATATATACAGTCACGGCGTAAACTGGCATCCGCCCATGTTAAAATCGCGGTTGAAGTGGCATCCGGGGTAAAGTGGCATCCGATATATGGATGCCACTTTGCATCAGGCCAGAAATCATTGCAAATGATGTAGTGAACCCTCAGTAATTCATTGCACCTAAAATCAGCTGGAGGTCACTTAAGTCGATATTTGAATGAAACAATACATCACGGTTCAGGGAGTTTCCGTTAGGCGGCGTGGAAGTAGCACACTTGTATATTGAATATATAGCTGGCGCACAATGTGGCTTCCCTCTGGATACATATTGAGGAAAGGTATGAAGTGGCATCTGTATATGAATTTTTCGTACAGAGTGGCATCCAGGCGCGGTTGCCAGATATACAAATGCGTGTTTGTTGGAGCCCGCTCGGATATAATTCAATTTCCAAGAATCGACCAGTAAGATTTATCAGTTGGGGCAATTGATGAAAGGCCGAAGAAGACTAATTCAGATGCAACAGACTAATACGTCGATTTGAGATGTCCACGACAAAAAGTGTGGAAAAGCACTGAAGTGAATTTAGCAATTTAGGCTTCCTGCATTTCTAGTCAATTCTACAGAACATCAAGAAAAATAATCATTAAAGAATACTGTGGGAGGTATATTAATTATTAAATGGTTTCTTTCTGGGTTTTCTCTCCGAAACTCTGGAAAATATCTATTAATATTATTATTATTATTATTATTTTGTGAATTGCTATGACGAAAGAACAACACCGATGGAACTATTTTGTAACGCTTCGGTGTCTAAAACCGACTCTTTCGTCAGACACTTAACGAACATCTTCAGAATTATTTCGTTGATAAGTGCTATTCTGAAATTAGAGAATTGTCTCATTGGCAGTATTTGAAAATCATAGTAACATAGTTTTACTTAGCATACGTAGAAATTTCCAAGCTACAACTACTTTTTTGCGCGTATGTTCTGAGGAACATCGCGTTATCTTTTTGCCTAAATGTCTGTTGTTATCGTAGTTTTCGACGAAAATGGTCTCTAACGATTGGGTTCGACTCCCTGATGAAGAATTCGAGGTCAAATTTGATTCTGTCCTTCTGGCTGACCGTTGCCACGATAACTTGAGAACGGAAGGAGATACCGACTTGAAATTTTCAGGGTAGGTGGCGCATCCCAATACGGCGGACGAAAGTTTGTTAATGGGCATAATCGGCCCAATGGTTTCCAAGTAATAGTTCTGTTTTCAACCAATACTAATCCGATCGAATTGAAACATGGTGAGTAGTTGTAGAAGGACGTTTGTAAAATTTTGGGTGAATCGTGTTCCTCAAAAAATTAAAAAAAATTATAAAAAAATATTATTTATGTCACGATAACCTGAGAACGGAAAGAGATAGTGCCTTGAAATTTTCAGGTTAGGTTGTGCATCCGAATGCCACATTTAAGTTTGCTTAAAGGCATAATCGGCCAAACCATTTCGGAGTTAAGTCAATCTAAATTTTGGTTATTATTTCCTCGATAACTCGTAAAATATAAAACCAATTCAATTCAAACACGGCTATTAGTTGAAGAATGCCAGCGCGAAAATTCTTGGAAATTTTCGCGAGGATCGTATCTCTAGAAAATTTTCCAAATATCATTGGAATACATTCTATATATCAGAAGCTATTCGTACGACATCCTTGAAATTTTGCGACAGCCTTCAGAACCTAACTCTACTACCAAGTTCCCAGTTTGAACACGATCAGATCTATATTGTTGGAGATCCGAGCAGTCTTGTGTGACTTCAGTAGCTTGATGGGTGACCGTTGCCTCGATAACGAACGAACGGGAGATAGGAACTTGCAAATGGGAATGGGAGGGTTCAGTTCATTTTTGAGCATAATCGGTCTAACGGTTCCGGAGTTATACCCACCTGAAATATTAAATCCTCGATAACTCAAAAAATATAGACTTGATCGAATTGAAACTTGGTAACTAGTTGTAGAATGTCGACATATAGTCAGGAGCTTTTGCGCATATATTCTATTGCCCATTCTCCAGTATTGGACACTGTTAATCGAGTTTACTGTGATAAATTCGATTAAGAGTGTACAAAACAGGAGAATGGACAATAGAACATACGCGCAAGAGGTCCTTACTTCACGTCAGTGCTAGAACCAATTTAAATATCATCTGATTATTTGTAATACTTCAATCCATCATGTGAATGAAGGGGTTTAAATCATATATTATTTGTTGAATTTCGTTTCTTGCGGATTTCAAAGAAAATTTGCAATAAGCAGACTTGTTCTTCGAAAATAATCGAGATCACAGCTTGATATATTTAATATTGCGGATTCTAGCGTAATACATTATTCTGACTATTCCATTCATATCAAAATCTGACCAACCACAGGCCAAAGACAGCTCGTATTATAGCGAAAACCCCAAATGTCTTTGAGTTATGAAAGGTGTCATTGAAAAATGGATCCTTGCACAGCACACTCGGCACTGGAACGAAACTTTGGGTCAGTGGCATATTAAGTTATTGATGGGACAGCCCTGCCCCTCATTAACTGAAGAAGTCCTACCACTGAGTAGGAGTAGGCTCAGGGCAGTAACTGGCCTACTAACCGGACACTGTACCCTAATAAAGCACCTGCACAAGAAGGGGATTTTCCGAGAAGACTCTGTTTGTAGGATTTGTGGGGAGGCAGACGAAACTGCCTGACAAGTCATATTTGACTGTTCAGTCAAGCCAGCAGTAAAAACAAGCACTGTCGTGAAGTCAGAAGCTTTTGCGCGTATGTGCTCTTGTCCATTCTCCTTTATTGGACACTCTTAATCGAATTTACCATGGTGAATTATATTGTCTGTTCTCCTGTATTGGACACTCCGAATTTTCCATGGTAAATTCGATTAAGAGTGTCCAATACAGGAGAACAGACAATAGAACTCACCATGGTAAATTCGATTGAGAGTTTCCAATAAAGGAGAATAGACAAGAGAACATACGCGCAAAAGCTTCTGACTTCACGTCAGTGCTTGAACCAATTTTTTTTTCAATGATTTTTAAAAAATTTTCTAGTGCTACAATCCTCACGAAATTTTGCAAGAATTTTCGCGTTGGTATTCTACACCTAATAACCATATTTGAATTGGATCGGATCAGTATTTCTTGAGTTATTGAGGAAATAACAACCAAATTTCAGATTGAAAGAACCATAAAATCATTTGGCCGGTTATGCTAGTTAACAAACTTATATGTCGTATTCAGATGCGTATTATACCCTGAAAACTGCAAGTCCCTTTTTCTTTCCGTCCTCAAGGAATCATGAGATACATAATATTTTTTCGTAAATTTTTAAAAATGTTGTAGTGGTACGGTCCCAACAAAATTTTACACACGTCTTCATGTCGATATTCTACAACTAAGGCCGCTCGTACACCAGCACGACGCGACCGCAACGCGACCGCGACTTCGTGTCGCTTCGCAGTCGCGGTACGTGGTAATTCATAGAAGCGCCCACACCAAGGATACGACGACGCGACGCATTTTCCTCGTTAAAAAGTATCGTCGCGGTAGCGTTGCGGTCGCGTCGTGCTGGTGTACGAGCAGCCTAAGAGTTATCAAGCTTCAATTCGATCGAGCATATATTTTTTGAGTTATCAAGGAAATAATATGCTAGGTGGTTATAACTCCGAAACCGATGGAATTATTATGCCCAAAACGTTTGCCGAACTCAATTAGGAAGTGCAACCTACCCTGAAAATTGCAAGTCCCTATCAACTTTAATTCGAAAGTTATCGAGGCAACGGTAAACCTTCCAGCTACTGAACTCACACAAGGCATCTCGCGGATCCCCAACAATATAGATCCGGTCGTGTTAAAACTTGGAACTTGGTAGAAGAGTTAGGTTCTGAAGGCTGTCGCAAAATGTCAGGGATGTGGTACGAATAGTTTCTGATATATAGAATGTAAAAATTTGATTATCAATGAATTTTTAAAAATTTTCTAGAGATACGATGCTCTCAAAAATTTTTAAGAATGTTAACGTTGGCATTCTACAACTGATAACCATGTTTGAATTGCATAGGTTTCGAATTTTTCGAGTAAGTGAGGAAATAACAACCAAACTTCAGATGGGTATAACTCCAAAATTGTTGGGCCGATTATGCCTATAAATGAACCCAAATATGCCATTCAGATGCACAACCTGACCCGAAAACTTCAAGTCGCTATTTCTTTCCGTTCTCAGGTTATCGCGACATAAATAATATTACTTGATAATTGAGGGTGTGATACTCACAAACGTCCTTAGTTTTGCATTCTACAACTACTCAAGTTTCAATTCGATCGGACATGTATTGGTTGAAAACAAAATTATTACTCGGAACCATTGGGACGATTATGCCCATTAACGAACTTGTCCGTCGTATTGGAATGCACCACCTACCCTGAAAATTTTAAGTCGCTACATTTTTCCGTTTTCAAATTATCGTGGCTACGGACGGCCGACCGTCCGGCTTGACAGAATGAAATTTGACCTCGAATCCTTCATCAGGGTGTCGAACCAAATCGTTTGATATCATGTTCAGCAAAAGATTCGATAAAGAGATGTTAACGCGATGTTCCCCAGAACATACGCGCAAAAAGGTCTATCGAAACATAGCGTTCAGTCAGAGAGCTTAAGCTTTCATTTTTGCGCGTATGTTCTGGGGAACATCGCGTTATCATTTTGCACAAATGTGTGTAATTTTCGAATTTTTTGACGAGAATGTTCTCAAACGACTAGGTTCGACACACTGATGAAGAATTAGAGGTCAAATTCGATTTTGCCCGGTCGGCCGGCCGTTCGACGGTAACTTGAGAATGAAAAGAGAGAGCGACTTGAAAACTTCAAAGTAGGTGGACCATCCAAATACGGCGGACAATTTCGTTAATGGGCATAATCGCTCCAACAGTTTCTGAGTGATCATTTTGTCATCAACCAATACAGATCCGATCGAATTGAAACTTGGTACCAAGTTGTAGAATACAAATTTGAAGACGTTTGTGAAATTTTGTAAGAATCGTTTTGCTGAAAAATTTTTAAAAAATGATTAAAAAATATTATTTACGTCACGATATCGAAAAGGGATAGCGACTTGCAATTTTCACGGTAAGTTGTGAATATGAATTCGACATTCGTGTTTATTTCCTCAATAACTCGAAAAATTCAGAACTGATTCAATTCAAACTTTGTTACTAGTCGTAAAATTTCGGCACGGAAATTCTTGCAACACTTCGCATGAATCGTATAATTACAAAATTTAAAAAAAATAGTTGTAAATCATTGAAAAAAATTCTATATATCAGAAACTATTCGCCCGACATCACTGAAAACTTGCGAGAGCCTTCAAAACCTAACTCTACTACTAAATTCCAAGTTTGAACACGATCGAATGTAAATTTTTGAAAATCCGAGCACCTTGGATAAGTTCAGTAGTTGAATGGGTGACCGTTGCCTCGATAACTTTCGAACGAAAAGAGGTAGGGAGTTGAAATTTTCAGGCTTGTTTGGGCATAAATCGGCCCAGCAGTTTCGGAGTTATAACCATCTGGAATATTATATTCTCGATAACTCAAATAATAAAGACCCGATCCAATTGAAACTTGGTATCTAGTTGTAGAATATCGACATTAAGACGTGTGTGGAATTTTGTGAGGATTGTACTGCTAGTGAATTTAAAAAAAATTAGGAACAAATATTATGTATCTAACGATAACTTGAGAACAGCAAGAGATAGCGATTCGCAATTTTCAGGGTAGGGTCGCAGCCGAATGCAACATCGGAATCTGTTTATAGTCATAATCGACCAAACGTATTTGGAGTTACATCTATCTGAAATTTGGTTGTTATTTCCTCAATAACTCGAAAAATACAAAACCGATCCAATTCAAACATGGTAATTAGTTGTAGATTGCCAACGCGTAAATTCTTGTGAAATTTCACGTGGATCGTTTCACTAGGAATAGGAGATAGTGACTTTAGATTTTCAGGGTAGGTTGCGTATCCAAATGGGAGGGTCAAGTTCGATTTTGGGCACAATCGGTCCATCGGTTTCGGAGTTTTGCCCACCTGGATTATTATTTCCTTGATAACTCAAAAATAATATATACTCGATTGAATTGAAGCTTGGTAACTATTTGTAGAATATCGACATAAAGACGTGTGTGAAATTTTGTAAGAACCGTACACGTACGAAAAAAAAAATTGTTTAAGCACTGACGTGAAGTCAGGAGCTTTTGCCCGTATGTTCTATTGTCCATTCGCGTGTAATGGACACTCTTAATTCGAATTTACCATGGTAAATTCGAATTTTGTGTCCTATACAGGAGAATTGTCTAGTGTGAGAGCACGAAACGATCGAGAAATATATTAAAAAATTGGTTCAACCCCTATGGACAGGAGCTTTGGCGCTCTTGTTCAAACTTTGACAAATCATATCAACGAAATTATTGGTCTCTGGGAATGATATAAATGGATTCTTACCATAGAACTGCATCATGAAAGAAATTAAATTCAAACTGACCGATTCTTCCCAATAACGAACTTATCCGAGACATTCGTTCCTCAAATCTACTCTGAAAATTATGCTATATTAATTAGACAATATTGCAGTTTTGGAGTACTGGAGATATTCTGAACAAAATTCAATTATATATCTTTCCAAAGAATGTATTTCCATCATCATATGGATTATCCATGGCCATTATATTATCACCTTAAAAGTATAATATCATATCATCCTCATAATTCTACGATAGCTGAATAACGAACCAGAAATAAATTTGACATTTATCTCTCATAGGAAAATGAGATGACATGTAAGAACACAGATCATATTATAATTCATAGCTAGAATAATCAAGTACAGCATTCTGTGAAAACATAGAACTACGATTCATTATTGAAATTTCGAAAAATCATATCTTCGAAAGGGGGCGTCCATAAATTACGTGAGATGTTTAAGGGGGGGAGGGACTCGAGTCAAATCTCATCTAATCTTACGTTGGAGAGAGGGGGGGTCTCGGCAAATATCACGCAATTTTTTTTCTGATTGAAACAAAAAAAAATTATACTATTTTGGTCCATTTAATCCAGATTATACATGCTTAAGATTTAATCATAAGCTTATATCGCAATACGATTAAGATCATTCACTAATTCGTTGGAAAGAAAATAATGTCATTCATACTTTGACGTTATACATCTACTGACTGTCAAACCAACGCGTTTACGTAAGAAACCCACATTTTGAAAAATCTCACGTGAGATTGGGGGATGGGGGAGGGGGTTGAATAAAATCTCACGACATCTCACCAGAGGAGGAGGGAGGGTCAGAAAATTTAAAAAAACACCTCACGTACTTTATGGACACCCCCAAAGTATTAGCTTGCTAGAGTTCAAAATTATATAATTGGATTTTTATGATGAAACGGCATCTTGAATTTGAAATTTGTACATAACAAATTTCAAATTCAATTTTTTTCAAAATGCTGTTTCAAGATATCTATCTCCCAAATCTACTCTGAAAATTTCAGCTGCCAAGCTCATTCTGTTCGAGAGTTATTATGGAAACAAAATTTTGATTTTTTAAAAAATTTTTTACACTTTTTGGCAACTTTATCAATACAATAGTTCGCATGCATATTAAAGTCATTATTCTACAATTTGATGCTAAATTTAGATAGACCGACTGTTCAGTTTCATAAAATATATTTTCAATGACGTGAGGTCAGTGCTCTTTGGCGCGCGCGTTCACGATGGCAAATTTGAATTGAATGATGAGTGTTTCAAGCTCAGTGGATAGAGTGTTTCGGAAATCTACTCAGAGGGTAGTGGATACCATTAACTATCCAATGAAAACTTAACAGAGCTGTGTCTAAGCTGGCATGAGGATAGAGTTGCAAAGTTGACAAAGAACCCAACTGCCTCTCCTTCGTCACACATAACCCTAGGAGCTTCTGAGAGATCTCCTTTGGAAAGTCCTAGGAGGGTCAGTATAATTATTATCATATCTAGCATGCGCTCCAAAGCAGATTGCCGCACGTCAATGCTCTTTGAGCCGTTTTTATAGTGGAACACGACTATTTACCAATTGTCAATTCGATCGGACTTGTACGGGTATTTGTTGAAATATTGGGAAAATTCCAAATGTCATTACTGCGAAACCGTTTATACCCATTAACAAACTAAAGCATTGCATTCAGATGCATCACCTAACCTGAAAATTGCTAGTCACTATTTGTCTGCGTGCGAAAGTTATTCTGGTAACGAACAGTCAACCAGAGAGAATTGAATTCGATCTCAAATTCCTCAACAGTGAATCGAACCTAATCGTTCGTGATTATTTTCGACAGTATTCTTAATATAAATATTTCTGAAACAGTGCCACCCCAACGCCGCCCTGACAGCCGGTTATTTGTAACCGAGTATAACAATTTTGTCACTATCCATACAGAACATATTTCAAACAAGGAACAAAATATTGCTGAAATTTATAGCTAAATATACAACGGTGTTTGCATGAAGCGTTTATGATGAGATAATGGTATATTCGGAGAGCTCTCAGACAATTTTCAGATTTATTCACATGACTTTTTGACTGATTTAATGAAGTAATATGACGTGATGAAGTTAGCCTATTGGCTCGCGAATTTGAAGTCCTGAGTTCGAGCCCTGAGCTGGTATAGAAATAGTCTAGTAATTGGGTCTCTTCTAGTAAGTATTAATTAAACTCCAATAATATTCAAAGTACACTTTTCAAGATGTTGGGGAGATGCGAGAGGCGGAGTCAAAGTCTAATCTTACACTCAACGTTCTCTTCCTATGAAACCTCCGATCCTAACACCCAACAAAAAATAAAGACTAATAGGTATGTGAAATAAATCCTCCAAAAATTGGTTCAAACAATGACGTGAAGTCAGGAGCTTTTGCGCGTATGTTCTATTGTCCATTCTCCTGTATTGGACACCTTTATTCGAATTTACCATGGTAAATTATGTTGTCCATTCTCCTGTATTGGACACTCTTAATTTGAATTTACCATGGTAAATTCACGTATTTATGTTGATTTTCTACAACTACTTAGCAAGCTTCAATTCGATCGAATCTTTATGTGAGCGTTGTCTCGATATCTTTCGAGAGAAAGGAGATAGGGACTTGTAATTTTCAGGGTACGTTGCGTATCCGAATGAGAGAGTTAAGTTCGTTTTTGGGCATAATCGGTTTAACGGTTTCTGAGTTACACCCACGTGTAATATTACTTCCTCGATAACTCAATCGAGGAAATAATATTAGAGGTGGGTATAAATCGGAAACCGTTAAACCGATTATGCCCAAGAACGATTTTAACTGTTCCATTCGGGTACGTAACCTACCCTGAAAATCACAAGTCCCTATGTCCTTCCGTTCGAAAGTTATCGAGGCAACGGTCACCCATCTACTGAACTCACACAAGGCTGCTCGAATCTCCAACAATATTTAACCGATCGTTTTAAAACTCAAAACCTGGCAGTACAGTTAGGTTCTGAAGGCTCTTGCAAAATTTCATCAATGTCAGACGAATAGTTACTGATATATAGAATTTTTTTTTTATTTTCAATGATTTCTCAAAAATTTTCTGCAAATACTATCCTCACAAAATTTTGCAAGAATTTTCGCGTTGGCATTCTACAACTAATAACAATTTTTCAATTCAATCGGTTTAGTGTTTTTCGAGTTAATGAGCAGAAAAAACAACCAAATTTCAGATGGCTATAACTCTAAAACCCATTGGCCGATTATGCTTGTAAACGAACTCAAATGTCGCGTAGGGATGCACAACCTATCCTGAAAACTGCAAGCCGCTATCTCTTTACGTTCTGAAGTTATCGTGACAAGAAAAATATTTTTTTATAATTTTTTAATAATTTTCTAGCAATACGATTCTCACAAAATTTTACAAACGTGCTTAGGTTCATATTCTACAACTACTCACCAAGTTTCAATTTGATCGGATACATATTGGTTGAAAACAAAATTATTAGGTACTCGGAAACCATTGGGCCGATTATGCCCATTAACAAATTGTCCGTCGTATTGGGATGCGCCACCTACCCTGAAAATTTCGCTGAAAAGTCGCTAGCTCTTTCCGTTCGCAAGTTATCGTGGCAACGGCCGGACGGCCGGACAGAATCAAATTTGACCTCGAATTCTTCATTGGGGAGTCGAACCAAATCGTTTGAGACCATTTTCGTAAAAAAATTCGAAAGTTACGGACATTTGGGCAAAATGATAACGCGATGCTCCACAGAACATATGCGCAAAAACAGGAAAAACACAAAAAAGCACTGACGTGAAGTCAGTTCTCTTTGGCTTCCATAGCATAGACACTTCCATACCGCCCATATTTACGACGTAATCATTATTGGAGATATGACGTCATCATCAATTTTTTTTAATATCAATACCCAATTTCGACTCTGCAAACTGAAAGTGCCTGTCATTTTTTCACGTACACATTGTGGAAAATTATGGTTGTCTGGAGTTGCCTTAGCGACTGAGGACGGTTTTTATTACTGTCAGATTAAAAGTTGAAATCGTACTTTATTTTTATATTTTATTGACCATGTTCAGCAAGAATTTATTAATAGCCTTGGTTACTGTCAGGTAGCCAGCAGTGCACACTTTCAACATCTACTTTAATCATTACCATTAAATTTAGTAAAAAAAAGCTAATAATCATATTTTTGACGAAGTGAACGCAAAATGACAGGCTCTTTCAATTGGCATGGTCTAAATTGGGTGCTGCCAATTAAAAAAAAAATTGATGAAGTCATATCTCGACTAGAGATTAACTCACAAATATGGGTCACCGTCAAAAAGTGCCTTTGTTTTTAACAAAATCGCTTATCAGAGGATTTTTTGGAAGAACTCTCAGTTCAAGAAATATTGAATTAATTCGTAACTTTACGAAAGCACTGTAGGCATAATCATAATCATCTCATTAGCAGGCCCACCAAATTAGACTGGCTACTCCTCAGTGTTTTGTTAACACTTTTACTTTTTTTATACTGAAGTCAATCTGCTTTGGCGCGCTTTCTATAGACATGATTATGATTTTATGACTAGAGTGACCCTCTTAGGTTCCGAGTCACACGTTCTATCTACTGAGCTAGAAGTCCGGATTATTGAAAATAATTCATCCGATAATTCAATATATTCAAATCAGTAGTTTCGGAAATATTCGAAAAAATAACTTTGAATTTAAAATGGCATACAATTCTCACAAAATTTTGCATAAGTCGTCGTGTCGGTATGTTTGAACTATTTAGTTCGGAAATACCGTTGGTATTCACCAAGTTTCGATTCGATTCAAGCTGTAGTTTTCGAGTTATTATAAAGATCCAAATTTCAAAAGTTGTTTCACTTTGTTTCCTGCTCCGAGCTCATTTGAAATTTCAGCATTTTAAAAACAAAGCACCCAAGATATAACCGAAACCTCTGCAACATTCTCAACCAACCCAGTTCTAATTAAAATCAAATTATTCAAAACACATACCGAAACTTATCGTTAAGTTAAAGAGCTGAAGGGACATTTTTTACGATTCACTAAAATTTTTGGATAATTTAATCTTTTCCATTATTTTAGTCTTGCATTTTCATACAGCTTCCAGGAAAATTATCGACATAAAAAGTTATTCTTCCAAGAACGTTCATGAACTTATCGTTAAGTTAAAGAGCTGAAGGGACATTTTTTACGATTCACTAAAATTTTTGGATAATTTAATCTTTTCCATTATTTTAGTCATGCATTTTCATACAGCTTCCAGGAAAATTATCGACATAAAAAGTTATTCCTCCAAGAACGTTCATGAACTCGACGAAAGATTCCGTATTCAACTTTCAATGCCGGCAAAACACAAACAGACAGACGGACAGAATTGAATTTGACCAATAATTGTTCAGCATTAAGACTGAACTGTTTGTTATAGATTATTTTCGGCCAAAATTTGGAAATTGCCGGAAGGAAAAATACCAATTTATATCATAAGTCGAAGTACCCTCCGAAAACAGTTTTGAGAACGGCCTTCAGTTCGAACCACAAGAAAGACTGTAGAAGTTTTGTGTTTCAAATATGTTGTTGCAATAGCAACGAAATTAGAGACACTTTGTGAAATTATTCAAAAGTAATAAATGTAATAATCCACCTATAATTCAAAATCAAACAATCGTAGGTACCTACCGTAAAAAATTACTGAATTGTATTTAAGAAATAATTCAATCAAAAATATAAATAATTTAATTTTGGGAGTTACTGAAATCCAGGAAATTATTCTCAAAAAATAATCTGAATCCGAATCGTAGTAATCAAGAAACCTGTTACGTTTAGTCCTATATTTCAATCCATAAAAATATAATTCCGCCTGAAAACAGAGAGCTTGAAAAAACGTCGAATTCATTTGTCTTATCTGTTACATCTAAGATAAGGGAACATCTGGCAGTCTACTCTCCAACCGATGAATAAATTATCGGAAGCCATATCGTACGCGAACCATATTTACCATTATAAACATCATACACTCCTTCAGAAAAAATGTAAATATAATTCCGTATCCAGGCATGTATCTATATTCCATTGATGCCAAATGGTAGGAACCCACTTTGACCGTGATCTCGATGCAATTAAGTTGCTCTATATACACATGCGTGTATACTGCAGGATGTCACAGCGCTACAAATCTATACGGAAGCCAGATGGTACGCCATCGCGATATATATATATATATATATATATATATATATATATATATATATATATATATATATATATATATATATATATATATATATATATATATATATATAAATATATAAATATATAACTTTTAGTTGTATCTAAAACTCACAAGTCCAGAATTCAGAAAACAAACAATAAATAAAGCAAAAAATATGCTGATAAGAAATAACTATCCTCTAAAAATAATAAACAAAATTTTCAAAAACAAAATTTTCAGCCTATATAACACAGAGAAAAAAAATACTAAAAAAAGCGAAACTAAAATTCTAAAATACATATCTTTACCATATATACAAGACCTATCGGAAAAACTAAATACAACATTAAAAGATTATGGAATAAATTTAGCATATAAAAATGTGAATAATTTGAAATTCTTAAACTCAAATATAAAATAAAAAATTCCAAAAAATAAAATTTCATATTGTATATACCAAATTAACTGTATAAACTGCCCTAAAGTATACATAGGTCAAACATCACAATATATAAAAGAACGTATCAATGGCCATAAATTTTGTAAAAATACCACAGCACTTAAAAAACACGAACAAATTGAAGGGCATAAAATGGATTTTGAAAACTTTCATATTTTAGATAGAGAAAAAAATTGTAAAACCCGAAATATATTAGAAATAATTCATATCAAAAAAGAGAAAGAAGCTATGAACGATAAAACTGACACCAAAAACTTGGCACAAATATATTTCAATTTAATAAAATGATAGAATATGAAAATATAGATCCCAGTTTCTTAATTTTATCAACTTACACAGCTATCGCTATCTTGAAGTGATAAAATTTTTTGATATTTTGAATCATGACATTGTTTTCAATTTTGACAGTTGTAATTTGTCAAAAATTAGTATTAGATTGTTATATTATACATCCTTGAAAAAGGCCAATCAAGGCCGAAACATATGTTGGATTATAAAATGAAAAAGTAAATATTGTTTTACTAGTCAAACACAACGTGCAACAATACCCATGAAAACTTTCCCTAAAATTTATATATATATATATATATATATATATATATATATATTTTTTTTTTTTTTTTTTTTTTTTTTTTTTTTAATTTCACACTTTTCGTGGTAATCGTGTTACCCGGGCGCGTGCGCCAAGAGCAACTCCGGTGCTAGTGGGGATATATGATTCTTCGTATTATGCTGACAGTTCCCAATATGACTGCTTTCTGCATCCATGTGCTGGTATTCTTTGGCAAGTCCAGTTCTTTAAGATGTTGCGTTGTCCTTCGATGTACGAGGCCGTTTACACTCATTATAAGAGGCATTATAGTCACCGTTTTTAGCTTCCACATTTCTTTCATTTGCTGTGCCAGTGCCTCATATTTTGTTATTTTTTCGGCATAGCTTTTTGTCAGGTTGTTGTCTTGCGGCACAGCAAAGTCTATAATTATAGCAGTCTTCTTCCCTCTATCCCACACTATCATATCCGGTCTGTTATGTTCCACGCTTCTGTCCGTTATTACTGTGAGATCCCAGTAGATTTTGTATTGTTGGTTTTCAACTATGGTTTGTGGTGTGTATGTGTGGTGAGGTGTGAAACGCTGGAGAAGTTGTTTTTGGAGGCACATCAGTTGATGAACGACTTTTCCCATGTTATTGTGTCGGGCAAGATATTTCGTGCCCGCTATTGTGGAGCATCCTGAGGCCAGGTGCTGGATCGTTTCCTCGGCTGCGTGGCACATCCTGCATTTAGTGGTTTCTACCTGCTGCCCTAGTATGTGCTTTACATAAGTTCTGGTTGGAACGACCTGGTCTTGGATGGCCAGGAGTGTTCCTTCCGTTTGGGGGAAAAGATAGCCTTGCATCAGGTAAGTATTTGAAGTCTGTAAATCTACGTCTGGTTGGTGTAGGCTAGCGTAGAATCGCCCATGTAAGGCTTTGGTTCTCCAGCTTTGTTTCCATTTTTCAGGTTGGTCTTCTCCTGTCTCCTGAGCGCGGATCCTTCTCTCTGTTTCATTGCACTGGGCAGCAATCCATTGATGTACAGGTAAGTTGTTATTATTGAAGTAATCTTTCATTTTGATTTCTTCTTTGAGACATATTTGCTCCAGGTTACTGAGACCACGTCCTCCTTCTTTGCGAGGTAAGTAGAGCCTTTCTATTGCGGAATTTGGATGTAGCATGCCGTTTTGAGTGAATGTTGTTCGTATTCTTCTGTCCAGTCTTTCTAAGTCCGTATTGGACCAATTGAGGATTCCAGCCGTATACGTAAAGGTAGGTATAGCCCAGATGTTCATGGCTGTGATTTTGTTTTTAGCTGATAATTGGGAGCTGATTATTTTCTTGATTCTTCTGATAAGCTCATTTTCCGAAGCGTTTTTATTTTCTTTTTGTTTCATTTCGTATGTTTGCTGTATCCCCAGATATTTGTACGTGTCCTCTGTCCTTAGGCTTGCTATCTCTCGTCCATCTGCCAGTTTAATGGTTGGTGTTTCTATCAGCTTTCCCCTTCTTACTTCCACCGTGGCACACTTTTCTAGGCCAAATGACATTCCAATGTCCGAGCTAAATCCTCTTACAAGTTCTAGTTCTCCTTCTAGCTGTTTTCTTCCTCTAGCATATAGCTTAAGATCGTCCATGTAAAAAAGATGGGTAATTTTGGTGTGATCGTCGATTGTATAACCATACGCAGATCTATTTAGCATGTTGCTGAGGGGGTTCAAGGCGAGGCAGAACAGCAGCGGGCTCAGTCCGTCGCCCTGGAATATGCCGTTCTTTATTTTTATTTCTTCTGTCTTGTATTTGGTTGTTCTTGTTTTGACTAGTAATGTTGTTCGCCATGTTGACATTAGTGTTCTGATCAAGTTTATTACCTTTCCGTCAACTTTGTATAGGTTCAGGATTTCCAGCAGCCAGGTGTGCAGTACCGAATCATATGCCTTCTGGTAATCGATCCAGGCCATCGATATGTTTTTTAATCATCTTTTTGCCTGTTTCGTGAGCATCTTGTCTATCACCAGAAGTTCTTTGCTTCCACGCCCTCTCTCTTTGCACCCACCCTGTTCCCATGCCATGATATTATTTATATTTAGGTGTATTCGGATTTTATGAGCTATGGTTGAGGTGAGTATTTTGTACGCTGACGGCAGGCAGGTTATCGGTCTATAGTTTTTGGCCTGCTTCAGATCACCTTTCTTCGGGATCATGAGGGTGGTGCCCTGCGTAAAGTGCTCCGGGATGGTGTCGGGATTCTCTATCGCCTCATTTATTAGTCGAGCAAGTGCTTGGTGGGAGTGTGTGAAAGATTTCCACCAATAGTTCTGTATGTTATCTATACCCGGTGCAGTCCAGTTCTTCATTCTTTTCAGTGTTTCTTTCACATCTTGTTCGGTAACGGTTATCTCGGGCATCTCTCGCACGTTGGTGTGTTCGAACTTCTCCCGCTCTATCCATGGCGCTGTCTTCCTGTGTTCGCCCTTATATGCCCAGACTTCTGCCCAGTACTGTTGCATATCCTTTGGGGGTGGAGGAGTTGCCGTATCTTTGCCTTTTTCTTCCTCTAGTTTCCGGAAGAACTGTCGTTGGTTGCAGGAAAAAAGGTTATTATCTCTGTATCTCTGTGTTCGTTTATGGTGTCTTCTTAATCTGTTTCCTAGCGCAGCTGTTTTTTGTTTCTGTGTTTCCATGTATGTTTTCAGTTGTTCTCGTTGTTCTGTCTTCTTCTTTGTTTTGATTTTCAGCTTGTTAGTGTATTTCTCTACCTTCTTTTCTACTTTTTTACTAGGCTTTGTGGTGTTTAAATATGTATGTAGGATACCTATTTCTTTTCTCAGAATTGTTATTTTCCTCTCTATTCTCTGTTCCCATGGTGGACATCGTTGGTTTTGTTCTTCTTGGCTTGTTTTTTTGGTCTTCGTTTCTAGTATGATATTTGCGACAGTGGCTGCACAATAGATGGTGTGACAGAGTTCATCGAGGTTTGTTGTATTGTTGAATGATGGATGTAGGGCGGTGTTTATGGCTTGGATTATTTCTTGTGTGCTTTTGTCTTGCTTGAGTTTAGTGATTTTCGGTCTTGCATCCATCTTTATTTCCTCCCACTGCAGGTTGACTTGTTCGAAGATTGTTCTTATTGCTGTTGTATGTTCATCTTCTGGTTCTGGTATTTGTCGTTCATCTTCCGATGCCGGTCGTGATGTTATTGTGCTTCTTCGGTTTATGCTGCTTCTTATATTCTGGATGGTTCTGCTTGTCGAGGATCTTATTGCGTTGGTCTTCATCGCTTCAATTTCGTCCGGTGAGAGCAATTTTCGGGTTTTTATGTTTTTAATTTGGGCGACAAGATGTTTTCCGGTGAATAATTTCTCCGGATATGCTACTGCCCAAAGGTCTGCTAGTTTTTCGGCGTATTTTTTGGTGTTCATTTCTCCCTCTGTAGCTTCGTAATATGCACTGAGTAATCTGACATTCATTTCTCTTGTCCAGTGCTGCCTTTTTTGTCTTTGGGTTGAAGCGGGATTGTCTTGTGCTAACGGGTCAACATTTGACGTATCCAAGCTATTCCCCTGTCTATTCCTATTAGATCTGCGAGGCCTTGTGGTACCGTTTCGCAGAGTGGTGCCACTCGCTCCACCTTCCTCTGCTAGGGAATGTGTCAATCTTCCCCCAGGCGCAATCCCTACACCGGGGGCGGTATCCGAGGCTTCGTCCACTGTGTCGAAAGCAATGTAATTTCCACAATAAAGGAGCTGCTAACACTCTTTACTGGGTAACTCGGGTATGCGGGGGCGTTACTCCCCGAAAGCTTATGCCTCCATATATATATATATATATATATATATATATATATATATATATATATATATATATATATATCTTAATATATATATTTCTTGGTGCGTGTGTATGTGACTGAACTCCTCCTAAACGACTGGACCGATTTTGATGAAATTTTTTGTGTGTGTTCGTGGAGATTCGAGAATGGTTTAGATTTACTAAAAAACCAAAGTTTTCATTGCTCATCATAATTATCCTTTCTTTGATGGTATACCTGGCACCTCCGCCAATTTGCAACGCGATGTGTAACTTCGACTAGACCGATTTTGATGAAATTTTTTGTGTGTGTTCGTGGAGATTCGAGAATGGTTTAGATTTACAATTTGGTCTACTGGAAAATGTTTTTTCAATTAATTTCTTATTTATAAGGAGTTGTTGATTTTGGAATGTTTTACATTAGATCCGGTGGACGGCGCTATCATCGCATTCAATTTTAGTTTGTCCCGACAGATGGTGCTACGATTAATTTGTTATTCAATTCATGTGCTGATTAAAATATTAAATGTAATTGTTTTTTAAAGAGTTTTGAAGTGTATAATTTTGTGAATTCAGATGTTTTTTTTTTGTAAGGAGTTTTTGATTTTAGAATGTTTTACATCAGATTCGACGGATGGCGCTATCATCGCATTCAATATTATTCTATTTTAATTTTAGTTTGTCCCGACAGATAGTGCTACGATCAATTTGAATTGGAATTGGCGTTAGGGTTGGAGTTGTCGTTGGCGTTGAGGTTTGCATTGACGTTGGAGTTGGAGTTCACGTTGGAGGTGGAGTTCGAGTTGGAGTTGGAGTTGGAGTTTGAGTTGGAGTTGGAGTTGGAGTTGGAGTTGGAGTTGGAGTTGGAGTTGGAGTTGGA
This sequence comes from Halyzia sedecimguttata, assembly GCA_937662695.2. Classification (NCBI taxonomy): domain Eukaryota; kingdom Metazoa; phylum Arthropoda; class Insecta; order Coleoptera; family Coccinellidae; genus Halyzia; species Halyzia sedecimguttata. The sequence continues at coordinate 142,256,051 of OW569411.2, forward strand.
GTTGGAGTTGGAGTTGGAGTTGGAGTTGGAGCTGGAGTTCGAGTTGGAGTTGGAGTTGGAGTTGGAGTTGGAGTTGGAGTTGGAGTTGGAGTTGGAGTTGGAGTTGGAGTTGGAGTTGGAGTTGGAGTTGGAGTTGGAGTTGGAGTTGAAGTTGGAGTTGGAGTTGGAGTTGGAGTTGGAGTTGGAGTTGGAGTTGGAGTTGGAGTTGGAGTTGGAGTTGGAGTTGGAGTTGGAGTTGGAGTTGGAGTTGGAGTTGGAGTTGGAGTTGGAGTTGGAGTTGGAGTTGGAGTTGGAGTTGGAGTTGGAGTTGGAGTTGGAGTTGGAGTTGGAGTTGGAGTTGGAGTTGGAGTTGGAGTTGGAGTTGGAGTTGGAGTTGGAGTTGGAGTTGGAGTTGGAGTTGGAGTTGGAGTTGGAGTTGGAGTTGGAGTTGGAGTTGGAGTTGGAGTTGGAGTTGGAGTTGGAGTTGGAGTTGGAGTTGGAGTTGGAGTTGGAGTTGGAGTTGGAGTTGGAGTTGGAATTGGAGTTGGAGTTGGAGTTGGAGTTGGAGTTGGAGTTGGAGTTGGAGTTGGAGTTGGAGTTGGAGTTGGAGTTGGAGTTGGAGTTGGAGTTGGAGTTGGAGTTGGAGTTGGAGTTGGAGTTGGAGTTGGAGTTGGAGTTGGAGTTGGAGGGCAGTACGAAGTCTGCCGGGCCAGCTAGTATATATGTATATATGGAGGCAATACTACATCGGTGAGATTCTTAATCCACTTTTCTTGAAAATTGATGTTCATAAACTCATGATTTTTAAGGTTACTGAGTTTGTTAATATTTTTGCTCTTAATTTTGTGAAACAAATTGTTATACTTAATGTGTAATCTTCTTTGAAATTCAGAAAAAGTGTCTGCAGGCAATGCTGCCGATAAAGTTAGTTTTAGTTCTTTCAATTCTTTTTCTAAATAAAAAATAAAAAATTTTTCAACTATATATATATATATATATATATATATATATGTTTGTAATCCGTCAAGTTTGGGGTCATTTTCAAACTTCGATTTTTCCTGCATACATAGGTATACATTAGCAAATAAAAGTGAAAAAACCACGAAAATTCTAAAAAACTCACATCGATCAAGTTTGGGGACATTTTCATTTTCAATTTTTCTCGTTCAATCTTCCGTTCTTCGGTATATATTCGTAAAAAGAGTCCTAAGAATCACGAATTTTTCATCTTCACCAATTTATTCTCTAAATTTCGTGATTAACTTTGCATTTGAAACTCCCGAGCCGGTGAACTATGCGATGCGATGCTATATGCTAAGCGCAATGCTACGCTATGCGCTCTGCTATGAAAGTGAACGTTGGTTAACTATATCATTGAAAAAAATAAGTAATATACTAGCGAATTGATAATAAATATTTCTGTCGAAACACACAATATTTATTTTCTTGGAATATTTCAAAGGAATATTGAGACTACCTTAATGTCATGGCTATAATAACAAGAGCGCCAGAAACATGCCGGATATTTCAAAATTAGAGAAATTCGATCAATAGGACAATAATCAAGTAAAAATATCATTCGTCAAAACATTGGATAGTATATTCCACAAGCAACTTCCCCATAACATATAAATACTACCACTAATATTTCTTTCGAAAATAGATTATTATACAAATATCCTGCAGATTATTCACAGGAATTCTAATAACATTAGTCCTATGTAATCATTTGATTCCACACCGCTGCCCTTTATAACACACCGTGCATGTCCTAGACTAGAAGTTATCTATGTTTTTTTTTCTGACGGAGTCTTTCCTGGGGATTCTATGCTGCCCAGATATTAAAAAAATCAGAACAACTGTGAAATACAAAAGTTATTCATTCATTCGTTTTGTTTAATTTCGTTTTCGATCAAGTTCCTACAATTATTATAATCTGGAATCTAGACAATGCCATGTATAGAAAGAGAGATTTCTCTCAGTGGAATAGGAATACATAGTATTGCTATTGTTTTTGGGATTGTTTACATACTCGTATTCAGAATTTAGACATCAATTTTAGTGAATACGTTAGTTAACTATATCATTACCAATATATATGTAGTATACTAGCGGTCTCAACAGATACTGAACTCGTCCAACGCTGCTCAGTTTCCAATAATTTTTCAATATCTCCAACCCTATATCTCCGATCGTGTTCAAATTTGATACCTGGCTGCAAAACGGATAGTTTCTGAGATACAGAATAATATTCAATAATTTTTTGCACATGGGGACAGCGTGCTATCATTTTGCCAAATGTCTGCAATTTTCGAAATTTTTGCCAAAAATGGTCTCCAACCATGATGAATTCGAGGTCTAATTTGATTCTCTCTGGCCGTTTGACCGGCCGTTGCCACAATAACTTTCGAACAGAAAGATATAGCGACTTGAAATGTTCAGGATAGGTTTCGCATTCAAATGCAAAGGACAAGTTCGTTAATGGGCATAATCGGCCAAATGGTTTCCGAGTACTAGTTTTGTTACAAACAGATCAGATCCGATCGGATAGAAACTACGTTATTAGGTGCAGAATGCCGACACAAACACAAAATTCCGTGAGGATCGTATCACTAAAAAATTAAAGAAAAACATTATGTATCTCACGATAACTTGAGAACGAAAGGTGATAGCGATTTGCAATTTTCAGCGCGTTGCGCATCCAAGTGATGTTAGTTCGACAATAGGCAAAGTCGGCCTATCGCTTTCGGAGTTACACCCATCTTGAATTTTGTTATTTCCTCTATAACCCAAAATATGTATATATATCCAATTCATTTAAAACTTAGTAATTAATTGTTTAATGCCAGCGCGCTCATTTTCTGCAAATTTCGTGAATATCGAGCCTCTAGAAAAATATAAAAAAATGTTTTCTTCAAAAATTTCATATTTCTTATGAGTCAGAATCAGCTGAAATTCCTTCGAGTCACCATTTTACAATCGAGTACCGAATTTTAGCTCGATCGACTTCTTATGAGGATGAATAGACAATGGGACAAGTTCGCAAAAGCTCCTGACTTCACGTCAGGGGTTTTTAAGAATTTTTTCAAAAGTTTCTAGTGATGCGAACCTTGGCAGTGTGTTGTCATTTCACTAATAGTTATAAAAAGTTTCAATTCGGTCGGATCTATATTGTTTGAGTTATTTTAACTCCGCAACAGTTTGGCCGATTATGCCCTTTAACGAACTTAACCGTCGCATTCGGATAAGCAACCTACCCTGAAAATTTTGTTTTCACTCTTTCCGTTTGAAAGCTAACGTGGTAACAGCCGGCCGGAGATAATTGAATTTGACCTCGAATTCTTCATCAGTGAGTCGACCCTACTCATTTTCGGTACTAAATTCGAGAATTTCAGTCATTCGGGCAAAATGCAGTTTCCAAGAACATAAACAGAAATACACCGATCAATTATTCTTTCGGTGAAAGTTGAAATCAACCTACGTATATTTAATCGATACTTTGCACGTGAACTTAAATTTTCAACTGAATTTAGTTGATTGTTCTTGAGATACTAATATACTTATGTACATAATGTTATTCAGATTTATAATTTTCAGAAATTGAATTCGTTATTTCACATTAACTACTCAAATATTGCTTATAATTTTTTTTTCTCGATATATTTCGATTGCGATATTTCAGGCAAATAATATTTTCTTAAGATTCTTACGATACGACCCTCGTGAATTTTCCTATTAATATTCGAAATTTCATTTCACACAATCCTCTTTTGGAGATATCGGGGAATCATAATGCCTCGAAAAAATTTGCCTGCTACTACTACTGCCTGCGAGGATTTCTAATCTAATTACATATTATATCAGAAATTATCATATTGGAAATGTGCTCCCGTACTACACAATATTTGGCATCGTCCTGTTGAGATATAATTCCCGCACTTTATAACTTATCTCATAGTTGTGAATGTGGGTTAAAAAGCGGGGAATCACCGATGTCAGGTGGCATACTGGCATGCGTTAGTCGAAATAAGTTATGGGGCGGCACCTTTGATATCTTCATTTAAAGGATTAAATCGCACATGTGGGATCAATTTGAACTCTCTCGTATTCTGTATTGCCTACGCATATTGGGTCATTTCATAATGGCCCTTATTACTACGGTGTTCTAGTATATATTTTCATATTAAACATTACCTGAAAATCTAATATTACAAATTTAAGGTCCTAAGCCAATTTTTTTTCATGTCTTTTCAAGGTGAGATTATTCGAACGTAAAGAAGTTTTTATAGCGTTCTCAATATTGTGTGTAAAATTCTTAGACTATAGAAAGAGTCTATAGTCTATAGTCTATAGTCTATAGTCTATAGTCTATAGTCTAAGGTAAAATTGGCCCTACACCTTTCGATTTTCGGAAAAAAAAATGTGTGCTGCTGAAAAGTTTTCTTATTCCAACGGTTCTCAAAAGTGGGCCAATTTCACATCTTTCATCTTTGAATATTACATATCCGTTTTATCGAGAAAACAAAATCCGTATTGGGTATATGGAGGAAATTGTTCAAAATATTCATTGCAATAAATAAGCAAAAACATTTTGAAGAACATAATTTTTCGATAAAAATCTGTAGATTTTAGATCCGGTTTAGTGAATCAGGTAAGGTCGTCTTTTGATATTCTTCAGTGTCTCGAAATGAGATGAAAAGTGAATCAAAATCATAGCAACGAATAAATCGTATAGGTAATCCTAAACAATCATTGGATTACGTAGCTTCTAGGAAAATCTTATTTTTTGCGATAATGGAAACATTATGAATCTGATATATCGTATACTCAACTCATCTTATCGTTGCCCTTTAGTTATATAAGAAATTTCAGCAAACTCTAGCGATAATCTTACGAGAGATCAAAATTTTTTTCGCTTCTGTCTTCGGAACTTGGAGTCGTTATTTTTAGAGATATTAAATTTCAACGTCCGATGTGTAGATTTCGAAATATTGGTAAAACAAAATCTCCGAAATAATTGGGCGGATTTTGCTCATTCATCATAAACTCGATAGGCCTATTTTGACCTCTAAACTACTTTTCAAATCACGCTAAAGCCTCAAGTTCCTTTTAACTATAAAATGCCTCAATACTTCGTCCTTTGAAACTAGATCGATTCTTTTTACAATATTTTCAGATTTTGTATCTTATATGCTAATAAAGTTAAGTAAATCCTGATCAATCCTGTAGAAACGTCATCATTTTGCCCAAATGTCTGTAATTTTCGAATTTTTTGCCCAAAATGATCTCGAACGTTTGGACTCGACTCCCCGATGAAGAATTCGAGGTGAAATTTTGATTCTGTCCAGCGAGCCAGCCGGCCGTTGCCACGATAACTTGACAACGGAAAGAGCTGGCGAATTCAAATTTTCTGGGTTGGTGCCACATCCCAATTAATACGACGGACCAGTTCGTTAATGGGCATAATCGGCCGAACGGTTTCCGAGTGATAATTTTGTTTTCAACCAATACAAATCCGATCGAATTGACACTTGGAGTGTTGCAGAATGCAAACCCAAGGACGGTTGTGAAATTTAAGCGAAACGTATCACTAGAAAATTAAAAAAAACGATAACCTGAAAAATGAAAAAGACAGCTACTTGAAATTTACAGGTTAAGTTGTGCATCTGAATGCGACAGTTGAGGTAGTTTATAAGCATAATCGGCCAAACGGTTTTGGAGTTATACCCATCTGAAATTTGGTTGTTATTTCTTCAATAACTCGAAAAATACAGGACGGATACAATTCAAACATTGTTATTAGTTGTAGAATACCAATGCAAAAATTCTTGCAAAATGTAGTGAGGATCGTATCACTAGAAAATTTTTGAAAAATCAATGAATCAAATTCTATATATGAGAAACTATTCGTCCGACATCGCTGACATTTTGCGAGAGCCTTCAGAACCTAAGTGTACTACCGAGTTTCAAGTTTGAACACGATCGGATCTATATTGTTGGAGATCCGAGCAGCCTTGTGTGAGTTCAGTAGCTAGATGGGTGACCGTTGCCTTGATAACTTTTGAACGAAAGGAGATAGGGACTTGCAATTTTCAGAGTAGGCTGCACATCCGAATGGTGAGGTTAAGTTTGTTTTTGAGTCGAGTCTAGTTATACCCCCTGGAATATTTAATATTTCACTGTTGAATGATAAATGTTATAAAATCCTTATAAGATCTGAAAAAAAAAAAATTTGGGCTTCAAGCACCTTCACCTTCAAAGAAGATATTCCGTTTTCTCAGAAATGGATCGCTAATATGAAACGGTTCAAGCACTGACGTGAAGTCAGGACCTTTTGCGCGTATGTTCTATTGTCCATTCTCCTGTATTGATATTACGTATTCAGAGGGGTAACATAGAACCTCACAATTATATCATTGAGGGGAAGGGGTGGTCTAAAAATGTGAGCTAATAACCTCGTAAATAATAGACGCCCCCAAATCCAATTGTTTCAAATAATTCACAGTTGAATGATCAATCTCATAAAATCTTTATGAGGTTGGAAAAGAGAATATTGGGCTTCAAACAGCTTCACTTTCCAAGAAAGTATTCCGTTTCCTCAGAATTGGATCGCAAATGTGAAACATTTGCGTAGAATTCTGTAGAAATTAATTTGGTAGAAATGTGTGTCAACTCATACTAAAGTCCATAAATTGCGTATACAAATAATGACACTTCGAAGTAACAATTGCCATTTCATGATGAAAATTGTTGATTTTACTATAGAATATAGGAATTTTTTAAAAATGTCCTCAAACTATTCATTAAGCCAACTCCAGAAAAAGTTTGAGGACGGACCTCAAAGTTGACAAGTGTCTCCAAGCTTGACATTACGTCACTGAAAACGTCCCTAAACATTACGGATTACATATTTTTCTTTTGGAAAATATAGAGAAACGTGGAATTTTATCAAGAATTCGATGAATCGCAGAGTACATCTGACATTTCACGAACCCTATGAGAAAATTTTCAATTGATAGTTATCGGGACATATTATATGCAGACAAACCTCAGGAAATTTATATGTAGTCATTATGCGTATTTCAGGAAAGATTTTGCTCAGCATGATGTTACAATGAAGTTAGTAACAAATGTTAGGTCTAGAAAACGTATGTATCATGCTTAATCTAAGAGAATTTTTCCGATTCATTTTACATTCTTTTCAAATATGTTACAAGTTAACCATAAAAATTGATTCGGGCACTGATGTGAAGTCTAGGGGTTTTTGCACGTTTGTTATATTGTCCATTGTTCTGTATTGGTCACTCTTAATTGAGTTTACAATGGTAAATTCCATTAAGAGTGTCCAATACAGGAGAATGGACAACAGAACAAGCTCCTGACTTCACGTCAGTGCTTGAACCAATTTTGTTTTTCGTTATTTTTTAAGAATTTTTTAGGTGCAGGGTGCTCACAAAATTTCACACTTGTCTTCATGTTGATATTATACGACTAGTTACCAAGCTTCAATTCGAGCGAGTTTATATTTTTTGAGTTATAGTGGAAATAATTAAACATTAGGCATACTTCAAGAAAGAATTTGCTTAGAATGGGGTTATAATGAAGTTAATAACGTATGTTAAGAGATTCATTCTATTTGAGATTTATTAGGACATAATATCCGGAACATGTATGTATCATGCTTAATTTAAGAGAGTTTTTCTGTTTCATTTTATATTCTTGTCAACTATGGTACAAATTAAACATAAAAATGGACGGTACTCGAATAATCAATGGCTCCTGAATATTGTTTCCTTGATGTAACGAATCTCTTATAACCAGAAATTTCAGTAGTTTATGGTGTTCTATATAGGTCAAATATATTGATCACTAGCTGACCCAGCGAACTCTGTTCCGCCTTAAATGCATGGTGTACTGCTCCCTGTACAGTAATGGTTTATTTTCAACGATGTACGGCTCGAAAATATATTCTTTAACACAAATGAATGAAATTGTACGATGATGACGTGAAAAATAGCAAGTTGAAATTGACGTTAGAAAAACACCCCTGTATGAAGATTTTGAACAAATACATTATGAGAATCCATCCAAGGTACCTATTTAGTTAATGCTCTGTTTGTGACAAAAATCACTTCAATCGCGTACAATTGTGCAATGATAAAAAGAACACCCTGTATACTAATTATTTATTTCCAATGATGTATCCCTCTAAAGTTTATTTTTTAACACAAATGAATGAAATTGTACGATTGAGGCATGGAAAACAGCAAGTTGCAATTGACGTTAAAAGAAGAACACCCTGTATGGAGATTTCGAACAAATATATTTTGAGAATCCATCCAAGGTACCTATTTAGTTAATGCTTTGTTTGTGACACAAATCACTTCAATCACGTACAATTGTGCCATGAGAAAAAAGACACCCTGTATAGTAATGGTTTATTTTCAATGATGCATGCCTCAAAAGTTTATTTTCAAACACACATGACTAAAATTGTACGATTATGGCTTGGTGAGTAATTGTGGAATACAAACCTAAGGAATTTTGTGAAATTTTGTGCGAATCGTATCGCTAAAAAATCTTAAAAAAATTGTTAAAAAATATTATTTATGTCACGATAACCTGAGAACGGAAAGAGATAGTGACTTCAAATTTTCAGATTAGGTTGTGCATTTGAATGTGACATTTGAGTTTGTTTATAGGGATAATTGGCCAAACAGTTCTGGAGTTATACCCATCTGAAATTTGGTTGTTTTTTCCTCAATGTCTCGAAACATTCAAAACCGATCCAATTCCAACAAGGTTGTTAGTTATAGAATGCCAACGCGAATTTTTTTTGCGTATTATATCATCGATTACTCAAAAAAAAAATAGACTCGATCGAATTGAAGCATGGTAACTAGTAGAAGAAGATCGACAGGAAAACGAGTGTAAAATTTTGTGAGGACCGTACCACTAGAAAATTTTTAAAAAATTACGAAAAAAAAACGGTTCAAGCACTTACGTGAAGTCAGGAGCTTTTGCGCGTATGTTCTATTGTCCATTCTCCTGTATTGATATTACGCAGTGCAGAGGGGTAACATAGAACCTCACAATTATATCATTGAGGGGAAGGGATGGTCTGAAAATGTGAGCTAATAGCCTCGTGAATAATAGACGCCCCAAATCCAATTGTTTCAAATAATTCACAGTTGAATGATCAATCTCATAAAATCTTTATGAGGTTCGAAAAAGAGAATATTGGGCTTCAAACACCTTTACTTTCCAAGAAAGTATTCCGTTTCCTCAGAATTGGATCGCAAATATGAAACATTTGCGTAGAATTCTGTAGAAATTAATTTGGTAGAAATGTATGTGAATTCATACTAAAGTCCATAAATTTGCGTATAAAAATGATGACACAGAAGTAATAATTGTTATTTCAGGATGTAAATTGTTGAATTTACCAGAATATAAAATTTTTTTGAAAAATGACCCCAAACTATTCAATGAGCCAATTCCTGAAAAAGTTTGGGGTCACGACCCTAAACTAACCATTTGTCATAAGAAAAGATTGAGGACGGACCTCAAACTTGACAAGTGTCTCCAAACTTGACAGAAAGCCACCGAAAACGACCTCAAACTTGACGCATTCCATACATATATATATATATATATATATATATTTTTTTTTTCCCTCACACAGCTCATGCTGTGGGTTTTCAGATCGTAACCGGACGCGAACGTCAAGATTATTTTTCTGTTCAAGTTCTTAGTGTGGATACACAACCTGACGTACTATACCGATCGTCCCCAGAATGACAGCCTTCTGCATCCATGTGATGGTGTTCGGAGGCAGCTTTAGTTGTCGCAAATGTTTGGTCATGTTTTTATGAACCAATCCATTGGTACTAATGATCAGAGGCAATATTTCCACTTTGTTGAGCCTCCACATATTTCTCATTTGTCGGGACAACGCTTCATCGGCACCGCAAAATCAGCAATCACGACCGTTTTATTTGTCTTATTCCACACCACAACATCTGGCCGGTTGTGTTCGACCGCTATATCAGTGATGACTGTGATGTCCCAGTACACTTTGAACTCTTCATTCTCCATTATCGGTTGTGGGGAGTACAGATGATGTGGCGTGAACCGTTGAAGCAGGTTGTACTGAAGACAAAGAAGCTGGTGCACCACCTTGCCCATGTTGTTGTGGCGGGCTAAATATTTCGTACCAGCAATTGTCGAGCAGGCCGATGAGATGTGTTGCACCGACTCCTCCGCATCATTGCACATTCTACATTTGGTGTTTTCGACGGGGAGCTTCATCACGTATTTGCTGTATGTTCGAGTTGGAACAACCTGGTCCTGGAAAGCGAGTAATGTTGCCTCAGACTGGGGTACAAGTAGCCCTGTGTGAGGTAGGTATGGGATTCCGCTTGGTCAACCTCCTGCTGATTGAGGCCAGCATGATATCTGCCATGAAGAGCTTTTGCCTGCCAGCTCTGTTCAAGCCCTTCCATATAGCTATCTACTGCAGGTTCCCCAGCATTGTTCTCTCGATTCACGATGTAGCATCTCCTCTTGCGTGGATATCCATCGATGAACAGGTAAGTGCGTATTTTGAAAAAATGTTCTCAAATTCCTTTCTTCTCTCAGGCACGCCTGTTCGATGCAGATTAACCCTCGACCTCCCTGTTTTCGAGGTAAGTAAAGCCTTTCCACTGCTGAATTTGGGTGATGCATGCCATATTCGGTGAGTGTTGTTCGAATACGCCTGTCTAGCTGTTGAAGGTCCGTCTTTGACCAGGTGAGTACTCCAGCAGTATAGATAAATGAGGGTAGGGCCCATATGTTCAGGGCTTCGATTATGTTCTTTGCCGAGAGTTGTGTTTTCAAGATCTTTCGCACTCTTCTCATCAGCTCGTTCTTGACTTCCTCTTTGTTCTCTTTGAACTTTATTTCATAAGTCTGCTGAACTCCCAGATATTTATATCTCTGCTCCAACTTCAACTCCGCTATCTCTCTTCCATCCGCCATCTTGATGTTCCCTTCATTTACCATTTTCCCCCGTTTCACCTCGACCACAGCACATTTCTCCAATCCGAATGACATACCGATATCCTCACTGAACCTCCTGACGATTTCCAGTTCACCCTCCAGTTGTTGGCGTCCTCTTGCATATAGCTTCAAGTCGTCCATGTACAATAAGTGACTGAGCTTCAGGGCGTTATCGATGGAGTAACCATATGCAGTCCTATTGAGGATCGTACTAAGTATGTTGAGGGCCATGCAGAACCATCGTGGACTAAGGCTGTCACCTTGAAAAATGCCTCTTTTAATTTTCACCTGGTCAGTCTGGTATTGGGATGTTCCCCCACCCATGGTTATTGTTGTTCTCCATGAGGACATCAAGACTTCGAGCAGGTTAACGATATCTTTGTTCACTTTATAGATACTGAGGATCTGGAGAAGCCACGAGTGAGGAACCGAATCGTAGGCTTTCCGGTAATCAATCCAGGCCATAGTGATGTTCTTTTTTCTGGTTTTCGCCTGCTGCGTAATTGCCTTATCAATTATGAGGAGCTCTTTGCTTCCTCTGCTCTTATTCTTACAACCATTCTGCTCCCAAGCCATAATGTTGTTGCTTTTCAGGTGAATTCCTATTTTGTGGGATATGGTGGAAGTTAAAATTTTGTATATCGAGGGGAGACATGTTATCGGTCGGTAGTTTTCCGAGTTCGATGGGTCTCCTTTCTTAGGGATCATATAACTGATACCTTGAGTAAAATATTGGGGAACGACTTGTGGGTTTTCGAGCGCCTTCTGAATGTGCCGCGCCAAAACTCCGTGGGTTGACGGCAATGCTTTCCACCAATAATTATGGATTCCATCTATCCCTGGCCAGTTCTTAAGTCGTTTTACGGTTTCGCGTACATCCTTCTCCGTGACGTGAACTGTCTGCATTTCTGGCAGTTCCCTTTGGTTTTCAATTTCGGCCTTGATCCATAGAGCACTATCATTGTGTGTGGAATTCTGTGACCAAATTTTCGACCAATACTCGAACATTTGATCGGAAGATGGGGTATTGGTTTTGTCCGTGAGGTCTTCATTTAGATTTCTGTAAAATTGCCTCTGGTTGCTCGCGAAGATGTTATTTTGGTGGTGTCTCTGTGTTCTTTTGTGATATCTTCGTAATCTATTCCCCAGCGCCGCTATCTTCTGTTTAAATTTCTCCATGTGGATTCTCAGGCTTGTGCGGTAGTTAGGATCATGTTTCTTCAGTCTTGCTCTTTTAGAGTATACATGTATTTTTCTCTCAACCCTCTTGCTGGGTGTTGGTTCGTTGAGGTATGCATTTAGAATTCCAATGTCCTTCCTCAACTCTTTTATCCTCTCTTCGAGCCTTCTTTCCCACGGAGGTTTGCTGTCTTTCCGGTTTTCTTGCTTCGCAGTTTTTGGTATTACCTGTTGAATTCTATTGGCAATGATGGCTGCGCAATAGACTACGTGAGACAGTTCTTCCAGATCGGCTGATGCTTCGATTTTTCCTCTTCAAAGCGGCATCTATGGCCTGCATCATGCTTCTAGTTTCAGGGTTTCCTTTCATTCTGCAGATTCTTGGTCTGGTACCCATCACCGTCCCCTCCCATTTTATGTTGATTTCTCGGAACAACGAGATTATTCCTTCGGATGTTTCGTCAGCTACACTATCCTCCAGCAATTGATTGGTCTCGTCGCTTTCACTAAATCTCAGGTCCTGTGGTCTAATCGAGCTTCATCTTTGTAGGCTTCTTCTAATGGTGCGGACACTTGATGTGGGCGAACGCCTTATTGCCTCCGCTTTGAGTGCTTCAAGTTCGTCTGGAGCAAGTAGTTTCCGTACCTTGATATTTTTTATTTGCGCTATTAGGTGTTTTCCAGTAAGTTGTTTGTCAGGATGTATCTCCATCCATCTGCTCGCTAGTTGGTCAGCGTATTTCTTTGTTTTTGTTTCAGCTTCGGTGACTTGATAATATGCATTGATGAGACCAATATTCATTTCCCTGGTCCAATGCAGCCTCACCCTACTGCGGGTTGGAGCGGAATCCACGGAATGGTGGTCTGTAGAACCTCCATCCACTGGACCCAAGCTCTGACCCTCTCGATGCCTTAACGAGGTGCTTGGCCTTGTGGTGCCGGTTCGCGGGGAGACGCCACTCGCTTCGTCTTCCGCCGCTAGAGACTGTGCCGCTCTTCCTCCTGGAGCAGTCCCCCCTCCGGATGCGGTTTCCGAGGCTTGCCTTCTTTTGTGTGCAATCATTTCACGGTGTGGGGGCAGCGAACCCGTCACACCGGTTGACTAGGGTCCGCGGGGGCGTCAGTCCCCGATGGTCTCGCGACCACCCTGCGGATAATATATATATATATATATATATATAGGACAAGAAGTCTTTGCTGATTTGTTAGGACAATATTAGTTTGGTATTCTTGGGATTGCAGCAATAAAAGAAGTGATACTCTTTTTCCTTTAGCTCAAGCTTTCGAGATTTATTATCCCTTCATCAGGAGCACTACAAGACATGAATATTATAAAAGATGTTTTTACAACCAACTATTTTATACTTACAGGAGGTGAGATTGATTTTAAAGTTCTTAAATAATGAAACATCTGGAAAGTAGTTTGGGCATTTTACTACCAATCTACTCAGTGCAACTGTAATTCGAAATATGGTGAATGATGATAATGATTTACTTGGAAAAATCGATTTTTAATCCAACACGACGCCTGGAAAATCAAGAGGTTATTAAAATGATAAAATGTCAAAGTCAAAATCTAATATGACACACATAGACATAGAGGTGTCATTTATCCTTTTCTTAATGTCGGTGTCCCTGTTCTTTGTCATCAGGGCGACATCTATAGTTAAGACTTCAAATTGAAGACAAAAAGAACTCTCAACAAGAGAGTCACGTCACACAAAAGCGATTCCAGACGCAATACAGGGAACTGTGCATTGGCGAACCATGAAAACTCAACAGGCCACCATATAAATTACAATGACATCAAAATATTAGAACAAGAATCCAATACATGGACAAGAAAATTCCTGGAAATGGTCCACATCACCAATGAACCGAATTCAATGAATTCCAAAAAAGATATTGACAAACTTAGTGCCATATATTCCAACCTTTTAGAAATGGCCAATAACAAAACTCGAGGGATCCCACATGTCGAATTTGAAGACCGAAGCCAGTCCCTGGTCCAAATCTCTGAGAGTGTTGTTCCTCACTGATGACCTTATGATTCATGATTTCATTTCTTTTGATTTCGGTTAGTTTTTTCTTTATTATTTTTGATGGTTTGAATGATTAAATTAACAATTTGCATATTTTATTAGGCATCATGACATAGTTACGTATTGTTGGTTATACATGTTCAGATTTTAGTTTGTTATGTCCATATACACTTAATGTAATTTACCAATTTTCCTTAGGCATTTAACTTGTAGAAAAGGTTTTTTGTTTTAAAAATAATTGTTTCCTCAAATCTTCAATTTGAAGTCTTAACTATAGATGTCGCCCTGATGACAAAGAACAGGGACACCGACATTAAGAAAAGGATAAATGACACCTCTATGTCTATGTGTGTCATATTAGATTTTGACTTTGACATTTTATCATTTTAATAACCTCTTGATTTTCCAGGCGTCGTGTTGGATTAAAAATCGATTTTTCCAAGTAAATCATTATCATCATTCACCATATTTCGAATTACAGTTGCACTGAGTAGATTGGTAGTAAAATGCCCAAACTACTTTCCAGATGTTTCATTATTTAAGAACTTTAAAATCAATCTCACCTCCTGTAAGTATAAAATAGTTGGTTGTAAAAACATCTTTTATAATATTCATGTCTTGTAGTGCTCCTGATGAAGGGATAATAAATCTCGAAAGCTTGAGCTAAAGGAAAAAGAGTATCACTTCTTTTATTGCTGCAATCCCAAGAATACCAAACTAATATTGTCCTAACAAATCAGCAAAGACTTCTTGTCCTATAATTCAAAGGATGGGCTATTTTCAAGACGTGGAAAGACAGTATGGAGACATTACAGCCAAAAACCTCAAGGAGTACAGCAACAACACAAGAAAAATCTCCCACTTGAAGAACAGGAGAATATTCCTCACGAGGTGTAAGAGTAATGACGTCACCCCCCATCAACTGGGTAACTTCATGGAACGAGTGACAGCAATGATTGAATACAAAGACCCCAAGACAGGCCAAACGGTGGAAACTTTCAGTAACAGATTAGGACAGAAAATATTGAATCTTCAAATTGGCATCACGGTTAGGAATCTAGACTACTTGGAGAGGAGGCAACTAGTACTCGGCAGGCTAATTACAAACATTCTACCTGAAAATCAATGGTTAGAATTTCGCAGAAGGGTTACAATTTCTTACAATAGAAACTTCCACAAGAAAAAGCAAAATAACCAGCAGAAATTTGGGAATCTACAAGCAACCCAAAAACAGACATTAGAAGTTCAGGAAAAATGGTTTAAAAACCTAACAAACACCGAGACTCCATCTGATGTAAGAATATTTATGTCGCTGGGACCAAAGTTTTGTCTGAGACCAACAATCAAAGACATACAAGTCTCAAGGTTGATTGCAACTGTGGAACTACATAATCCAGGGAACAATGAAAAGCAGAAAAATATTGTGAGAGCAAAAGCAGCCAATATTATAACCAATTTCCTCCAGAAGCCAGAGAATAAGCAAAAAGATTTTATAGCCAAATTGGAAGGACAGACATCAAAATTCCTAAAAGAGAATAACAACCTTGTCTTAACACAAGCAGACAAGGGAGGAACATCTGTTTTAATGGAAAGAAATCAATATGACAATCTAACCAGTGAATTACTCAGTGACAGAAACAATTATAAAATAATTCCAAATGACCCAACAAGTACCATAGAACAAAAGGTCAATAAATTAATATCATCACTGAAAAGCAAAGGCTATATAGAAAATGACACGGCAAAGAAACTGATGACATATGATGCTATGTGTCCAAAATTCTATGGTTTACCAAAAATCCACAAACCGGAATTGTCACTACGACCAATCATTTCATCCGTACAGAGTCCTACTTCTAAAATCTCAGAGTACATCAATAACATCCTCAGACAGGCATATAATTTCAATAATAATTATTATGTTAAGAGCTCCTTTGAGTTTGCTTCATTTATAAATGACTTTGAAATTCCAGAAAATTACAGATTAATTAGCTTGGATATAATCTCCCTTTTCACCAACATAACATTAGAATTGGTATTGACTACAATTGATGATAATTGGGAAGAAATTCAAACACACAGCAATATACCAAACAGTGACTTCAAGACCATTATTACATTAATCTTCAACTCGACTTATTTCTCTGCCAATGGAGCGTTCCATAAACAGATAACAGGAACACCAATGGGATCCATCCTTTCACCCATTTTAGCACAATATGTGGTAGATAAATTGCTGGATGTGTGCATTCCTCAACTGCCTTTTCATGTTCCTTTCTGTAAAAAGTATGTTGACGACCTAATCTTGGCCATACCAGTTGACAACAGTGTGACAATATTGGAAATTTTTAACAACTATAATCCTAAATTACAGTTCACAATAGAAGAGGAAACAAACAACACGGTTCCCTTCTTAGACATGTTAGTATACAGAGACAATCAAGTGCTGAAAACAACATGGTACAGAAAACCAACATCTTCAGGACGATATATTCACCACAAGTCATACCACCCTACAAAGATGAAAATAAACGTTATTCTGAACATGAAGAGTAGAATAACAAAAATTTCTCACCCCTCAGCCATAAATGATGATCTGACGAAATTTTATGAGATCATGCTAGAGAATGGTTATCCAAGAAAGTTCTTGAAGAAACTGATTTTCAACACTCCTAACAGAAATGAGGAACCTACTCAACAACGACAACAACCAGTAAGGGATGGAGAGGAAACTAATACTTGGAACAGAATCTTAATACTACCCCATAATGAACAACTGACCAATAACTTGACTAAAATTTAAAAAAAAAAAAGATAACCAGTTGCTAGCCAGGACAAATCTGGTCACAGCAAAGAGGGTATATACCAAACTGAAGGATAAAACCCCAAGTATGAAGCTCAGCAATGTGGTGTATAAGTTACCATGCGGAAATTGTGAACAAACATACATTGGTGAGACAAAAAGAACTCTCAACAAGAGAGTCACGTCACACAAAAGCGATTCCAGACGCAATACAGGAAACTGTGCATTGGCGAACCATGAAAACTCAACAGGCCACCATATAAATTACAATGACATCAAAATATTAGAACAAGAATCCAATACATGGACAAGAAAATTCCTGGAAATGGTCCACATCACCAATGAACCGAATTCAATGAATTCCAAAAAAGATATTGACAAACTTAGTGCCATATATTCCAACCTTTTAGAAATGGCCAATAACAAAACTCGAGGGATCCCACATGTCGAATTTGAAGACCGAAGCCAGTCCCTGGTCCAAATCTCTGAGAGTGTTGTTCCTCACTGATGACCTTATGATTCATGATTTCATTTCTTTTGATTTCGGTTAGTTTTTTCTTTATTATTTTTGATGGTTTGAATGATTAAATTAACAATTTGCATATTTTATTAGGCATCATGACATAGTTACGTATTGTTGGTTATACATGTTCAGATTTTAGTTTGTTATGTCCATATACACTTAATGTAATTTACCAATTTTCCTTAGGCATTTAACTTGTAGAAAAGGTTTTTTGTTTTAAAAATAATTGTTTCCTCAAATCTTCAATTTGAAGTCTTAACTATAGATGTCGCCCTGATGACAAAGAACAGGGACACCGACATTAAGAAAAGGATAAATGACACCTCTATGTCTATGTGTGTCATATTAGATTTTGACTTTGACATTTTATCATTTTAATAACCTCTTGATTTTCCAGGCGTCGTGTTGGATTAAAAATCGATTTTTCCAAGTAAATCATTATCATCATTCACCATATTTCGAATTAGAGTTGCACTGAGTAGATTGGTAGTAAAATGCCCAAACTACTTTCCAGATGTTTCATTATTTAAGAACTTTAAAATCAATCTCACCTCCTGTAAGTATAAAATAGTTGGTTGTAAAAACATCTTTTATAATATTCATGTCTTGTAGTGCTCCTGATGAAGGGATAATAAATCTCGAAAGCTTGAGCTAAAGGAAAAAGAGTATCACTTCTTTTATTGCTGCAATCCCAAGAATACCAAACTAATATTATATATATGTAAAGAAAAGTACACTGTGCTTTTCATTTAATATTTTATTGAGTGACCTGGAATGTCAGGTAGACAGTTCATATTTCTATATATATATATATATATATATATATATATATATATACAGTCACGGCGTAAACTGGCATCCGCCCATGTTAAAAATCGCGGTTGAAGTGGCATCCGGGGTAAAGTGGCATCCGATATATGGATGCCACTTTGCATCAGGCCAGAAATCATCGCAAATGATGTAGTGAACCCTCAGTAATTCATTGCACCTAAAATCAGCTGGAGGTCACTTTAGTCGATATTTGAATGAAACAATAAATCACGGTTCAGGGAGTTTCCGTTAGGCGGCGTGGAAGTAGCACACTTGTATATTGCAATTATAGCTAGCGCACAATGTGGCTTCCCTCTAGATACATATTGAGGAAATGTATGAAGTGGCATCTGTATATGAATTTTTCGTACAGAGTGGCATCCAGGCGGGGTTGCCAGATATACAAATGCATGTTTGTTGGAGCCCGCTCGGATATAATTCAATTTCCAAGAATCGACCAGTAAGTTGTATCAGTTGGGGCAATTGATGAAAGGCCGAAGAAGACTAATTCAGAAGAAACAGATTAATATGGTGATTTGAGATGTCCACGACAAAAATTGTGGAAAAGCACTGAAGTAAATTTAGCAATTTAGGCTTACTGCATTTCTAGTCAATTCCACAGAACATCAAGAAACATAATCATTAAAGAATACTGTGGGAGGTATATTAATTATTGAATGGTTTCTTTCTGGGTTTTCTCTCCGAAACTCTGGAAAATATCTATTAAATAAAAAATTATTATTTTGTGAATTGCTTCTGCGTAAGAAACACAAGATATTTGTCAGAAGCAATGAATCAAACAATGTTGCCCAACAAACAATGACGAAGGAACAACACCGATGGAACTATTTTGTAACGCTTCGGAGTCTAAAACCGACTCCTTCGTCAGACACTTAACGAACATCTTCAGAATTATTTCGTTGATAAGTGCTATTCTGAAATTCGAGATTTGTCTCATTGGCAGTATTTGAAAATCATAGTAACATAGTTTTACTTAGCATACGTAGAAATTTCCAAGCTCCAACTACTTTTTTGCGCGTATGTTCTGAGGAACATCGCGTTATCTTTTTGCTTAAATGTCTGTTGTTATCGAAGTTTTCGACGAAAATGGTCTCTAACGATTGGGTTCGACTCCCTGATGAAGAATTCGAGGTCAAATTTGATTATGTCCTTCTGGCTGGCCGTTGCCACGATAACTTGAGAACCGAAGGAGATACCGACTTGAAATTTTCAGGGTAGGTGGCGCATCTCAATACGACGGACGGAAGTTTGTTAATGGGCATAATCGGCCCAATGGTTTCCAAGTAATAAATCTGTTTTCAACCAATACTAATCCGATCGAATTGAAACTAGTTGAGCAGTTGTAGAAGGACGTTTGTAAAATTTTGTGAGAATCGTTTTCCTCAAAAAATTAAAAAAATATTATTTATGTCACGATAACCTGAGAACGGAAAGAGATGATGCCTTGAAATTTTCAGGTTAGGTTGTGCATCCGAATGCCACATTTAAGTTTGTTTAAAGGCATAATCGGCCAAACCATTTCGGAGTTATGTCAATCTAAATTTTGGTTATTATTTCCTCAATATCTCGAAAAATACAAAACCAATTCAATTCTCTAGAAAATTTTCCAAATATCATTGGAAGACATTCTATATATCAGAAGCTATTCGTACGACATCCTGGAAATTTTGCGACAGCCTTCAGAATCTGACTCTACTACCAAGTTTCCAGTTTGAACACGATCAGATCTATATTGTTGGAGATCCTAGCAGTCTTGTGTGACTTCAGTCCCTGGATGGGTGACCGTTGCCTCGATAACGAACGAACGGAAGATAGGAACTTGCGATTGGGAATGGGAGGGTTCAGTTCATTTTTGAGCATAATCGGTCTAACGGTTCCGGAGTTATACCCACCTGAAATATTAAATCCTCGATAACTCAAAAAATATAGACTCGATCGAATTGAAACTTGGTAATTAGTGGTAGAATGTCGACATATAGTCAGGAGCTTTCGCCTTATGGTTCTATTGCCCATTCTCCAGTATTGGACACTGTTGATCGAGTTTACTGTGGTAAATTCGATTAAGAGTGTACAATACAGGAGAATGGACAATAGAACATACGCGCAAGAGGTCCTAACTTCACGTCAGTGCTAGAACCAATTTAAATATCATCTGATTCTTTGTAATACTTCAATCCATCATGTGAATGAAGGGGTTTAAATATCATATACTATTTGTTGAATTTCGTTTCATGCGGATGTCAAAGAAAATTTGCAATAACCAGACTTGTTCTTCGAAAATAATCAAGATCACTGCTTGATATATTTAATATTGCGGATTCTAGCGTAATACATTATTCTGACTATTCCACTCAAATCAAAATCTGACCAACCACAGGTCAAAGACAGCTCGTATTATAGCGAAAACCCCAAATGTCTTTGAATTATGAAAGGTGTCATTGAAAAATGGATCCTTGCACAGCACACTCGGTACTGGAACGAAACTTTGGGTCAGTGGAATATTGAGTTATTGATGGGACAGCCCTGTCCCACATTAACTGAAGAAGTCCTACCACTGAGTAGGAGTAGCCTCATGACAGTAACTGGCCTACTAACCGGACACTGTACCCTAATAAAGCACCTGCACAAGAAGGGGATTTTCCGAAAAGACTCTGTTTGTCGGATTTGTGGGGAGGCAGACGAAACTGCCTGACAAGTCATATTTGACTGTTCAGTCAAGCCAGCAGTAAAAACAAGCACTGACGTGAAGTCAGAAGCTTTTGCGCGTATGTGCTCTTGTCCATTCTCTTTTATTGGACACTCTTAATCGAATTTACCATGGTGAATTATATTGTCTGTTCTCCTGTATTGGACACTCCGAATTTTCCATGGTAAATTCGATTAAGAGTGTCCAATACACGAGAATGGACAATAGAACATACGCGCAAGAGGTCCTAACTTCACGTCAGTGCTAGAACCAATTTAAATATCATCTGATTCTTTGTAATACTTCAATCCATCATGTGAATGAAGGGGTTTAAATATCATATATTATTAGTTGAATTTCGTTTCATGCGGATGTCAAAGAAACTTTGCAATAAGCAGACTTGTTCTTCGAAAATAATCGAGATCACTGCTTGATATATTTAATATTGCGCATTCTAGCGTAATACATTATTCTGACTATTCCACTCAAATCAAAATCTGACCAACCACAGGCCAAAGACAGCTCGTATTATAGCGAAAACCCCAAATGTCTTTGAATTATGAAAGGTGTCATTGAAAAATGGATCCTTGCACAGCACACTCGGTACTGGAATGAAACTTTGAGTCATTGGCATATTAAGTTATTGATGGGACAGCCCTGCCCCACATTAACTGAAGAAGTCCTACCACTGAGTAGGAGTAGCCTCAGGACAGTAACTGGCCTACTAACCGGACACTGTACCCTAATAAAGCACCTGCACAAGAAGGGGATTTTCCGAAAAGACTCTGTTTGTCGGATTTGTGGGGAGGCAGACGAAACTGCCTGACAAGTCATATTTGACTGTTCAGTCAAGCCAGCAGTAAAAACAAGCACTGACGTGAAGTCAGAAGCTTTTGCGCGTATGTGCTCTTGTCCATTCTCCTTTATTGGACACTCTTAATCGAATTTACCATGGTGAATTATATTGTCTGTTCTCCTGTATTGGACACTCCGAAATTTCCATGGTAAATTCGATTAAGAGTGTCAAATACAGGAGAACAGACAATAGAACTCACCATGGTAAATTCGATTGAGAGCGTCCAATAAAGGAGAATGGACAAGAGAACATACGCGCAAAAGCTTCTGACTTCATGTCAGTGCTTGAACCAATTTTTTTTTCAATGATTTTTTAGAAATTTTCTAGTGCTACAATCCTCACGAAATTTTGCAAGAATTTTTGCGTTGGTATTCTACACCTAATAACCAGATTTGAATTGGATCGGATTAGTATTTCTTGAGTTATTGAGGAAATAACAACCAAATTTCAGATTGAAAGAACTCCAAAGTCATTTGGCTGATTATGCTAGTTAACGAACTTATATGTCGTATTCAGATGCCTAATATACCCTGAAAACTGCAAGTCCCTATTTCTTTCCGTCCTCAAGGAATCATGAGATACATAATATTTTTTCGTGAATTTTTAAAAATGTTCTAGTGGTACGGTCCCTACAAAATTTCACACACGTCTTCATGTCGATATTCTACAACTAATTACCAAGCTTCAATTCGATTGAGTCTATATTTTTTGAGTTATCAAGGAAATAATATTCCAGGGGGTTATAACTCCGAAACCGATGGAATGATTATGCCCAAAACTTATGCCGAACTTAACTCTCCCATTGGAAAGTGCAACCTACCCTGAAAATTGCAAGTCCTTATCTCCTTTCATTCAAAAGTTATCGAGGCAACGGTCACCCTTCCAGCTACTAAACTCACACAAGGCATCTCGCGGATCCCCAACAATATAGATCCGGTTTTGTTAACACTTGGAACTTGGTAGAAGAGTTAGGTTCTGAAGGCTGTCGCAAAATGTCAGGGATGTGGTACGAAGAGTTTCTGATATATATAATGTATTTCAATGATTTTCAATGAATTTTTAAAATATTCTAGAGATACGATCCTCACAAAAATTTTTAAGAATGTTAACGTTGGCATTCTACAACTGATAACCATGTTTGAATTGCATAGGTTTTGAATTTTTCGAGTAAGTGAGGAAATAACAACCAAACTTCAGATGGGTATAACTCCAAAATTGTGGGGCCGATTATGCCTATAAATGAACCCTAATGTGCCATTCAGATGCACAACCTTACCCGAAAACTTCAAGTCGCTATTTCTTTCCGTTCTCAGGTTATCGCGACATAAATAATATTTCTTGATAATTGAGGGTGTGATACCCACAAACGTCCTTAGTTTTACATTCTTCAACTACTCAAGTTTCAATTCGATCGGACATGTATTGGTTGAAAACAAAATTATTACTCGGAACCATTGGGACGATTATGCCCATTAACGAACTTGTCCGTCGTATTGGAATGCACCACCTACCCTGAAAATTTTAAGTCGCTACATTTTTCCGTTTTCAAGTGATCGTGGTAACGGACGGCCGACCGTCCGGCTTGACAGAATGAAATTTGACCTCGAATCCTTCATCAGGGAGTCGAACGCAATCGTTTGATATCATGTTCAGCAAAAGATTCGATAAAGACATGTTAACGCGATGTTCCCCAGAACATAGCGTTCAGTCGAATTTTTCGAATTTTTTGACGAGAATGTTCTCAAACGACTAGGTTCGACACACTGATGAAGAATTAGAGGTCAAATTCGATTCTGCCCGGTCGGCCGGCCGTGCGACGGTAACTTGAGAATGAAAAGAGAGAGCGACTTGAGAACTTCAAAGTAGGTGGACCATCCAAATACGGCGGACAATTTCGTTAATGGGCATAATCGCCCCAACAGTTTCTGAGTAATCATTTTGTCATCAACCAATACAGATCCGATCGAATTGAAACTTGGTACCAAGTTGTAGAATACAAATTTGAAGACGTTTGTGAAATTTTGTAAGAATCGTTTTGCTGAAAAATTTTCAAAAAATGATTAAAAAATATTATTTACGTCACGGTAACGAAAAGGGATAGCGACTTGCAATTTTCACGGTTGTGAATATGAATTCGACATTCGTGTTTATTTCCTCAATAACTCGAAAAATTCAGAACTGATTCAATTCAAACTTTGTTACTAGTTGTAAAATTTCGGCACGGAAGTTCTTGCAACACTTCGCAAGAATCGTATAATTACAAAATTTTAAAAAAATAGCTGTAAATCATTGAGAAAAATTCTATATATCAGAAACTATTCGCCCGACATCACTGAAATTTTGCGAGAGCCTTCAAAACCTAACTCTACTACTAAATTCCAAGTTTGAACACGATCGAATGTATAGTTTTGAAAATCCGAGCAGCCTTGGATAAGCTCAGTAGTTGAATGGGTGACCGTTGCCTCGATAACTTTCGAACGAAAAGAGGTAGGGAGTTGAAATTTTCAGGCTTGTTTGGGCATAAATCGGCCCAGCAGTTTCGGAGTTATAACCATCTGGAATATTATTTTCTCGATAACTCAAATAATACAGACCCGATCGAATTGAAACTTGGTATCTAGTTTTAGAATATCGACATAAAGACGTGAGTGGAATTTTGTGAGGATTATACTGCTAGTGAATTTAAAAAAAATTAGGAACAAATATTATGTATCTAACGATTTCTTGAGAACAGCAAGAGATAGCGATTCGCAATTTTCAGGGTCGCATTCGAATGCGACATCGGAATCTGTTTATTGTCATAATCGACCAAACGTTTTTGGAGTTACATCTATCTGAAATTTGGTTGTTATTTCCTCAATAACTCGAAAAATACAAAACCGATCCAATTCAAACATGGTAATTAGTTGTAGATTGACAACGCGAAAATTCTTGTGAAATTTCACGAGGATCGTTTCACTAGAAATAGGAGGTAGGGACTTACAATTTTCAGGGTAGGTTGCGCATCCAAATGGGAGGGTCAAGTTCGATTTTGGGCATAATCGGTCAATCGGTTTCGGAGTTATGCTCACCTAGATTATTATTTCCTTGATAACTCAAAAATAATATATACTCGATTGAATTGAAGCTTGGTAACTATTTGTAGAATATCGACATAAAGACGTGTGTGAAATTTTGTAAGAACCGTACACGTACGAAAAATAAAAATTTATTTAAGCACTAACGTGAAGTCAGGAGCTTTTGCGCGTATGTTCTATTGTCCATTCTTCTGTATTGGACACCCTTAATCGAATTTACCATGGTAAATTATGTTGTCCATTCTCCTGTATTGGACACTTATTTCGAATTTACCATGGTAAATTCGAATTAAGAGTGTCATAATTTACCATGGTAAATTCGATTAAGGGTGTCCAATACAGAAGAAAGGACAATAGAACATACGCGCAAAAGCTTCTGACTTCACGCCAGTGCTTGAACCAATTTTTTTTTTTTTTTTTTAATTTTCTAGGTGTGCGGTTCTTAAAATTTATTTTTCCTTCATTTTTTTCAAATTTTCTAGGGGTACGGTTCTTACAAAATTTTAAACACGTCTTTATGATGATTTTCTACTACTAGTTACCAAGCGTCAATTCGATCGAATATTTATTTTTTGAGTTATATATATATATCCGGGTTCATAGCGTCCTACGCCTTCCGGTTCCCAATCTCCAGCCCTTCTTATCTTCCCAGTCTCCTGGTTTCAGGTTTCGTTCTGACATAGCTGTCAGTTTTTTGTTATTTTTGTTATTTTTGAGTTATCAAGGAAATAATATTCCAGGTAGGTATAACTCGGAAACCGTTCGACCGACTATGCCCAAAAACGAACTCAACTGTTCCTTTCGGATGCGCAACCTACCCTGAAAATTGCAAGTCCCTATCTCCTTTCGTTCGAAAGTTATCGAGGCAACGGTCACCCATCTACTGAACTCACACAAGAATGCTCGAATCTCCAACAATATTCAACCGATCGTGTTAAAACTTGAAACTTGACAGTAGAGTTAGGTTATGAAGGCTCTTGCAAAATTTCAGCAATTTCAAACGAATAGAATATATAGAATATGATATATAGAATTTTTTTTTTCAATTTTCAGTGATTTTTTAAAAATTTTTCACGAATACTATCCTCACGAAATTTTGCAAGAATTTTCGCGTTGGCATTCTACAACTAACTACCATGTTTGAATTCAATCGGTTTTGTATTTTTCGAGTTAATGAGGAACAAAAAACAACCAAATTTCAGATGGCTATAACTCTAAAACCGTTTGGCCGATTATGCTCATAAACAAACTGAAATGTCGTGCTTTGGTGCACATCCTAACCGGAAAACTTCAAGCCGCTATCTCTTTCCGTTCTCAAGTTATCGTGACAACAAAAATATTTTTTAATAATTTTTTTTTTAATTTTCTAGCCATACGATTCGCACAAAATTTCACAAACGTGCTTAAAATCATATTCTACAACTACTTACCAAGTTTCAATTCGATCGGATTTATATTGGTTGAAAACAAAATTATTTCTCGGAAACTACTGGGCCGATTATGCCCATTAACGAACTTGTCCATCGTATTGAGATGCGCCACCTACCCTGAAAATTTCAAGTCGCTAGCTCTTTTCGTTCTCAAGTTATCGTGGCAAGGGCCGGACGGACGGCCGGACGGCCGGCCGGACGGCCGGCCGGACAGAATCAAATTTGACCTCGAATTCTTCATTGGGGAGTCGAACTAAATCGTTTGAGACCATTATCGTCAAAAATTTGAAAGTTACAGACATTTGGGCAAAACTATAACGCGATGTTCCCCAGAACATACGCGCAAAAAGGATCTAGTACCTCATGCATCAAACTTCATATGACGGATAGAATAATTCCAATCGCCTAGAGATGCTGAAAATTCAAATCATATATCAGAATTACCTGAAAAAGGGCCCCTCAGACGTACAATGCAAAGGGTCATATACCTGCGGTTGATGTGGGACCAAAAAGGTACCTCTTAAGGTTAGTGGCTGTGGCTCCTCGGTTAACACCCCAAACTCATAGTAAAATATTACGGGTTCGAATCCCGTCGTCTCCGAGAACTTTTTCATAAATTTCTACTTCCCTACACAAAAGCTTCCGAAAAATTCCGTCCACCAAGATGGCGCTGTGATAGTACAACTGTCATGGCGTCAATCATCATTCTAAGCGCGAAAACAAATAAGTGAGGTTCGGATCACCTGGTGCCCCAGAATCCGTATAGCACTAACTACTTAGGTACGTCCTTGAGAAATCTGGAACAATTGTGCATAAATAAGAATATTGAGGAATTATATTCAATAATTAGAAGCGCTATAAATATGTAGGTATATACTTAATTATTAAAATGTTGCTGAAATATAAAAATGAAATCATTGGAAAGTTTTTAAAGCTAAATATTATAAGAGACGTGCAACGAGTCGAAGATGAGAAAATTAGGCATTGTTTTAAACAATTTCCATACCATTCATATAATAACACTGTGAACTCGTCAACGCTCTATAGAAAAAAAACTATTAGCATTATATAAATTCAGATACTTTTGAGATAATAGAATCAGAATATTGTAAATATAGCTTTGGAAAACATGTATATTGTATATATAGAATTAAGAACTGATAGTGTTAAGGAAGATGATTTTTTTTTAGTTTTTAAATAACTAAAAAAAATGTTTTTGCAATGAGAAAGGTGTAGTGGCCCAATTGGCCCTATAGCATATCATATTACTCATGCCATTGAGCTAATAAATCCACAAGGATTGATTGTATAATTGTTTCTATTACTCACATATACCTGTCGATTGTTGATCAAGATGTTAATAAACGCTACCTTGAATGATAAATATATACACCGTCTCCAAATGGGAGTCTACAGACTACAGTCTTCAGTACTCAGACAATGTGTCATCGACACTATGCAAGTTCAGCGCTACGTTATTGACAATAATATGTAACGAGTATTAAACCTATCATCTCCGAGAGTAAGTGTTTTACTTGTACCCCTTCGGCATGCTAGATTAAGGTGAACCACCCTAGAACATCACATTACTCCTTACCAAACTATTAAACAAGGCTCTCAAAGTGCTTGAATCTTGAAAGCATTTTGTATTCCGTAGTATGAATCCACAACTGACAGAGAGTATCAACTGATTGATGTGTGGTATAAAAGAGCAACCACCCTCACACAAAATGCCGAGATCTCTAACTTCAGTTACACGAGAGAGCGGAGTGCCACTAATATTATAATTATAAGTTATGATATTTTTCTTTTTCGTGTATGTCATAGCATAGCATTTGGAGATATTTAAGCTCAGTTTATTATTAGCGCACCATTCCGAGAGACTATCAAGCGATGTTTGCATCCTAGCATAATCAATAAGTTTAAATATTCTGAGATGGATCTTCAAGTCATCCGTGAACAACACAACAGTATTGCGACATCAATTATATCTACTATGCTATCTATAAATAGAAGAAAGAGTAAAGGCACAAGGTTGGAACCCTGAGGGATACTGGATATCACACAGAATTCGGTAGAACAGTAATTATCAATCTCAATAAAGCACAGCCTGTCGAACAAGTATGACCTAATCAGATCGATCAGCTTAGGGCTGAAACAAAATTTATTTTCATCTTGTTTATCAAGATGCTGTGATCCATCCTATCGAAAGCCTTTTGGAATTCAGTATATACTACATCCACCTGACTGGATTCATCCAATGATTCCAACATATGTTCAAAAAAACAAACAACATTTGTATTAGTAGACCTCTTTGCCATGAAACCGTGCTGATTTGGGTTGATTCTGTTCCGGAGAATTGGAAAAATGGAGTTGTAGGATGATCTCGTAAATCTTTGAAAAATTGGACAAGACTTGAGACCATTGATCTATCACCCATTTTTAAAAACTTGTATGATTTTCGAACGCTTCCAAACCGATGGATGCACCCATGGATGCCGACAGATTTGAAATAATGTGCCAGAGGAGCCGACAGTATACCCATGCAGTCTTTAACTAAAACCTCGGGATTTCATCAAGTGCAGCTGTTTTTTTATTTGATAATTTCTTTGATGCCCGTAGAACATCGTCCTCTGTGATTCTATTATTACTGTTGAGCAGACTGTCATTATGTTCATTATTTTCAAATTCATAACTGTCATAGGGCGCGTCATATACATTAGAGAAATGCTGCGCAAATGAGTTCACTATATCCTGTGGCTTCTTCAACATTTTATTACCATCATTCCATACACCGGAAGTACGGCAACAACCCTTGCACAAATGACCAAAAATATGAAGGATCTTTCACCACTTTTTGTTCAGAAGTTCTGATGTAATCTTTGAATGCAGTGCCTATTTTCAATTAGAAGCAAGCTCCTTACTTTTTGATGTTGGAGAAGATTAGAGTTATTGTGGAATTTTCTATAGTTTCTTAAGGCAGCTTCCTTGAGATAAACAGTTTTAATTATCTCAGGTGTGTACCATGAGGGCAAGCGGCTCTTTCACCCGACTTGACTGGTACTGTGCGCTCAAATATTTTATTTAAAATAGTATAAAATTGGGCAAACTCCAAGTCCAGATCCACTTCATTGCTAATAGATGACCGATCAGCTTCCCACATAAATCGATATATATCCACATAATTTGCCTTCGAAAAATTATACTAACGAGATGCATAGTAAGGGCTGGAGTTCGAAACAATGAGATTTTTATAGCATTTCTCAGGTAGGAAAGATATTTCTATTGGTGGATGATGTGAATCCACTGCTACAAGTGAACAATCCGCAACTACAACATCACATTCAAAATTCGAAAATACTAAGTCCAACAATGTATTACTACAATTTTGCACTTCGTTAAATTGTTGCAGTTCCAATGACCCGGAAAGCATGTTGAGTTCTTACTATGCGACTATCAGATAAATATCTCTCCCTATATTTTGGAGCATTGAAGTCCCCTTAAACAATTATCTTATTATTCAGTAATGGCCAAATGAGGAAAGTGATTCAACAAATTGTTCATTTTCTACAACACCAATCCGTGGCGGAGTACAGCAGCAAAAGTACGAGATAATGAGCTTTATACATGATCTTACAGGCTACTAAATCAAAACTATCAACATTTTTTATTTGATGGATATTTTTCAGAGATTGGGGGGAAAAATCAACAAAAGACCATTGAATGATTAATACACCTCCCAAAGTAACTTGTAATGATTACACTAGACAACGTACGAAAAATCTTAAATAATCATTAAAGGATACTATGGGAGGTACATTCATTATTTAATGGTTTCTTTCTGGGTTTTCTCTACCAAACGCTGAAAAATATCTTTTAAATAAAAATGTATTATTTTGCGAATTGCTTCCGCGTAAGAAAAACAAGATATTTGTCACAAGCAATAAATCGAACAATGTTGCCTAAGACACTAACGAAAATCATCAGATTTATTTTTTGGTGATATGACTATTCTGAAATTCGAGAATTGTCACTACGACAGTAATTGAAAATCATAGTAATCGTTTTTGGCGCGCTGTTCTGTGATCAGAGTGCTTATCAATTTGCCCAAATGTCAAATGCCAAAAAAGCCGGCCGTTTCGCCGTAGGCACGATTACGCTCGAACGCAGTAAGCTAGAGAGTTGAAATTTGCAGAGTAGGTTTGAAGTCCAAATGCGCAGACTAAGTTCGTTAATGGGTAACATTCACCACGTGGTTTCAGAGTTATAGCAATCTGAAATTTTGTTTTGCCAATTACTCGAACAATACAGAAGTGTTCGATTTAAAGTGCGGCAGTTAGGTGAAAAATACTGACACTAAAACTTATGCAAAATTATGTGAGGATCACGCTACTGAAAAATTTTAAAAAATATATTTAAAAAAAATTTTGTATCTCAGGAACTATCAGTCAGATATCGTTGAAATTCTGCGAGAGCCTTCAAAACCTTATGTCTCATTAAAGTTCTGAATTTGAACTCGATCGGATCTATATTGGTGAAGATATCACGGAAATATCGAAATATTCCTATGATCTGAGTGTACTGGTCCACTGTTTTTATATTCGACCAAACAACTAATCAACAGCTTGTTTGATTTTTGACAAAAGTCAAAAAAAGGATTCAAGCTATAAAAGGATGTCATTATAACGTGTTTGCATAGATCTTCATTATTACTCTTCTGTGATCATATGTCTATATTCTCTATGATCATGTTAATGTCATCATGTCTGACATGTGACATGACAAACAAATCAGTTTGTTTTGTAGATTTGTAGATTATGAAATATAACATAACTTGGTATGAAATAATCATTAAAGGATAGTGTGGGAGGTATACTCATTATTGAACGGTTTTTTCTGGGTTTTCTCTCCCAAACTCTGAAAAATATCTATATAATGAAAATTAATTATTTTGTGATTTGCTTCTGCGTAAGAAACACAGGATATTTGTCAGAAGCAATCAATTGAACAATGTTGCCTAACAAACAACAACGAAACAACATCAACGAAGAAACAACTATATCGTAACGTTTCGGAGTCTATATCAGACTCCTTCGTCAGACGCTCAATGGATATCGTTAGAATTATTTTGTTGATAGTTATTTTGTGAAATTCAAGAATTGTCACATTGACAGTATTTAAAAATCATAGCTAACATAGTTTTACTTCGCATAGAAATTTCCAAGTTCCAACTCCTTATCCAATAAATTTAGCCAAATATGGTCAATACCAATTGAGCAATTTGCAAAATTGCATTCTCTGTTCAATAAAATACAAGTTGACTCCTTGAGTTTCCTTTTTATAAAATCAGGTTCTGTCATTAGAATCTTTGTATTACTCCAATCCATCATGTGATCTCCTTGGATTGTACATACATGTTCTGATATTTTTGATTTCTGTATGTCTCTATTTCTCAAGTTATTCTTATGCTCTGACTTTCTTACTTCTAGTGGTCTTGATGTTTCTCCTGTGTATGATTTACCACAAATACAAGGAATATTATATACACAGTTTTTTGATTTCTGTTTTTCATTTATGGGTTTTGTTTTCGTTAATAAAGACCTAAGATCATTCTGTGTTTTGAAGACGGTTCTTATATTGAACTTAGAACCGTTGATGTTGTTTCGTTGTTGTTTGTTAGGCAACATTGTTCAATTGATTGCTTCTGACAAATATCCCTAGTTTCTTACGCAGAAGCAAATCACAAAATAATTAATTTTTATTATATAGATATTTTTCAGAGTTTGAGAGAGAAAACCCAGAAAAAACCGTTCAATAATGAGTATACCTCTCACAGTATCCTTTAATGATTACTTAAAACAAAGGTATGGGCCTTTTTCAATCATCCTTTTCAGAAAATTCGAAGAATTATACAAGAAATTGTCACACACAGAAAACAGTCTAACTTTTATGTGCAGATGCAGGGACAGTAGAATAATTCCCAAGTTCCTAAGAATTAAATTACCTTTCGATAGTTATGGCCACAAAATTATGGACAGATTTGGTCATGCTTTAGTCAGAGAAAGAGTAAGTTTTCTCAGACAAAATAAGGTAAGACTAAGTCAAGATATTCTAAGGTTAGAAGAAGAAATTTTTAATTATTTGTCAAAGCGTGATTCAGATCATATCTTTTATTGTGTTGATATTTCATATAAAAATGAATTTAAAAAAGTAGAGCATCAAATTTCAATAAATTCAATTCTCTGTTCGATGAAAAACAAAGACAATCCAACAAAAATGCACCTAATAACAACTTCATCAATAAAACGGTTATAAATTTATCTTCAAGAAGTTTGAATGAAAGTGAAAAATTGGTTCAAGCACTGACGTGAAGTCAGAAGCTTTTGCGAGTATGTTCTATTGTCCATTCTCCTGTATTGGACACTCTTCTT
The DNA here is from genome assembly GCA_937662695.2 of Halyzia sedecimguttata. Lineage (NCBI taxonomy): Eukaryota > Metazoa > Arthropoda > Insecta > Coleoptera > Coccinellidae > Halyzia > Halyzia sedecimguttata. The sequence continues at coordinate 142,288,931 of OW569411.2, forward strand.
AATCGAATTTACCATGATGAATTCTATTGTCTATTCTCCTGTATTGGACACTCTTCTCAATCGAATTCATCATGATGAATTCTATTGTCCATTCTCCTGTATTGGAGACTCTTCTTAATCGAATTTGCCATGATGAATTCTATTGTCCAGAATGGACAATAGAATTCATCATGGCAAATTCGATTAAGAAGAGTCTCCAATACAGGAGAATAGACAATAAAAATCATGATGGTGAATTCGATTGAGAAGAGTGTCCAATACAGGAGAATAGACAATAGAATTCATCATGGTAAATTCGATTAAGAAGAGTGTCCAATACAGGAGAATGGACAATAGAACATACGCGCAAAAGCTTCTGACTTCACGTCAGTGCTTGAACCAATTTTTTTATTTATAATATCATTTAAATTAATATTGTTGGAAGTTACTTTGAAAGTTCTAAGCTATTAGAAGTATACCTACCTATTTTATTCTGTAAAGTCTATAATTCAAGAAACATTGAAACTTTGAAAGTTCTAAGCTATACTGACTTACAGCAAAAATATTATAAAAAAAATAAGCAATTGGATAGTCTAAATATCATTTTAATAAAATGATATTTTTTTATTGTTCAAATAAAGATATTTTGTTAACTTACAAGAATTTCTTCATTCAATGGTATTTCAAAGAAATAATTACAGTTTTAAATATTTAATAAAAAAAATTTAAACACGTCTTTATGTTGATTTTCTACTACTAGTTACCAAACTTCAATTCGATCGAATATTTATTTTTTGAGTTATCAAGGAAACAATATTCCAGATGGGTATAACTCGGAAACCGTTAGACCGATTATGCCCACAATTGAACTCAACTCTCCCTTTCGGATACGCAACCTTCCCTGAAAATTGCAAGTCCCTATCTCCTTTCGTTCGAAAGTTATCGAGGCAACGGTCACCCATCTACTGAACTCACACAAGAATGCTCGAATCTCCAACAATATTTAACCGATCGTATTAAAACTTGAAAATTGTCAGTATAGTTAGGTTATGAAGGTTCTTGCGAAATTTCAGCAATTTCGAACGATTAGTTACTGATATATAGAACTTTTTTTTTATTTTCAAAGATTTATTTAAAATTTTCTACAAATGCTATCCTCACCAAATTTTGCAAACGTTTCCGCATTGGCATTCTACAACTAACAACCATGTTTGAATTTAATCGGTTCAGTATTTTTCGAGTTAATGAGGAACAAAAACCACAAAATTTCATAAAATTTCAGATGGCTATAACTCTAAAACCGTTTGGCCGATTAGGCTCATAGTCAAACTGAAATGTCGAGTTGTGGTGTACATCCTAACCTGAAAACTTGAGGCCGCTATCTCTCTCAGTTCTCAAGTTATCGTGACAACAAAAATATTTTTTAATAATTTTTTAATAATTTTTTAGCCATACGATTCGCACAAAATTTCACAAACGTGCTTAGGTTCATATTCTACAACTACTCACCAAGTTTCAATTCGATCGGATTCATATTGGTTGAAAACAAAATTATTACTCGGAAACCACTGGGCCGATTATGCCCATTAACGAACTTGTCCGTCGTATTGGGATGCGCCACCTACCCTGAAAATTTCAAGTCGCTAGCTCTTTTCGTTCTCAAGTTATCGTGGCAACGGCCGGACGGCCGGACGGCCGGCCGGACAGAATCAAATTTGACCTCGAATTCTTCATTGGGGAGTCGAACTTAATCGTTTGAGACCATTTTTTTCAAAAAATTCGAAAGTTACAGACATTTGGGCAAAACTATAACGCGTATGTTCCCCAGAACATACGCGCAAAAAGAATCTTATCAAAGGGACTAAATTTTGCAGTTACAACAAGAAATGTCCCCATACTAGACATTATTACATCTATTGAGAAAACAGCTCAAAAACTTCCAACTGAAAAGTCAAACGAATTCAGAGTTTTGAATAAAATAATACTAGAGAAGCCTATCAAAACAACTTCAAACCTAAGTTATATGGAAAATTGGTTCAAGCACTGACGTGAAGTCAGAAGCTTTTGCGCGTATGTTCTATTGTCCATTCTCCTGTATTGGACACTCTTCTTTATCGAATTTACCATGATGAATTCTATTGTCTATTCTCCTGTATTGGACACTCTTCTCAATCAAATTCACCATGATGATTTTTATTGTCTATTCTCCTGTATTGGAGACTCTTCTTAATCGAATTTGCCATGATGAATTCTATTGTCCATTCTGGACAATAGAATTCATCATGGCAAATTCGATTAAGAAGAGTCTCCAATACAGGAGAATGGACAATAGAATTCATCATGGTGAATTCGATTGAGAAGAGTGTCCAATACAGGAGAATAGACAATAGAATTCATCATGGTAAATTCGATAAAGAAGAGTGTCCAATACAGGAGAATGGACAATAGAACATACGCGCAAAAGCTTCTGACTTCACGTCAGTGCTTGAACCAATTTTTTTTTCGATTAAAAGGGTCCAATCAGGAGAACGGACAATAGAATTCATCATGGTAAATTCGATTAAGAAGAGCAAAAGCTCCTGATTCACGTCAGTGCTTGAACCAATTTTTTTTTCGATTAAGAAGAGTGTCCAATACAGGAGAATGGACAATAGAACATACGCGCAAAAGCTTTCGACTTCACGTCAGTGCTTGAACCAATTTTTTTTTTCGTGAATTTAGGAGCTTTTGTGCATATATGTTCTTGTCCATTCTCCTTTATTGGACACCCTTAATCGAATTTACCATGGTAAATTCGATTAAGTGTCCAATACAGAAGAATGGACAATAGAACATACGCGCAAAAGCTTCTGACTTCACGTCAGTGCTTGAACCAATTTTTTTCAAATCAAATCCAAAAGCTCTCAAAAAATCACCCGTTATTACATAAAGATATATTCTCATTAGTGATAGAAAAACTGACCTAGAATTCCTTTCTACCCATCACGAGATTTAATATCCACAAATGAGCCTCTCACCTTACAAGATCAGAAGCCTTCTGCAAAATTCAAAGGTCCCCTCTCGCAAATATACTCCTCTGAAGGCACATGGATCTCTTGAAGAAGAATCGCCTCTCTATTCCTCAAAGATATTCACTCTTGTTCATAGAAATCCCTTCAATATTTAGTTGCCTCCTCCTAAGGAGGATCTCTTTCAAAACCAGGTCTGACCACTAATGTAGGGCTATCATCTAATCTCCTATAGATTTGTGATGAAATAACACGATTTTACCATGAATATATATGTATAATAATATGTCATCATGACATTCATATTTTATTTTTGGAGGTTCTCGCAAAAATACGACCATAGACAACATATCATACGACGCGTCGCATCCACCTACCGAACTCACAAAAGGCTGCTCGGTTCTCCAACAATATAGATCCGATCGTGTTCAAACTTGGAATTCTGCAGTAGAGTTAGGTTCTGCAGGCTCTCCCAAAATTTCAGCCATGCCGGACGAATAGTTTATGATATATAGAATTTTTTTCAATTATTTTTAATTATTTTTTTTTGAATTTTCTAGTTATACCATCCTCACGAAATTCTGCAAAAATTTTCGCGTTGGCATTCTACAACTAATAACCATGTGTTAATCCAATCGGTTTTGTATTCTTCGAGTTAATGAGGAACAAAAAACATCCAAATTTCAGAAAATTTCAGATGGCTATAACTCTAAAACCGTTTGGACGATTATGCTCATAAGCAAACTCAAATGTCGCATTCAGATGCACAACCTAACCTGAAATTTTCAAGCCGCTATCTCTTTCCGTTCTCAGGTTATCGTGACAACAAAAATATTTTTTAATAATTTCTTAATAATTTTCTAGCGATTCGATGCTCACAAAATTTCATAAACGTGCTTAGGTCTATATTCTACAACTATTCACCATGTTTGAATCCAATCGGTTTTGTATTCTTCGAGTTAATGAGGAACAAAAAACATCCAAATTTCAGAAAATTTCAGATGGCTATAACTCTAAAACCGTTTGGACGATTATGCTCATAAACAAACTCAAATGTCGCATTCAGATGCACAACCTAACCTGAAATTTTCAAGCCGCTATCTCCTTCCGTTCTCAGGTTATCGTGACAACAAAAATATTTTTTAATAATTTTTTAATAATTTTCTAGCAATACGATTCTCACAAAATTTCACGAACGTGCTTAGGTCTATATTCTACAACTATTCACCAAGTTTAAATTCGATCGGATTTATTTTGGTTGAAAACAAAATTATTACTCGGAAACCATTGGGCCGATTATACCCATTAACGAACTTGTCCGTCGTATTGGGATGCGCAACCCACCCTGAAAATTTCAAGTCGCTGGCTCTTTTCGTTCTCAAGTTATCGTGGCAACGGCCGGACGGCCGGACGGCCGGACGGCACCACAGAATTAAATTTCACATTTGGGCAAAACTATAACGCGTATGTTCCCCAGAACATACGCGCAAAAACAAGCTATAATCTCACTTAAAAAAGATAACAATATCAAAATCTTACCGGCTGACAAGGGAAACGCTACAGTCATTTTGGATTCAAATGAATATCATAATAAACTTTTGGATATTGTTAACGATAAGAACAAATATACCTAAATCAATAAAGATCCCACTTGTATAATTGAAAGAAAAGTCAAACCATTTTTTCAAAGCATTCAAAAACCGTATACGTATAGACAGAAGAAAGAACTCATGCCATCTTACAGTAAACCACCACATTTATATGGTCTTACAAAAATACACAAACCTCTAATTCCACTGAGACCAATAGGAAGTTCTATTGGATTTCCATGTCAAAATTTAGCGAAATATCACCTTCAATTTTTAAACCCATTAACAGGAAAGAAAGAAAGTTTTTTGAAGAACATCAATCACTTTCTTGAAAAACTACAAAATTCAAATTTAAACCAAAATGACATTCTAGTGAGCTTTGATGTTGTCAGTTTGTTCCCCAATGTTCCTGTCGATAAGTTGCTTCAAATAGTTCGAACGAAATTAGAAAATGATGACTCGATAATTAAAGATTCAAAATTGAATACCAATGATATTATGGAAATGCTTGAAGTTTGTTTGAATACTACCTATTTCCAACTAGGAGATGTTTTTTATCGACAAAATTTTGGAATGGCAATGGGATCGCCTTTATCACCTGTCATGAGTAATATATTCATGGAAAATTTTGAAGAAAAATTTGTGGATACATATTTGTTGAAACCAAAAGCTTGGTGGCGATATGTTGACGATATATTTGTAATTTGGCAACATGGTAGAGAAGAGTTAGGGTAATTTTTCGATTTCATAAATTCAAAGGAACCTACAATAAAATTCACTTTGGAAATAGAGAAAAATAATCAGCTTTCTTTCCTGGATGTTTCGATAATTAAGTATCCGAACCATTTCGAAACGAGTGTCTTCAGGAAGCAGACACATACAAATAGATTTTTAAATTTCTAATCAAACCATCAGCTTAGTGTAAAAAGAGGTGTTATTAAAACACTTTATGATAGAGCGAACCTAATTTGTTCTACTCTTGAAATTCGAAATAATGAAATTGATTTCATCAAAAAATTTTTTGAAGAAAATGGATATCCTAGACAATTCAGAAATACATGTATCATGAATTTTGATAGAAAAACAAATAATCAAGAACAACAAAATAATCAACAAGTACAACAGAATAATCAACAAGAACAGCATCCCAATCTGTTGAATGTGATCCCTTATGTTCGTGGCCTTTCTGAAAAAATTAGAAGAATCAGCTCTAAGTTTAATATAAGAATCGTATTCAAAACACAGAATGCTCTTAGGTCTTTATTAACGAAAACTAAACCCATAAATAAAAAACAGAAATCAAAAAACTGTGTATATAATATTCCTTGTATTTGTGGTAAATTATACACAGGAGAAACATCAAGACCACTAGAAGTAAGAAAGTCAGAGCATAAGAATAACTTGAGAAATAGAGACATACAGAAATCAAAAATAGCAGAACATGTATGTACAATCCAAGGAGATCACATGATGGATTGGAGTAATACAAAGATTCTAATGACAGAACCTGATTTTATAAAAAGGAAACTTAAGGAGTCAACTTGTATTTTATTGAACAGAGAATGCAATTTTGCAAATTGCTCAATTGGTATTGACCATATTTGGCTAAATTTATTGAAAAAGGAGTTGGAACTTGGAAATTTCTATGCGAAGTAAAACTATGTTAGCTATGATTTTTAAATACTGTCAATGTGACAATTCTTGAATTTCACAAAATAACTATCAACAAAATAATTCTAACGATTTCCATTGAGCGTCTGACGAAGGAGTCTGATATAGACTCCGAAACGTTACGATATAGTTGTTTCTTCGTTGATGTTGTTTCGTTGTTGTTTGTTAGGCAACATTGTTCAATTCATTGCTTCTGACAAATATCCTGTGTTTCTTACGCAGAAGCAAATCACAAAATAATTAATTTTTATTATATAGATATTTTTCAGAGTTTGGGAGAGAAAACCCAGAAAAAAAACCATTCAATAATTGGTATGAAATGAATATCGGTTTCAAGATTTTCAAGTTTCAAATATTCCAATATATCCTAACATGGCTGGATACGCGGGGTCGACCCCCAGATTTAGATTTATAGGGACAAAATGCTGCCACGGAATAGGAAATTTTGAAAACATCATTCACACTTCATAGATAATTTAATAGCGACCGAACAGCACAAAGTTCAGGATCCAATAAAGTTGTCCATACTCAGAAACATTATTGGTACAGAAGCTGCAAGAATGATGTCCACATTCGTGATCCCAGAGATAGAACTGAACAAATATGAATATACCATGAAGTCTATTGAGAAATATGTCGACCCAAGAGTTAATGAGTGCTTTGAAAGGTATGATTTCTTGAAAAAGGCTCAAAAAGAAAATGAACAATGTGGACATTTCCTTACTGAATGCAAGTATCTAGTACGAACATGTAATTATAATGAAACCGACTCAAATAAAACTGCAGAAGATAAAGCACTGAAAGACAAAATAGTTATAATAAGATCATCCTGTAACCAGAGAGGCATTACTGAGAGTTGAAAAATTGACAGTGGAGAAAGCAATTGAATTTTGCAGAACCAGCGAGCAGAGTAAGCAACGGAACCTGCAGTTCCAGAGCAAATTGAGGACATTAAAGCTGCAGGGGAGTAATAAGCAAACGAAGAATTTCAAGTGTAGACAAGAAGGTGAGAAGAAGGAAAATTCAAATGAAGGAGATCTCAGTCGACACATGGTGCACGTGAATGCCCCGCACTTCGTAAAAAGTGTAGGAAGTGCGGTATGTTAAATCATTTTACTATATCTTGTAATATTAAAAATGTTGTGAATGTCGATAAAGATGAAGGTAGTTCTATGAACCAGATATTATTGGACGATACTTAAGAAAATGTAGCTACCTGTTATAATACCAATTGTAGGCATAGGAAAGCATGGGATGAACTTATTCAAAGATGAACGTAGTAATTTCAATGTTGAATTAGATGCAGGTGTGAACATAAGCATAATTCCTAGAGGAAAATATAATGAAATATAAACACAGATTTTAGTTCGTAAATCTAACTCATCTAAGGATTTGAAGACCATAGGCTAAAGCTACTGGAATTGTTAATTTGCACTGTAGATACAATGATCGATTCATTAGAAATCAAATGAGGAGTCATCTTGGAAATTCTTCTTTGTGACACCATTTGGTATTTATAGATATTTGGTATTACCTTATGGTTTATCAAATTCCCAGGACTTATTCGAAGAAGCAGTAGAAAAGAGATTTGGCAACATTGAAAATATTTTAATATGTCATGACCCTATGGTCGTAACAGGGGATACTAGGGAAGATCATGATTTAACAGTGTGGAAAGTGTTAAAAAGGGCTTGAGAAGATAGGGTTAGATTTAATAAGGATAAATTTCAAAATTGTAAAAACAGGGTCAAATTTATAGGTCAAATTTTATCTAGCAGATGAATGGAGGTAGATCAGGACAGTGAAAAATCACTTTGTGAACTGAAAAAGACAAATAACAAAGTAGAATTACAAAGAACTAATGTAGAGTAGCAATGGCTACCTAAGCATGTTCTAAGGAGTTGGGAAAATTGTATGCAAATCCCCAGTCCTTCTTCCATTCGATCCAAGGAAAAAAATAATTCTTCAGTGTGACGCTTCTAAAAATGGCTAAGGATGTTGTCGTTGTGTATTCCAAGAATATGAGAGTAAAGTTTTGAAGCTAGTGGAATGCACATCTCGTAGCATGAATGAGAGTGAGGTAAATTATAGTCGAACAAAAAAGAATTGCTCGCTATTTATTTTGGTACGCAAAAGTTTCATCCCTTCATTTATAAGTATATAGTAGATGTTCACTGTTATCATAAACAGATAATGCCAATTATGAATAAACCAATATGTAAAATTGGATCGGTGTTATGATCCTGAGATGTTAGAAATGTTACATTCAGTTTCAAAACATTTACCAATGAGCGGAGAGAAAAAGTTAGAATTCAGAAAAGCAACGATGAATTATTACTTATAATTGTTAATTATTATTTTAATGGATGGGCTCAGGAGAAAAATTTTCCTCACAGTTGTACACTGTATTATAAAAAAAGCACTGGTGTGAAGTCAGTACTCTTTGGCGCGCGTGTCCACGGTGGCTAATTTGAATTGAATGATGAGTACATCAAGCTCAGTGGATAGAGCGAGCCGAAGAACTACCCAAAGGATACTGGACACCATTCACTGTCGGTTCAAAAATGAACAGTGCTGTACCTAAGCTGCCATCAGGAAAGAGTAACAAAGTTGGAAAAGAACACAACTGACTCTCCTTAGTCGCACAAGCTCCTAGAAGATTTGGGAGGGTCAGTATAATCCTAATCATGTTTATAGGACGCGCGCCAAAGCAGATTGACTTTTTACACTTTTTCTTTCATTGTTAAGTCAATCTGCTTTTGCGCGCATGCTATAAACATGATTAGGATTATACTGACCCTCCCAAATCTTCTAGAAGCTTGTGCGACTAAGGAGAGTCAGTTGTGTTCTTTTACAACTTTGTTACTCTATCCTGATGGCAGCTTAGGTACAGCACTGTTAATTTTTGAACAGAAAGTGAATGGTGTCCACTATCCTTTGGGTTGATCTTCGGCTCGCTCTATCCACTGAGCTTGAAGTACTCATCATTCAATTCAAATTAGCCACCGTGAACAAGCGCGCCAAAGAGTACTGACTTCACGTCAGTGCTTTTTTTTTTTTCAAGTTCCTTTAACAAATATAGCTATCAATACGGTTTGGCTTTTAGCTTTACCGTAGATCGAAAAAAATTGCGGTTGTGGGACCTCCGTTACGAACGCAATTGCCTCTTCTCCACATCCGAACGTATTTTAATATAGATCTACCGAATGAAGTTATTTATAAAAACACCTCAGGGCTACCATACAGACATTTCAACTCGGAAACAACGCTATTTCCCCCAAACTGACTTGTGTCAGTGCACTGAATTGACATGAATATTCTTTTAAAACCTCACAATATCGGCTCATTACTCCCAACATAACCCAAACAACCCAAAGCCATTCTCGTCTGCGCATGCGCAATATACTCGTGGCTGCAAGTCCTCCCAAAATTACACACCTCACAGAACTCCGATTCTCCAACAATAGTGGTTCAGGAGATATCGCTTCTTGAATCCACGCATGCGCAGACCCTCACCAGGGGATTCTATAGAGGAATAGCATCCGCCACCCCAAAACCCCAATCCTCTCTGACGAAAGCACCAGCAGTTAAATCGCTGATGGTCTGCTCATGCGCATAACGAAAAATGCCCGTAAGGGGTAACATCAATTTTGAAATTAGCCCCAGGGCCACGGTACGGACACTTTAACTCGGAAACAACGCTACATCCCCCAAACTGACTTGACCTTGCACTGAATTGCCATGAATATTCTTTAAAAACCTCACAATATCGGCTCAGCACTCCCAACATAACCCATACAACCCTAAAACAGTCACTTCTCTTCTGCGCATGCGCAATCTACGTGCGGCTGCAAGTCCTCGCAAAATCACACACCCTACAAAAATCTCCGATTCTCCAACACTAGTGGTTCAGGAGGTATTGCATCTTTAATCCACGCATGCGCAGACCCTCACCAGTGGATTCTATGGAGGAATAGCATCCGCCACCCCAAAATTCCAATCCTCTCTGACGAAAATACCAGCAGTTGAATCGCTGATGGGCTGCTCATGAGCATAACGAAAAATGCTCGTAAGGGGTAACATCGATTTCAAAATAAGCCCCACGGCCACGGTACGAACACTTCAATTCGGACACAACGCTACATCCCCCAAACTGACATGTCCGTGCACTGAATTGCCATGAATATTCTTTTAAAACCTCACAATATCGGCTCAGCACTACCAACATAACCCATACAACCCAAAAACAGTCACTTCTCTTCTGCGCATGCGCAATCTACTTGCGGCTGAAAGTCCTCTCAAAATCACACACCTTACAAAAAACTCCGATCCTCCAACACTAGTGGTTAAGGAGATATCGCATCTTGAATCCACGCATGTGCAGACCCTCACCAGGGGATTTTATACAGGAATAGCATCCGCCACCCCAAAACCCCAATCCTCTCTGACGAAAATTTCAGCAGTTAGATCACTGATGGTCTGCTCATGCGCATAACGAAAAATGCCCGTAAGGGGTAACATCAGTTTCAAAATTGGCCCCAAGGCCACGGTATGCACACTTCAACTCGGAAACAACGCTATTTCTTCCAATCTGACTAGTGTCCGTGCACTGAATTGACATGAATATTCTTTTAAAACCTCACAATATCGGCTCATTACTCTCAACATAACCCATACAACTAAAAAACAGTCACTTCTCTTCTGCGCATGCGCAATCAACTCGCGGCTGCAAGTCCTCCCAAAATCACACACCTTACAAAAAAAATCGGATTATCCAACACCAGTGGTTCAGGAGATATCGCATCTTTAATCCACAAATGCGCAAACCCTTACCAGGGGATTCTATGGAGGAAAAACATCCGCCACCCCAAAACCCCAATCTCTCTGACAAAAACACCAGCAGTTAAATCACTGATGGTCTGCTCATGCGCATAACGAAAAATGCCCGTAAGGGGTAACATCAATTTCAAAATTAGCCCCATGGCCACGGTACGGACACGCTACATCCCCCAAACTGACTTGTCCTTGCACTGAATTGCCATGAATATTCTTTTGAAACCTAACAAAATCGGCTCAGCACTCCCAACATAACCCATACAACCCAATAACAGTCACTTCTCTTCTGCGCATGCGCAATCTACTTGTGGCTAAAAGTCCTCTCAAAATCACACACCTTACAAAAAACTCCGATTCCTCAACACTAGTGGTTCAGGAGATATCACATCTTTAATCCACGCATGCGCAGACCCTCAACAGGGGATTCTATGGAGGAATAGCAACCGCCACCCCTAAACACCAATCCTCTCTGACGAAAACACCACCAGTTAAATCACTGATGGTCTGCTCATGCGCATAACGAAAAATGCCTGTAAGGGGTAACATCAATTCCAAAATTAGCCCCAGGGCCACGGTACGAACATTTTAACTCGGAAACAACGCTACATCCCCCAAACTGACTTGTCCTTGCACTGAATTGCTATGAATATTCTTTTCAAACCTCACAATATTGACTCAGCACTCCCGACATAACCCATCCAATTCAAAAATAGTCACTCCTGTTCTGCGCATGCGCAATCTACTCGCGGCCAAAATTCCTCTCAAAATAACACACCTTACAAAAAACTCCGATTCTCCAACACTAGTAGTTCGGGAGATATCGCATCTTCAATCTACGCATGCGCAGATCCTCATCAGGGATCTGGATTCTATGGAGGAATAGCATCCGCCACCCCAAAACCCCAATCCTCTCTGACGAAAACTACAGCAGTTAAATGACTTCTCATCTGCGCATGCTCATAACGAAAAATGCCCGGAAAGGGCAGTATGAACCTCAAAAAAATAGGTTTCGGCATTTTAAGCAAAGTATTCCGCAAAATAGTAGTAATTTTTTTATTTTTTCCATGTCACGTGATCTTCACGAAATTTTTTAAAAGTGTTTGCATTGGTCTTTTGAATCTAACTACTGAGTTTCAATTTAATCAGATCAGTATTTTTCGAGTTATCGTGAAAACAAAATTTTAAAATTTTTGAAATTTTTTTTGCCACTTTAGGGCCATCCGGTCATAACAAAACTTCGCAGGCATATAAAGGTCATGATTCGACAATTTGGTGCCAAATTTTAGAAAGATCGAGTGATCGGTTCCGGAAATATTCATAAAAAACCTTTTGACTAAATACGGCCTCAACTCCGAAACCACTCGGTGGATTTCGCCCGTTAACGAAATTGTCCGAGATATTTACGCTACAAAACTACTCTGCACATTTCAACGCTCTAAGTCGTTCCGTTCGAGAGTTATCGTGCTATTTTATTTTTTTATTATTGATAAGGGGTTACGTTGCACCGCGACCTTGAGATCTATTGTGCCCCCCATCAGAGCTGTTCTCACCATTACGCCATCTACAGCTCGCCCTCCAGTTCCAGAGTATAAATGAACCTCAATATCTGGGAAGGCTTCAAGGATATTACGTCTTCACTCCTACAAGTTTCCTGTCCAAAGCATTCCTTTCGCTGACTTGCAATGGCAAGGCATTCTGTAACAAGGTGAAGAGGAGTTTCTTCCTCCTCCCCACAGAATCTGCACTCGTCAGTATCTGATAAACCTATTCTCATCAAATGCTTCCTGAGGCGACAGTGTCCTGTGAGGAAGCCAGTGACCAGGTGTAACTTATTCTTACAGAGATTCAGATACCTTTTGGATCTCACTTCTTTAAAGTTCCTAAGGAACTTTTTGGAATGAACCAAACCTGGAAGATTCCGCCAGAGTGTTTCTCTTTTGGTTTCCTCCTTCTCCAGAAACTCTTTCTTGTAGGTGCATTTTCCTATACCACAGAAAGGTTCTGGGCCAATAAAAGGAGTTCGTGCTGCCTTTCTGGCAAGTGTATCGGCCTCTTCGTTCCCCATGATTCCCGAGTGACCGGGGACCCAGACTAAAAAGACCTTATTATTCTTGCCAATTTCATTTAGTTTTCTTCGGCACTCCCATATCAACTTTGAATCGATGGCATGGGAGCTCAGTGCTTTGATAGCAGATTGACTAGTCCGAATGGATTGCTATGTCGCATTTCTGATATTTTCTTTCTAGGTTAATATCTGCACATCTTTCGATTGCGAGTAATTCTGCCTGAAAGATACTCAAACGGGAGCCTACCGACAGTGCGCACTTGGTGCCTGTCCCATATACCCCAGCGCCAGCTCCCGTCGTGGTTTTTGAGCCATCTGTGTACCATTTTATGGTATTTTCTTTGAAAGTCTGGGTGGTGAACTCCCTTTCCCATTCTTCCTTTCTACTTAGCATCGTGGTGAAGTTCTTCTCAATGCTTACTTTTTTGACCATTGCATCACTAGGAAGGTTCACTGATGGGATGTAATTAGTCAAAGAGGTCCAGGCTCTCTGACATTTAATCCTCTCAGTTCCTGTACCTTCCTTAGATATTCTGAGGATGGCCTCATGGGCTAACCTCTCAATCACTAGATGCAGAGGTGAGAGATCTGTGATGATCTCAAGTGCCCTGGTTGGACACGTTCTCATAGCTCCCGTGATGCACACACAAGCTAGCCTTTGCACTTTGTCAAGCGCTTTCCTAGTAGTTGTCTGATCTGCTTTGGCATGCCAGACTACTGCCCCATAGGTAATTATTGGTCTCACAATCTTGACGTACATCCATCGCAGTATTTTAGGGCTACAGCCCCTAGTCTGACCGGATAGACTTCTGCACGCCATCAGAGCTCTTATTGCTTTACTTGCAGTGATATCCACATGCTTGTTCCACAGAAGCTTGCTATCCAGAGTTATTCCCAGATATTTAACTTCAGTCTTCCAGTCAATCACTTCTCCATTTAATGAGAGGGATTTTATGGCTGGAAGGTTTTTTTTCCGGGTGAATGGAATTACTGTGGTCTTGGTTGAGTTAATACTCAGCCCCACCGACTGGCACCACTGCTCAATAATTCTGAGGCCCTCCTGTAGTAAGTCACATAAGATGCCCTCGAATTTGCCTCTCACTATTAGAACTATGTCGTCAGCATATCCTACGCATTCGAAGCCAAGCTCCGTTAGCCTGTGTAGTAGTTCATCTACTACCAGGCTCCATAGGAGGGGAGATAATACCCCCCCTTGAGGTGTCCCGCGAGTGGCTTTGACAGAGATGGGTTGATTTCCCCCCAATATCTCAGCTGTCCTCGTCGTCAGCACGTCATACATCCATTTTATTATGGTATTGTTGACACCCCGCCTTTTAAGTGCTTCTCTGACAGACACGTGTGTTGTGTTGTCAAAGGCCCCAGATCTGTCCAGGAATGCACACATTGCGATTTCTTTATTATTCAGAGTTCTCTGGATGACTTCAGTCAGTTGATACAAGGCAGTCTCTGTTGATCGACCCGCCCTGTAGGCATGCTGACATTTGTGAAGTGGTTTATTCTCCAGACTCTCCGTTCTTATGTAGTTATCCACTACTTTCTCCATCATTTTAAGTAAAAATGATGTTAAGCAAATGGGCCTAAATGATCGAGGGTCAGTCCCGTCTTTTTTCCCTATTTTTGGAATGAAGGTTACTCTAGCCCTTCTCCATTTTCTAGGTGTGTGGCCCAATGCTAAGCTGCTTCTAGTAATCTTCAGCAGATGGGGTAGAATTTCTTCCATCCCTTTCTGCAGGAGTACCGGAAAAATTCCATCCACTCCTGGGGATTTGTACGGCTGAAAGGTACTTATTGCCCATTCAAGACGTTGCTTTGTAAATAGTTCCTTAGCAATATCCCAATCATCCTTGCGGGTGTTCTTGGTATGCTCCATTGCTGTTTCAATAGTACTTACGGGTTCGCTACCTGGAAAGTGTGTTTTGAGAAGAAGAGTCGATCGCTCCTCTTCTCCTTCAGTGTATGACCCATCTGGCTTCTTGAGCGACATTGTTGGGTTAGTTCCCCCTCTTGCCATGACTCTCTGCAGCCTGGCTGCTGTGTGAGTGGAAGTGATATTTTCACAAAATGCTTGAAA
This sequence comes from Halyzia sedecimguttata, assembly GCA_937662695.2. Taxonomy (NCBI): domain Eukaryota; kingdom Metazoa; phylum Arthropoda; class Insecta; order Coleoptera; family Coccinellidae; genus Halyzia; species Halyzia sedecimguttata. The sequence continues at coordinate 142,304,171 of OW569411.2, forward strand.
ATTAAGCCTCTTGGCCCTCCTTATCTCTTTGTTGTACTCAGTGAGTTTCTCAGTGTACCCCTGCCAATTATCGTCTCGTTTAGTCCTATTAAAGAGCCGACGCACCTCCTTTCTGAGGATTGACAGGTTCTTATTCCACCAAGGAGCTTCCTTACTTAGTCGAGCTTTGGTCAATGCGCAGCTGGAGTGAAAAGCCCCCATTATTGCCTCACTGACCTGCTCGACTGTTTTTTCCAGGTCATAAAGGTGCTTTGCCCCAGTTGTCCCGATTTGTTCTAGGTTTTCCTTCAGACGGGTCCTGTAAAGAAACCAGTCCGTCTTCCTGGGATTTCGGATTGAGGACACCGAGGTGTTATCTCCCTCTACCCTGAACTCGATAATCCTATGATCAGAGAGTGATGGTTCGTACATCACTCTCCAGGAAGTGATGTTTTTCTTGGCAGCAACATTAGCGATTGTTACGTCCAGGACCTCTTCTCTTGCTCTCGTGACAAAAGTGGGTGTTGTCCCTACATTTAGAGTCTCGAGGTTGTTAGCTAAAACATATTCAAGTAGACACTCACCTCTAGCGTTATTATTTGTGCTTCCCCAGACAGTATTGTGCGCATTGGCGTCACAACCAATTATAATTGGCAGCCCTTTGCTGTTGCAGTATTGTACTAACTCCTGCACCTTCTCTGGCGGTGTTATTGTCCCGTCTCCAGCCAAGTATGCGGATGCAATGACAATGTCTCTTTCAATGCCCCCTAGATTGAGGTGTACCATGATGGGAATCAGGTCCCGAGACATATAATCTGAAACACAAATATATTTAATGTTGTTTCTTATGAGCACACAGGCACGTGGAGATACCTGCCTATGGTCATAAATCAGACTTGAGTCCTTACAAGCCAAACCCTTGATTTGGCCTTCTTTGTTGATCCAGGGTTCCTGGATCAGAACAATGCCCAATTGCAACCTTGCAAATAACCTCACAATCACTGCTGAAGCTCCCTTCGCATGATGCAGGTTAACTTGCGCCACCCTCGTGAAGATGAAGGCTAATTGTGTGAGATGTCCTCCTTCAACTTCCCCTGTCCCTCTTCTAATTCCATGGGAGAGTTATTCTCTCCAGAATTCGAGGAGGTCTCTTGGCCTGCGGTCAGACACGCAGCCACCGAGCAGCTTTGCCCAGTCCCCCGGGTCGCAGAGGAGGTCTCCGCTTCTCGAGGCGACCTAGCAGAGCCGGAGTAGGTTTTGGACTGACTCGGGCCCGCCCCTTCACGCGAACCTTGCTCTTCGGGTTCTCGGGATGTGGAGGGCATCTCCACGTCTCCCTGACCCTCAGCAGAGCTGTCCTTCTTTCATAGCCCTGAGACGGGGATACGTCCAAAGCGAAAGTTCAGACGACCCCCCTCTGCCTTCAGAGCTTCCTCGGATTGCTGATCAATCCCAATCGTGAGGACTGTGCCTTTTCCCTCCTTCCTGGAGCTCAGAATTTTCCAAGCCCCAGTGTTGAGGTTGGAATTCTGGACCTCGACAAGTCGGAGGATTTTCTCCGTCTCCATGTCGAGGCTTCTTGGGAAGAAGACCGTTATATTGGTAGGCTTAGGGATGTCATCTCCACTCAGCGCTACCAATTCGGGTCCCTCCCAAGAATTAAGTTTCGGCACTGACTTCATTAGCCAGTCCGCCGATCCTTGGGACCCACAATCCACAAGCATCATTCCACAGCGGAAATGAACTCCTGTGAAGTGGATCCCCCTTTCCTTGCTCTGGCATATCTCCTCCACCAGAGTATCCTCTAGGGCGGAGAGCTGCCCGGCTTCCAGGGTGGCCCTAGGGTAATCCTTGGGCACAATTCCCACCCTGGTCACCTTTCCTGTTTTAACAGCTGCTGCATAGCCAGTGGCTTGCCCGGTTTTTGCTGCAGCTGTTCTTTGTTTCTTCGGCGAAGGCCGCTGAGGAGGTGTTATAAGCTCCGGGCCTCTCTTGCTGTGTGCTTCCCCCGAAGGAGTCTCCGTCGGGGCTGGGCGCTGAAGAGCCTGCTTCCTAGCCTCCTCAGGTGCAAGACCTTGATGGAGGAGTCGCAGGTACTTCCGCACCCTTGCTCCACTGAGTCCTTTCCTCAGTGGATCATCTCTGCCGCCCGGTTGACCCAGTTTGGGCAGGTCGAACGGCAGACGGTGTTTCCTCGGTCCCTTGACCTTAAACCCTCTGTAGGGTGCCCGGATGAGGAGGTGGAGAGTTTCTCCACTCTCTTTCCAGTGGTAACACTTTTTTCTTTTCCCTGTTGTTCCCACGAAAAGCTAGGGTCCTAACGGTCCACCTCTGCAGAGCCCCGCTTGCAGAGGTAAGGGGTTGAATACAATGGAGTTCCCCCCGGTGCTCCAAGGTCGAATCCAGTTAAGACTAGTCTTCTATCTAGCCACGCATCCCTCGGCCTGGGTTCCCACCTTGGATTTAGAATTTTTAATGAGGTTATTTCCTCTCGGTCCGGGCGATTAAGCCAAGACCCCCCCCCCCCCTCCACTGACCCGTGAGACATGACCACAGACAGCCAGGGTGCGTTGGTATAACAAGATGGTCCCGAGGTTGATTCGAGATACCACTTGGCATCGTAACCTTGTGTGCAATCCCTTAGCCACGACACTACAGCCGGGACAGGTGAAGTTGGTCCGCGGCATGGTATTTGAGGGCTGCCAATTGAGTTTTTACGCACAACGAGCCCCCAGTATTCCCACGCAGACCTCCTCCTCATAAAAAAAAATCATCGTTGGAGGCCCCCTCCTATCCGCCACCTGGAGGCGCGCTGGGTTGGCACTTCACTCCCCCCATGGTTGCCATTGCCTGTTCTTAGCCGCCCCCCGAAAGGGACGTTACCGACTCTCACCACTAGGAGGTGACTGGTTGGACCTGAGAGAGACAATCGTGCTTACGGCTGGCCGGACTGGACGGACAGAATTGAATTTGACCTCGAATTCTTCATCAGGGAGTCAAACCCAATCGTTAGAGACCATTTTCGAAAAAAAAAATCCAAAAATACAGACATTGTGACGAAATGATAGCACGCTGTTCCTTGCGCAACACACAAGCAAAAATGAAGGATTCTTATATGCAGAGGCTGGTATCATATTTTTACGGCAAATTGATTGTTCCAGAAAATCTGAGAGCTCCAATGATCAAGTTACTTCACAAAGGTCACGTGGACGAGAATAAAACGATAAATAAGGCTAGAAATTTATTTAATTGGCCAGAATTAACGACAGATATCTTGAATTATATTAAACAAAGTAGAACATGTGAAAAGTACAGTCCAAGCAACTTTAGAGAACCGCTATTACCGCAGTCAGTACCCAGATTAAGATTTAATAAGATAGGTGCAGTTATATTAGAATTTGGACCAAATTCATATTTAGTGATAGTGGATTATTCTTCGCATTCACTTGAACTTATGAAAATGAAAGCAAAACTTCAAGTTCTGTAATAGGCGCTTGCTTTTAAAGGCACGTTCACTAGATTTGGTTACCCAGAACAAGTAATTGCTGATAACTTACCATTCCTATCAAGTTAATGTCGGAATTATTGTATAAGAGAAGACATTACTATTTCGACATGTAGTCTGCATTATCATCAAAGCAATGGACCAGCCGAGAAATATGTGAATATAGGCAAACAAATTTTTAAGAAAAGGGTATTGAGGGAAATTTAGATTTTAGAGACCTTGTAATGAATTACAATACCACGGCTCTGATTGAAAGAATAACTATTACACATCTTACAAAGTAGACACCTCGGAGATCTTCCACCAATAATAAGCTACAACCTCAAATTCAAAAAAATATTTAGTTTAAGAAAGAGGATCAAGTTGTAATAAAAACATCAAGTGATACATTATGGGAAAGGTTATTGTCTTGGGAAAGGCAAAAGAACCTAGTTCTTATCGGGTGAAAAAGCAAGTAAATGGTCAATTATTATGACGTAAAAATCAACAGATAAAATTGTCATATACCAGACCCCGTAGTAATGAATATACATTAGAAACTGAATTATGTATTATCACCAAATGATTGTAAGGAAAACAAGAGTAGAAATATTAATTTAGCGTATGGCATGCATGGAGTCAGTTACAATTAGGTAATAAACACAAACATATAAGTGCACATCTAAAAGTAAAAAATTATGTTGTCCATTCTCCTGTATTGGACACTCTTAATTCGAATTTACCATGGTAAATTCGAATTAAGTGTGCAATACGGGAGAATGGACAACATAATTTACCATGGTAAATTCGATTAAGGGTGTCCAATACAGAAGAATGGACAATAGAACATACGCGCAAAAGCTTCTGACTTCACGTCAGTGCTTGAACCAATTTTTTTTTTCGTGATTTTTTTTGAAATTTTCTAGGGGTGCGGTTATTAAATTTTTTTTTTCGTCATTTTTTTCGAATTTTCTAGTGGTACGGTTCTTACAAAATTTTGAACACGTCTTTATGTTGATTTTCTACTACTAGTTACCAAGCTTCAATTCGATCGAATATTTATTTTTTCAGTTATCAAGAAAATAATATTTCAGGTGGGTATAACTCGGAAACCGTTAGACCGATTATGCCCAAAAACGAACTCAACTCTCCCTTTCGGATACGCAACCTACCCCGAAAATTGCAAGTCCCTATCTCCTTTCGTTCGAAAGTTATCGAGGCAACGGTCACCCATCTACTGAATTCACACAAGAATGCTCCAATCTCCAACAATATTAAACCGATCGTATTAAAACTTGAAACTTAGCGGTAGAGTTAGGTTATGAAGGCTCTTGCAAAATTTCATCAATTTCTAACGATTAGTTACTGATATATAGAATATTTTTTTTTTTTATTTTCAATGATTTATTAAAAATTTTGTACAAATGCTATCCTCACCAAATTCTGCAAACATTTCCGCGTTGGCATTCTACAACTAATAACCATGTTTGAATTCAATCGGTTCAGTACTTTTCGAGTTAATGAGGAACAAAAACCACGAAATTTCAGAAAATTTCAGATGGCTATAACTCTAAAACCGTTTTGCCGATTATGCTCATAAACGAACTGAAATGTCGCGTTCTGGTGCTCATCCTAACCTGGAAATTTCAAGCCGCGATCTCATTCCGTTCTCAAGTTATCGTGACAACAAAAATATTTTTTAATAATTTTTTTTAAATTTTCTAGCCATATGATTCGCACAAAATTTCACAAGCGTGCTTAGGTTCATATTCTACAAGTACTCACCAAGTTTCAATCCGATCGGATTTATATTGGTTTATAACAAAATTATTACTAGGAAACCGCTGGGCCGATTATGCCCATTAACGAACTTGTCCGTCGTATTGGGATGCGCCACCTACCCTGAAAATTTCAAGTCGCTAGCTCTTTTCGTTCTCAAGTTATCGTGGCAACGACCGGACGGCCGGAAGGCCGGACGGCCGGCCGGACAGAATCAAATTTGACCTCGAATTCTTCATTGGGGAGTCGAACTTAATCGTTTGAGACCATTTTTTTCAAAAAATTCGAAAGTTACAGACATTTGGGCAAAACTATAACGCGATTATCCCCAGAACATACGCGCAAAAAGTAGAAATAAAGTATAAACATAAATATAAATATAAATATAGCCCGATTTGAAGTTAAATTTTAAAATCGAGACAATTAATCCAGTCCAGCACAGAGTCAGTGGCCTCATAGAAGTCCCTCATTTCTCCTCCGTATGCAGTAAGGGGGCACTCCATTGCAATGTGGTGGACAGTCTGGCGAGGCTCTCCGCAGTCACAGGTTGGTGTTTCGGTGAGTCCCCACTTATAGAATGAGTCACGGCAGGTACCGTGAGACGTTCTTATCCTGTTAAGTGTTTTCCATTCGTGGCGAGGCAGCTCCATACCCGGTAAGGACACCGCAGGATCAGTTATATGTACAGCCTGGACTGGTTTCGAGGCTCCCCAGTATTCTCTCCATTTATTGGTCAGATCGAAATTATCTCTCACAAGTTTTTCTGCTAGCAATATTGGGGGAGATCTAGACCTCAGTCTCTGCAGGCCGGCATCGGAAAGGTCGCTATGTATTGGAAGAGAGTAGAAATAGTTTGAACAAGACAAATTTTAGTAATGTTTTAAGTGAGATAATGACTAGAAATAAAAAAGCAATATAATCCACTGTGGAAGAATTTTAAAACTCCTGGGCGTTTAAACCTTTGTGGGGAAGGTGTTCAACATAATAATATAATAATAATTCTATGGTCTAACCTCAATGGACATATATCTATTGTACCTATATCGTATAGCATTGTTGTATCAGATTATTACGGTCTGTAAGAATGATAGAGACATTTGAAAAACATAAATTAAGTATATGTCTCTAAATATTAATCACCAAGTATCAAACAATGAACATATTGATTATGGAACCAGTCTCGCAAGTTACAAACAATGAGTGGAAAAGAGTTAGCTATGCAAAAAAGTCCTTCTCATGAAAAACTTTGTCATTTTGTTGAATTCTCAAACAAAGTATTCTACATTTTTTCTGGAGCTAATCAGTTTTAGGCGAGTTCGGTGTCTGGATGGATGACAGCTCTGGGTATAAATTTGGACAGCGCGCCAAAGCTCCTGTCCACAGGGCTTTCTGACTTTTTTAGCGACGATACCGCTTGATACCGGTATAAAACGGTTATAATTTCTACATTTTAGAGAGAGTGGTTACAAGCGGTAACGGAAGTTCCCCTCCAAAGCTGTCATTTTGATATTTGATACTGGTATCAAAATTTATGACCGGCTCCTTGAGGTGAGTTACTGGCGGTTGACATCTGTTGAAAGTTTGAAGTTGTCAAAAGTATTGAAAGTTTGAAACTGTTGAAAGCAATTGAAATGGCTGTGGCAAAGGAAATCGTGGAATTTTTTAATATACTCTAAACTACCAAGTAGTGGATTACTTTGTCATTACCGACCACCAAACGGCGAATGTTTTATCAAATGGTAATAGAATGAAGGCAATCTGGCTGGGATATATACCACAAAAAGACTAGTAGAATACGTTGTTACTTGTTGTACTGGTTAGTGCCCACCTCTTTACTTTTTCTTAATTAGGTGGTGAGAATCATTTTCTATAATTTTGGAGGTTTTTCTCTTTTCATTCGAAACAATTGAAAAAATATAATTTCAGTATATTATTCAAGCCAGATATCTCCTAGGTCCAGCCTGAAGTGCATTATCCATAATTTGAATAGTGCTATCATCACTGGGAAGTGGGACTATATTTGGATGTAATACATTTTTGAGAAATTCAACATTTGCATGTAATTCATGTTAAATGTTTATCAAACGTTAGAATAGTAAGTAAGGTTTGCATAATAAAAAGTAAACAAATATTTACGAAGATTAACAGTTAACGTTTTAGTGACAACACTGACAACTTCAGTAACATTTTGCGATTATGGGGTGGGGGATAAACTTTTGACATTGATGACAAACCGTTGTTAATAACCAGGTTATAAGCTGTATCCTCGCTAAAAAACCATTAGTGTGTATTCCGCAATGTGAACGAAGTGAGAATTATCTCAGAAGCTTGTTCCGAAATTAGTTTATCTCACAAATTTCTTACATTTTGGAACAGAACACGGAGTAAGAGATCTGAGATGAGTAAGACTGTTCTGTGTTAGGCATACTTGTCCCACTTATTAGCGAGAGTGAAAATTATAATCTACAAAATTTAAAATTGCGCTAATATACTGTGTTCAAAATCGGGATGGTAAGATTTTGTCATAATTTTTAAGCAGTGGACTCTTTCCGAGGATTGAGTTGGAATAGTATATTGTATAATTAGTGGGAAAAGCATAATATTCCCAAACGACTGTGATAATTACCAGACGAGGAGCGTAGCGACGAGTCTGGTAACACAGGAGTTTGGGAATATGCTTTTCCCATGAATTATACATACTATTTTTTCTTCGATCGTTGATTTACATTTAAGAAATTAATTAAAAAATATTTAAATCAAGATGTAATCAAGTATGTTTGAATAGGTTTCTCTATGTTCATATTGAAATATAGAAGTGGTAACCATGGAAATTACTTTGTTATGACAGAAGTGAAATAATTTTCGAGCTGGATTTGTTTGATTCGTTATATTTTATACGGAATTAAAAATGAATTAATAAATATGAACACTGATAGTGATTAATTGTTAACTTGCATGCCTCCTGAACTAATAGAAGCCGCGAACGCGGCTTCACTTAATTTACTTCCGGCGAAATCCAGAGAGAAGTATGAACTTGCGTACCAACGCTTCATGGATTTTTGCAGAAAAAACCACAGTGTATCCTTTCCTGAGAATGAACTGATTGCTGAATTGGCTAAAACAATGAAATCTTCGACGTTGTGGGCACATTATTCCATGCTTCGATCAACTTTGTCTGTTAAAAATAATTTTAATATTGCCCAGTATCAAAATCTGAGAGCATTTTTAAAATGTCAAGCTATAGGATACAAACCGAAAAAATCCAAAATTTTAACCCAGGAAAAAGTTCAGAAATTCATTTTAGAGGCCCCAGATGACATCTTTTTATCGACGAAAGTAAGTAGATATAGATAAAATAGTATTACTTAAAATGCATAAAATACGAAATATACAATTTTTGATTAAAATAATATAAAAATCAAAACCATACCTTGTTGTAATAATCCATTTGTAATATTACCGCACGCTACATCAGTGCGGTAAGAATATTACCGCACTGTTATTTTCTAATTGCTTAGCAACTGATCACTATTCTGGAATGTTGAGCTTTGCGCATAGAAAACAGGACAAAATAGTGCCACTTTTCCCACGATCGAAGAAAAAAATTGTTAAAACCAATTCATTTACTTATACACATTGTTAAAACGAAAATGATAGGCATGATCATACATATAAGTTCAAATGGTGAGGAGGTAATTACTAAAAAAATTGGTTCAAGCCCTGTGGACAGGAGCTTTCTGTTGCTCTTGTTCAAACCGACAAATTATATATCCGAAAGTATTGGTTTCTCAGAGTTGCGAATTATATCAATGTATTCTTATAATAGAACTGCATCATAAAGGAAATTAAATTCAAATAATAATTTATTTATCAAGACTAAATGAGCAATCTGAGAATGAGAACTGCACCATGGAAGAAATCAAATTAATATAGCTCAAATGAATTAGACTCTCTCTTATAGAACAGGATGACATGTACGAGTATGAACACAGATCATATAATAAAGCATAGATAAAATAATTATAGCATACTGTGAAAACATAGAAGTACGATTCTTTATTGAAATTTCGAAAAATCATATCTCCGAAAGTATTAGCTTGTTGGAGTTGAAAATGGTATCGATGGATTCTGATGGTGAAACTGTATCTAAAATGAAAATTGAATTTGAAATTTGTTAGTTAAAAAAAAAATTTTTTTTTGTTACTCCGAAACCATCTGGCCTATTATGCTCAATAACGACATTAAACGAGATATTTATCTTCCTAACCTACCTTCAAAATTTCAACTGCCTAGCTCATTCCGTTCGATAGTTATTGTAGAAAAAAATTTTTGAAATTTTGAAATTTTTTTTTTGAACTTTGCGGTAAACTGGTCAATACAAAACTTCACATGCTTATAAAGGTCATCATTCTACAATTTGACGCTATATTTCAGATAGATCGAGTGATCGGTTTCGGAAACATGCATAAAAAAAATGTTTTACTAAAATCGGCCATCACTCCTAAACCGCTTGATGGATTTTGCCCATTAACGAACTTGTCCGAGATATTTACCTTGCAAATTTCAATCCTCTAACTCCTTTCGTTCGAGAGTTATCGTGCCTACGGCCGGCCGGCTGGCCGGACCAGCCGGAGAGAATCAATTTCGACCTCGGATTCTTGATCGGTGAGCCGAACCAAATCGTTTGAGACCATTTTCAGCCAAAAACTCGAAAATTACAGACATTTTGGCACAACTGATGAGCACTCAGTTCCGAGGAACTAGAGCGCCAAAAACACAACCTTTAGAGTGACAGAGAGCAATGAACAATTATCAAAATATGAGAAGGGCGATTCCACCAGAAAAACAGAAGGTTTACAATGATGATCCAATTGAAAATGTAATTGCTTGAGAGTACTAAAGAAAAGAAACTATATGCATGTATGTATGGAGAGTAAACTTGCGCGGTGCACCAACAATCAGCTTTCATGAAACTGAAAATGAGAGTTGAACTTGAAATTAAATTCATGATTTAATATCAGAAAAGCAGTTACATACATAAGCTTGAATCTGTTGAGTGCACGTTGCCGCCATTCTATACAAGTATTAAACTGATATTAAGAGACGAAACTGAATCTGATCGTTAACACTCATTTTCAGAATTACATTCCAGTAAAATTAAATAAATGAGCACAAAGGAAATACTGAGATAATTATCAAATAATAAATCTGATCTTAAGTAACGCTAATGAGATGTGATGTGAGAAAAACTAAAATGGCGAAAGTCCAGTGCAACCGGTCGTCAAAACGAACCAGTTAAAATTCATATAAACACTGTTGAAAAGAGCAGACTTTGTGATATTTTCTATCGAACAAACCATTGACTATTATATCTAGACAATAAAAGAGTTGACTTAATTTTACAGCTGAAGCTATTCAATATGAGCTAATTTCAATACGAGTTGATATATTTTGAGATGATCAATAATTCCATCGTAATATAGAAAATCATGTGTTATGCACAAAATCCAATTAAGAGAAATCATTATGAGATATCAGAATTAATTCAGACACATGTGGATGAATGAAACACCAATTTAAGCCATCAGCATTTTACTCGGAACACGTGCACTTCTGAATTACAATTTATGTATTGCGAATTTTGAGAACAATTATTAAATTAACATTGAGAGCTGCAAATTACCTGTGTTTTCAGGACACTGATTGCACTAGATTAACAAAATTATGAGATGAACTAATGAGCTGTAGAGGGAATCAAATTAAACTTGTATAAACGCTAGAGAGAAGACAAAGAGGTTATTCGTAACGGATCAAAATCACAAGTCAAGTTTTCATAGTTGACCGGGCATCGAATTAAAATTCACCTCAGCGCAGGTTCCTTGAAAAATGCATACGTGTTCGAGATTAAACAGTTGAAGGTGCTCAATTCAAAAATAGTATAGAGCAGAAGTATAGTGTGTAGAATTGTTTACTTGTAGAAGTACCACTAAGTAGGTTGAATTCAGGACTTCTATAGAGCTTGAAATTGGGGGGGGTGCTCAATTTTAAAGATACTGACTTAAGGGACCTCTTCAAATGTCTTCCGATGATTCCTTGATTACTCACCAATCAAAGACTTTTGACTTTTGGCGGATCCCAATACGACGGCCAAGTTCGTTAATGGACATAATCAGCCCAATGGTTTCCGAGTAATGATTTTATTTTCAACCAATATAAATCCGATTGAATTAAAACTTTGTGAATAGTTGTAGAATATAAACTCAAGCATGTCTGTGAAATTTTGTGGGAATCGCATTAGGTACTAGAAAATGAAAAAAACATAAAAAAATATTTTTTATGTCACGCTAACCTGAGAACGGAAAGATAGATCAACTTGAAATTTACAGTTCAGGTTGTGCGTCTGAATGCAGCACTTGAGTTTGTTTATAGGCATAATCGATCCAACGGCTTCAGAGTTATAACTTCCGAACGAAAGGAGATAGGGGCAATTTTCAGGGTAGTTTGCGTATCCGATTGGTAGAGTTACATTCGTTTTTGGGCATAATCGGTTCAACGGTTTCGGAGTTATACCCACCTGGAATATTATTTCCTCGATAACTCAAAAAATATAGACTAGATCGAATTGAATCTTGGTTTCTAGTTGTAGAATATCGACATTAAGACGTGTTTGAAATTTTATAAGAACCAAACCCCTAAAAATTTAAAAAGAATTATGAAAAAAAAATAGTTTAAGCACTGCCGTGTTTCAGGAGCTTTTGCGCGTATGTTCTATTGTCCATTCTCCTGTATTAGACACTCGTAGTCGAATTTACCATGGTAAATATTATTGTCCATTCTCCTGTACTCGACACTCTCAATTCAAGTTTACCATGGTAAATTCGAATTAAGTGTCGAGTTATTGAGGAAATAAAAACCGATTTTCAGATGGTTATAACTCCAAAACCGTTTAGCCGATTATGCCTATTAACAAACACATTTTAATTTCGCAAGCGTCTTTGTATTCTACAACTTGCTACCAAGTATTGGTTGATGACAAAATCATTACTCGGAAACCGTTGGGCCGATTATGCCCATTATCTTGGCAAAAAAATCGAATTTGGGCAACATGATAGCGCGATGTTCCCCAGAACATTCGCGCAAAAGGAGTTGGAACTTTGAAATTTCTATAATACTATGTTACTATGATTTTCAAATACTGTCAAAGTGACAATTCTCGAATTTCAGAATAGCTATACCAACAAAAAATAAATCTGAAGATTTTCGTTAGTATCTGACGAAGGAGTCTGATTGAGACTCCGAAACGTTTTGAAACAGTTGTTTCATCGTTGATGTTGTTTCGTTATTTTGTCTTAGGCACCATTGTTCGATTTATTGCTTCTGACAAATCTCTTGTGTTTCTTACACAGAAGAAATTCACAAAATAATAAACTTTTATTAAATAGATATTTTTCAGAGTTTGGGATAGGAATCCCAGAATGAAAACATTAATAATTAACTTTCTCATTTATTATATTATGGAAATGTGATAATACTCAATTAGATTCCTGTGTCATAAATTCTAGTTCAAATGAGAGAAAATAGAAGTGCCATTAGTTCAATATAAAATTAGCATTATTCGGGTTTTTGAGATGGATATTAAATAGTCACCAATACGAAGTACATTTTTTTCACGCAGTTTATTTTTCCAGGCAGTGAACGGAGGCGTCCTTATTCAAGCGTGTTATCAGGAATTCTCAGGCTCTAAAATTATCAAAGTTCTAGATATTTATTTGCTTCAGTACTCGCACCATCCTATACGGGTAATATTTCATCCGGCCCCAACATCGAGCTATTTATTTGACCAGAAAATGCTATAAGCTACAATTCCTAGTTAGAGCTTCATCAATCGGTCCAAAATCAGCAAATGGGAATCAACAACCAACGACAAGAGATTGCATTTTCTCGAATCAATGGAGCGCACTGGAAATTTGAAGAATGAAATCGAGATAATATCCGATTATAGGATATTACCGAAGCAGTATAAATTTTTATTGGACCCGGAAAATTCACATTGATTGTATTCCTATGAGTTGGAGAAATTATATTTTCAGACAAAAAATCACTTAAGATCGAGCTGGTTATGCATAGGTACACTAATTATTGAAATTGAAATGTTCTCAATAAAACTATATTGCAATATCTTCGACAATTTACTACTTTCAGTAAGAAGTATAACATTTGATTTCCATTCTTTTGAAAAATCGCCGCTAATTTATTGAAGCACTGTATAATTTTCCAGTAGAAATATAACACCGTATCCTCAGGGTTTTTCTCATAAAAATCAAAGGTCTATTAGTTCAATACTGCTCAATCAAAAAATTGGCAACATGATACTCTACGAACAGTAGTTGGTAGTATATTAATATGAGCCTATCTGAGGAAAAGTGATATAAGTCACAAATTTCGTATTTTTGAGTTTTACCGATATGTTAAACTGCTGTTTTACCTTTCAATGAAAAACCTTGCTATTTATTTATTAATTTATTTATTTATTTATATATTTATTTATTTATTTATTTATTTATTTATTTATTTTTTTATTTATTTATTTATTTATTTAATAATTACACCATTCTACAGCCAAGGCCAATCACAGAATGGGAAAGAAGATATAAAAAGAAAGAAATTAAAAAATAATACATTCGAAATTTGAAAAATAAATAACCTAGAATAAACAGATAAATACATTCAAGCATTAGCTGAAAAAAAACTCATTGAGAAAAACAGCTCACACCCAAACATCCACAGAGTAGTTACGACCCTAGAACAGCCCTTCTTATATCAGGTTGACTACAATGGAAAATATCCACAACATTCTGGATGGACATGTAGTCATGACATATACGATACAGAGGCGAAAAACGAAGAATGTTAGAATGTGGAAAAGACAGGTAAAATGTTATTGCATTGCGTACAGGCAGTCTAGGAACATGCAGATTAACTAAAGCTAGCAAGTAGGGACGGTCAATTGACGGGCATAGAATATTTCTGAGAAATAAAATACCCAAGTAGGTACGACGCCACTCGAGGGAATCAACTCGAAATCTGCTTAGCAACTGTCCATGTTCCACGGTTCGGATAAACGCCATCTTGTCTGAAACTAACAAACTTCAAGAATCGCCTCTGTATATTCTCCAGACCCCGACGTGTACATTGTACCCAGGGCTCCAGATTATGCATCCATATTCAAGCTTTGACCACACAAGCGCATTAAATAAAACAAATTATGCCCCAGTATCCCGCAACCATCCTGAATTTCTCACGATAAAACCGAGGGTCTTGAAGGCACTTGAGACAACTGAGCGCACATGGGCTGTAAAACAAAGTTTCTGACCAAACAAAACGCCCAAATCTTTATATTCTACCACCCTATTGAGAACGTGGTCCCCCACGTTATATGGGAACGCGATCATGTCCTTCTTACGGCCAAACGATACCACATTACATTTGGGAATGTTCAGAGGAAGCAAGTTCTCCGTACACCAACGATTCAGCGCAACTATATCACCCTGGAGATCCCAGCAATCCTCAGAAGACAGAATCCGGCGGAACAACTTACAATCATCCACATAAAGCAGGACTTGGGAAAACAAATATAAACCAATATCATTAGTGAAAATGATGAATAACAGTGGTCCCAATATAGATCCCTGGGGAACGCCAGAGGATGCCACGAATTCAGCCGACTTGAAACCTGAACACTGAACCCAAAGTGTTCTATTCGTAAGGTAGGACTGAAAAAAAAACGCGTGAAATCGACAGGCAAGCCAAAGTAGGTTAGTTTTTTGAGAAGGATACCATGGTCTAGTCGGTCAAACGCCTTTGAAAAATATGTATAAATCACATCGACTTGAAAAGAATCATCTAAAGCAGAATATATGTACTGGGTTACACAAGTTAGGTTGGTGACGGTAGACCGACCTTTAATAAACCCATGTCGCCTCAGAAATAGCCAGCGATTGCGTTCGAGAGACATCGGATGGATCTTTGTACTGGAAGTTGGATGAAACAATGAAAGCTGACTCAAAAACTGACGTGATTGCATCGACTATGGTCTGGGGAGACGACAAGTGGCGGTCTCCATGGGTGATGGAACCAGGTACAGATGAACTACCTTGAATGGTGTTCAAATAACCCCAAAATTTAGTTGGATCCGTAGATAGATCGGCTTCAGCCCTTTGTATGAAATTGGCTCGTGCATCAGAAATATCCTCTTTCAGATTCCAGCAAATATCCTTGTACATATCTAGAAATTGAACATTCCCCGTTGATTTGTATTTGCGCAGATATCTAAACTTGACTTTCAGCTTACAAATAATATCACGTTGAAAGGTAAAACCTTAAATTCCCAACAAATCACTTAAATAGAGTTATATCATTGTTCCTCTGAGCGGCTCATATATGAAACTGATCAGCAGCTTCAAAGACGATTAGAGAGGAAGGAGATACTTCAAACAGCGAATATTAAATAGTAACTATGCTAGTAGCCAGCAGTCCATATTTTGGGATTCACTTGAACCAGTAGATCTACACTTTTCCAGTAGATCTACATTTTTCCGGTAGATCTACATTTTTCCGGTAGATCTACATTTTCCGGTATTTCTACATATTTCCGGTAGATCTAAACTTTTCGGTAGATCTACATTTTTTCAGTAGGCCTTCATATTCCAGTAGATCTACATTTTATAGTAGATCAATATAATCGGTAGATCAATCGAACCGGTAGTTCAACACCATCTAACGGGTTCTGTTGTGTGAAAGTCCTATCAAGGTATCAAGGCGTTTTTGAGTTCCTATAAACCAAATATAGTGCCACCTACCAGATCGTTTCGTGAACCCAAGGCCTTCCGAAATACGATCACAAAGTTTCATGAAGATCGGTATAGCCATTTCCTAGTTCCTGTGAACCGATCGTAGCGTCACCTACGGATTGTGGATCTGAGACCTACTCAGACACATAAAGAAAGTTTCACCGAAATCGGTCAGGTCGTTCTTGAGTTTCTATAAACTGGATACATCTACCGGGTTCCTATTGTGACTCTGAGACTCACTCAAGTACACACACAAAGTTTCATCGAATTCGGTCTAGCCGGTTTTGAGTTACACAGACACAGAAATTAATCTAAATCGGTTGAGCCGTTTTTGAGTTCCTATACATCGATTGGGCACCCTCTTCCTGATGCTATTTGGAACCAGAGACCCACAGAAACACATGCACAAGGTTTCATCAAAATCGGTCCAGCCGTTTGTGCGTTCCTATAAATTGATTACAGCGCCACCTACTGCATCCTATCGTGAACCTCAGACCCACTTAATCTCATTCATATAGTTTCATTAAAATTGGTCCATCCGTTTTTGAGTTCCAATAGATCGATTGTAGTGCCACCAACCAGATCGTATTGTGAACCTAAGGCCACTGAAACACTTCATCAAAACCGGTATAGCCGTTTCTGAGTTTCTCTAAATCGATTGTAGCACCACCTATCGGGTCCAATTATGAATATTAACCTCTTCGAGATATATACCGAAACACACACAAAAAGTTCCTTCACAATCGTTCAAGCCGTTTCGGTGCTGTCATATTTTGAAAACCACCCCTCAAGATTACCGCCAAATTCGCCTCCTAACATCCTAAAAAACACACGTTTATACCGACATTTTCGAGAAGTTTTCCTTAATCCCATTCGATGACTCCAATTCTTCACGTTATTATTGTGTAGTATTCAAAACCAGCAGATCTACATAGCTATAGATCAATGTTTTCGCAGTGTAGATCAATCGAAAAAAATTGGAAAATCAGGTTATGCTTGATCCGGGATTCAACCCCGGGTTTTTGACTCAGAAAGCTGGACCCTTATCCTATGCGCCAGAGGGGATACCATAACCTCGGACTTGATGGATAAAGAGCATTAACCTTGGAAAGATTTTGTTACTTTACAACTTCCTGAATAATATGGCCATATAGCATATTATTTGACGATTTTAACCTCTCATCTTCAGTTTTTGCCATGTTTCCCGTCCGAAAACGGTGCGAATCGACATATTTAGCCTAAAAAATTAAGGACATTGTCCATTTCATTCCTATCTGACAGTAGTCGATGGCTACTAAAGAAGCGATTGAATATATTTGTAAATTAGATGTCTGTCTGTAATTTAATACGTGTGTCATATACCCATATATTTGTATTTATATTTTATATTTTATATTTGTATTGAACTGACTGATGTCATGTGTTTTCTTTGTGCCATACGATAAATAATAATAGTAGTCGGAATTTTTTGATTGGTCGAAAATATCGAGAAATCTCTCAACAATTATTGCACTATATCCAGATTATATTATTGTCAATTGACGTATGTTGAAATTTGATAGGATCGAATGTCAGTGCTGACTACCACAAAACGAACAATATTACTAGAAACAATGCGGGAATGAGTTCATTCCAGCACTGTATTTAGTGCTGGAATGGACTCATTACTATACTGAAATAGAGAATAGTATATTCTAAAACAAGTTGCAGAATGGGCTGATATTCAAACACGAATCGACATATTTAGCCTAAAAAATAAAATATGTCAGGAAGAGAAGGATTTTTATGTCAAGAGGAATAGCACGATTTTTATGTGAGCAAGAGAATGGTTTTTATGTCAGGAAGAGAAGGATTTTTATGTCAAGAGGAATAGCACGATTTTTATGCCAGCACGAGTTTTTATGGTAGCACGAGTTTTTATGGTAGCACGAGTTTTTATGGTAGCACGAGTTTTTATGCCAGCACGATTTTTATGTCAAGAGGAATAGCTCGATTTTGTGTCAGGAAGAGAACGATTTTTATGTCAGGAAGAGTGTAACTGAGACATTCGAATATATACAAGGTGGTCCATAAGTAGCGCTGTGAGGCAGCCAACGCAGTGTTGCAGATCCCGAGTATATACAAGGTGGTCAGGAAGCCGCGCTGTGGAACATTCAGTCAAGGGTTGCAGACTGCGAGCACAGAGGGAAGGAGAACAGTATTGCGAGACCATCGAAGCAATACTACGTTCAGGCATAAGGAATAGCATGCATGTTATAGGAAATAGATCTTCGAAACATGTCTTATACCTGCTATTTATGACGTGAACTTATTGTCATCAATTACCTAAATTATTGTTATTGTAAAGCGGAAATTGGGGAAAGATTTGTAGTAATCATATATGATCATTGATGAGAAACGTGGATGCGCCTGAGCTCAAGCGACGCATACTTGAATCAAAGAATAATATCTACGTACAATGTCCGCCACCCTTATTCAGGGTTTCTCAATAGTTTAATTTTGGTGGGTCTAAAGACCTGGGTTGTATGCTACTGGAATAAACTGTTTGTTTTTAGAGTGAATATTCTTTTGGTGAATTTAGGAACTATTACATTACGCGGGGGTATCTGGGAGACTTAAATTTACCTGGTGCCCATTTACTAGGTTCCCTTTTTAGAAACCCACTCCCATCTCCACTGAGCTAGACCGCGGATCCCTGAGTTCTAGTAGCTCCGAATTTAACCACTGCGACTTGGGAACAGTCATATGTCGTTATAAATTGGCGCCCAACGTGGGGCGTATCTCTCGATCCAATGTGGGGCCCAGCCCGATGTAACGTAGGTCTGATTCAGTTGTATAGATAATGTTGTTTTTTATATTTGACCCGATTTTTTTTAGGGGACTTGCTTTATCGTGCTTTAGTATTTCTAGTCATTTTGCTTCATTTGGCTTGTATCTGTCTTGTCTCGTCCTAGTTTATTGGGAATTATTTTTATACAATTTTTTTTATCTCTAGCGATAGTCGGTCAGAGTCGAGTTTGGAAATGTATTTGAGCAGAAGATTGAATGGTAGTAGTTGTCTCGTGCTCAAAGATTTTATTATTGTGTGAATTGTGTTGAATTATGCGCCATGTTGGAGAACTTACCCCTGTTTATATGGGACCAATTAGAATTGACAATAGAATTTCGCCGTGGACATATGAAGTACATGGTCGGAGAATGCATGAAGATTGAGGGTAATTGCTGGATGGATGGAGTAATGAGAGTAGAAGAGGATTTCCGGGACGACTGTGATGTATGATAGGGCATTGGATGAGGTATGATTCTGGGTAGTGATTGGATGAGAAGGGTATGCTTGTTGTGATTGGGGACGTAGGAATGATTGGGTATGAGTGGATTGCTTCTTCCTTCAGGAATACTGGGTTTTTGTGGGCTCCGATTGATGGAAACATTTCGGTATCTATCTGCCTGCATTTATGAGTTATCTAGTCAATTTATATAATTTTTTTTAGATCAAATGTATTTTAATCCCTAAGTGAAATTTACTAGGTAAATTTCTTCAAGTGAGGGGGGATTTTGTAACGATTCTTTTTAACCTGGGCAGGGGTTTGTTTACATTTGGTTTGCGCGAGTATCGTTTATGTCGTTTATGTTGACATCAAATTTGAGGTTGGATCTTAGTGGTACCAATCGACGCTAAATAATTATTGCATTCGAAGAGCCGAATGAGTTGGCAATATTGTTGCATTGTGACAGTCCGAAAGTTTGTGAGAGTCGGCGCCAGTCAGGGAGAAGAGGTCGGCTATTTTGTGGAGACTCTACGGAGGAGCAATAGGTTAGGCGTATTTTCGGAACTTAGTAAGAATTGTTGATTTCTTCATAGTTGGATATAGTTTCGAAAGTTGAATTAGGAGTGAGGGTTACATTGGTTTAATTTGGAGTGATAACAGGTAACTTGCGCTCGTCTCGAAAGAGGATCTAAAGGCCTTTTTGCAAATCCAAGAGTTGACCACGTGAACGATCTTGGCAACTTTGACAGAACATCGCTGTGTGCTTGAAGGATTATTTGGTGGAGGCACGGCCAGATTGACTTTTGAAGCAAACTGATACAGGACAACCCCGAAAATCAGGGGTTTTTATGCCAGCACGATAAGGCAAGTCCCCTAAAAAAAAAATCGAGATAAACTTCTTGAACAATACTATCGGGCCTCACGTTGGGCGCCAATTTATAATGACAAACGACTGTTCCCAAGTCGCAGTGGTTAAATTCGGAGCTACTAGAACTCAGGGATCCGCGGTCTAGCTCCAGTGGAGATGGGAGTGGGTTTCTAAAAAGGGAACCTAGTAAATGGGTGCCAGGTAAATTTAAGTCTCCCAGATACCCCGCGTAATGTAATAATTCCTAAATTCACCAAAAGAATATTCACGCTAAAAACAAACAGTTCATTCCAGTAGCATACAACCCAGGTCTTTAGACCCACCAAAATCAAACTACTGTGAAACCCTGAATATGGGTGGCGGAAATTGTACGTAGATATTATTCTTTGATTCAAGTACGCGTCGCTTAAGCTCAATCGCATCCACGTTTCTCATCTATGATCATATATGATTACTACAAATCTTTCCCCAATTTCCGTTTTACAATAACAATAATTTAGGTAATTGATGACAGTAAGTTCACGTCATAAATAGCAGGTATAAGACATGTTTCGAAGATCTATTTCCTATAACTTGCGTGCTATTCCTTATGCCTGAACGTAGTATTGCTTCGATGGTCTCGCAATACTGTTCTCCTTCCCTCTGTGCTCGCAGTCTGCAACCCTTGACTGAATGTTCCACAGCGCTGCTTCCTGACCACCTTGTATATACTCGGGATCTGCAACACTGCGTTGGCTGTCTCACAGCGCTACTTATGGACCACCTTGTATATATTCGAATGTCTCAGTTACATTCTTCCTGACATAAAAATCGTTCTCTTCCTGACACAAAATCATGCTATTCCTCTTGACATAAAAATCGTGCTGGCATAACTGACGTGAAGTCAGTACTCTTTGGCGTGCGTGTTCACGGTGGCTAATTTGAAATGAGTGATGAGTACTTCAAGCTCAGTGAATTGAGCGAGCCGGAGATCTACCCAAGGGATAGTGGACACCATTCACAGTCGACTCAAAAATTAACAGTGCGGTATCCAAGCTTCCGTAAGCATAGAGTAACACTGTTGAAAAAGAACACAACTGAATCTCCTTAGTCGCACAAGCACCTAGAAGATTCTGACGGATCTCCATGGGAAAGACTTGGCAGGGTCAGTATAATCATAATCATGTATACAGCAAGCGCGCCAAAGCAGATTGACCCTAAGTCAATTCTTTTTTACACTTTTTCTTTCATTGTTAAGTCAATCTGCATTTGGCGCGCGTGCTATATACATGATTATGATTATACTGACCCTGCCAAGTTTTTCCCAAGGAGATCCGTCAGAATCTCCTAGGAGCTTGTGTGACTAAGGAAATTCAGTTGTGTTCTTTTTCAACAGTGTTACTCTATGCTTACGGAAGCTTGAATACCGCACTGTTAATTTTTGAATCGACTGTGAATGGTCACTATCCCTTTGGTAGATCTCCGGCTCGCTCAATTCACTGAGCTTGAAGTACTCATCACTCATTTCAAATTAGCCACCGTGAACACGCGCGCCAAAGAGTACTGACTTCACGTCAGTGCTTTTTTTATTTTTTCAAGTTCCCTTAACAAATATGGCTATCAATACAGTTTGGCTGTTAGTTTTACCATAGATCGAAAAAAATTGCTGTTATGGGACCTCTGTTAGCGTAATTGCCTCTTCTCCAAATCTGAACGTAATTGATATAGATCTACCGAATATAGTTATTTATAAATTCGCCCCAGGGCCACGATACAACATTCCAACTCGGAAACAACGCTATTTCCCCGAAACTGTCTTGTCCATGCACAAAATAGCCATGGAATTTCTCTTAAAACCTTAAAATGACGGCTCAGCACCAAATCCATCACCGCTAGACTCAAACCACTCCCAAAATGAGCCATACAATCCAAATGTCTCCTCTGCGCATACGCAATCTACTCGTGACTTGAAGTCCCCTGAAAATAAACCTCACACAAAATTATGATTCTTCAACACCATTGGTTCAAGAGATATCACTGCTCCAAATCCACGCATGAGCAGACACTTCCAAGTGGATCCTATGGAGGAATAGCATCCAGCACCTGAAAACTCCAATCATATCAGACGAAAACTACAGCAGTAAAATCACTTCTTGTCTGCTCATGCGTGAAACGAAATATCTCCGAAAGGGGCTACATGAATTTCTAAATAGGAACGCAATTTCTTCGCCTATTCTCCAAATCCGAAAGTAATTTAAAATTGATCTTCCAAATATAGCGAATTATAAATTGGCCCTAGGGCCACGACACAGACACATCAACTCGAACACAACGCTATTTCCTCAAAACTGACTGGTTCGTTCATAGAATTGTCTTGAATTTTCTTTTAAAACCTCACAATATTGGCTCGGCACAAAATCCATGACCGCTAGACGTAAACCGCACCCAACATAAGCACTACAACCCAAAAAGAGCCAGGTCACCACTGCGCATGCGCAATCTACTCGTGTCGGAAAGTTCTCTCGAAATCGCACACCGCACAAAAACTCTGATTCTTCAAAACCATTGGTTCAGGAGAGATCGCACCTTCCATCCACGTATGCGCGGATACTCCCAAGGGGATTATATATGTTGAATAATAGCACCTCAAATCCCCAATCCTGTATGATGAATACTCCAGCAGTTAATTCACTTATCGTCTGCTCATGTGCATAACGAAAAATGACCGTAAGGGGTAAAATCAATTTCAAAATTAGCCCCACGGCCACGGTACGTACACTTGAACTCTGAAACAACGCTATTTCCCCCAAACTGACTTGTGTACGTGCACTGAATTGACATGAATATTCTTTTAAAACCTCACAATATCGGATCAGTACTTCCAACATAACCCATACAACCCAAAACCAGTCACTTCTCTTCTGCGCATGCGCAACCTACTCGCGGCTGAAAGTCCTCCCAAAATCACACACCTTACTAAAAACTCTGATTCTCCAACACTGGTGGTTAAGGATATATCGCATCTTTAATCCACGCATGCGCAGACCCTAACCAGGGAATTCTATGGAGGAATAGCATCCGCCACTCCAAAACCCCAATCCTCTCTGACGAAAACACCAGCAGTTGAATCACTGATGGTCTGCTCATGCGCATTACAAAAAATGCCCGTAAAGGGTAGCATCAATTTCAAAATTAGCCATAGGGCCACGGTACGGACACTTCAACTCGGAAACAACGATACATCACCCAAACTGACTTGTCCTTGCACTGAATTGCAATAAATATTATTTTAAAACCTCACAATATCGCTCAGCACTCCCAACATAACCCATACAACCCAAAAACAGTCTTCTCTTCTGCGCATGCGCAATCTACTCGCGGCTGAAAGTCCTCTAAAAATCACACGCCTTAAAAAAACTCCGATTCTCTAACACTAGTGGTTCAGGAGATATCGCATCTTTAATCCAAAACTACAGCAGTTAAATGACTTCTCATCTGCGCATGCTCATAACGAAAAATGCCCAGAAAGGGCAGCATGAACTTCAAAACAAGCACTGACGTGAAGTCAGAAGCTTTTGCGCGTATGTTCTATTGTCCATTCTTCTGTATTGGACACCCTTAATCGAATTTACCATGGTAAATTATGTTGTCCATTCTCCTGCATTGGACACTCTTAATTCGAATTTACCATGGTACCGTGGTAAATTCGAATTTACCATGGTAAATTCGAATTAAGAGTGCCCAATGCAGGAGAATGGACAACATAATTTACCATGGTAAATTCGATTAAGGGTGTCCAATACAGAAGAATCGACAATAGAACATACGCGCAAAAGCTTCTGACTTCACGTCAGTGCTTGAACCAATTTTTTTTCGTGATTTTTTAAATTTTTGTAGGGGTGCGGTTCTTAAAATTTTTTTTTTCGTCATTATTTTTCAAATTTACTAGGGGTACGGTTCTCACAAAATTTTAAACACGTCTTCATGTTGATTTTATACTACTAGTTACCAAGCTTCAATTCGTTCGAATGTTTATTTTTTGAGTTATCAAGGAAATAATATTCCAGGTGGATATAACTCGGAAACCGTTAGACCGATTATGCCCAAAAACGAACTCAACTCTCCCTTTCGGATACGCAACCTACCCTGAAAATTGCAAGTGCCTATCTCCTTTCGTTCGAAAGTTATCGAGGCAACGGTCACCCATCTACTGAACTCACACAAGAATGCTCGAATCTCCAACAATATTTAACCGATCGTATTTAAACTTGAAACATGGCAATATAGTTAGGTTATA
Organism: Halyzia sedecimguttata; assembly: GCA_937662695.2. Taxonomy (NCBI): domain Eukaryota; kingdom Metazoa; phylum Arthropoda; class Insecta; order Coleoptera; family Coccinellidae; genus Halyzia; species Halyzia sedecimguttata. The sequence goes on from OW569411.2 coordinate 142,328,676, forward strand.
AAGGCTGTTGCAAAATTTCAGTAATTTCAAACGATTAGTTACTGATATATAGAATTTTTTTATTTTTTTTTCAATGATTTATTGAAAATTTTCTACAAATGCTATCCTCACCAAATTTTGCGAACATTTTCGCGTTGGCATTCTAGAACTAATAACCATGTTTGAATTCAATCGGTTCAGTATTTTTCGAGTTAATGAGGAAAAAAAAACACCAAATTTCAGAATATTTCAGATGGCTATAACTCTAAAACCGTTGGGCCGATTATGCTCATAAATAAACTGAAATGTCGCGTTCTGGTGCACATCCTAACCTGAAAACTTCAAGCCGCTATCTCATTCCGTTCTCAAGTTATCGTGACAACAAAAATATTTTTTAATGATTTTTTTAAAATTTTCTATCAATACGATTCGCACGAAATTTCACAAACGTGCTTAGGTTCATATTCTACAATTACCCACCAAGTTTCAATTCGATCGGATTCATATTGGTTGAAAATAAAATAATTACTCGGAAACCACTGGGCCGATTATGCCCATTAACGAACTTGTCCGTCGTATTGAGATGCGCCACCTACCCTGAAAATTTCAAGTCGCTAGCTCTTTTCGTTCTCAAGTTATCGTGGCTACGGCCGGACGGCCGGACAGACAGAATCAAATTTGACCTCGAATTCTTCATTGGGGAGTCGAACTTAATCGTTTGAGACCATTTTCGTCAAAAAATTCGAAAGTTACAGTCATTTGGGCAAAACTATAACGCGATGTTCCCCAGAACAACGCGCAAAAATATGTTTCGGAATTTCAAGCAAAATATTCCACAAAATAGTAGTAATTTTTTGATTTTTTCATGTCACGTGATCTTAACGAAATTTAGCAAAAGTGTTTGCTTTGGTCTTTTGCATGTAACTACTGAGTTTCTATTCAATCAGATCAGTATTTTTCGAGTTATCGTGGAAACAAAATTTTGAAATTTTTGAAAAATTTTTTTGTCACTTTATGGCCATCCGGTCAATCACAAAGAAACTCCGGTTCTCCAAAACTAGTAGTTCAGGAGATATCGCATCTTGAATCCACGCATGCGCAGACCCACACCAGGGGATTCTATGGAGGAATACCATCCTCCACCCCAAAACCCCAATCTTCTCAGAAGAAAACTCGAGCAGTTAAATTATTTCTCGTCTGCTTATCTGAATAACAAAAAATGCCCAGAAGAGGCAGTAACACACCCAGTCGTTCACCGTTCAGACAAATTTTGAAAACCAATTTAAAATTCCACACATCGTTTATGCATTAATTCATTTGCCATGCTAGTAAGTGGTCCATATTTTAATCAGTTGCCCTCGTACATATCGACTTGATTCAGATAAACGCGCAAAAAATACTTCGGAACGAAATCTGATCTCCAGATGTTACAGATATTCCATGTAGAAATTCGAAAAGAAATAATTTGTCGAGTTTGGGAGTTGAAAATTATAAATTTTTTTTAGGCTCCTAGTGGTCTGTTCTCAGTGAAATTTTGCACACCCCAAGAGGTCATAATTCGTCACCGAAGTTCCAAAACAAACTCATTCCGATATTTTGTTTCGGAATTTCAAGCAAAATATTCCGCTAATAGTTAAAATTGTTTTAAATTTTTTCTTTTCATGCTATCCCCACGAAATTTTGCACAAGTGTTTCCATTGGTACTTCGCATCTAACTACTGAGTTTGAATTCAATCGGATGAGTATTTTTCGAGTTATACAGAAAACAAAATTTCAATTTAATTTTCAAATATTTAACTTTTTTTTTCTAGTTTAGAGCCATCCGATCAATACAAAACTTCGCAGGCATATAGAAGTCATGATTCTACAATTTGATGCTGAATTTCAGATAGATCGAGTGATCGGTTTCGGAAATATTCTTGAAAAACGTTTTAAATAAAAATGACCGTAACTCCGATACAGCTGGATGGATTTTGCCCATTAACGAACCTGTCCGAGATATTTACACTGCAACCATACCCTGCAAATTTCAACGCTCTAACTCGTTCCGTTCGAGAGTTATCGTGCTAACGGCCAGACGGACGGACAGAATTGAATTTGACCTCTAATTCTTCATCAGGGAGTCGAACCCAAACGTTTGAGACCATTTTCGTAAAAAAGTGTTCCCTGCGGAACACGCGCGCAAAAATTAAGGACATCTACTATTTCGTTCCTATCTGACAGTAGTCGGAATTTTTTGATTGGTCGGATATATCGAGAAAATTAACGTTTTTCTTAATTTTTTGCGCGTATGTTCTGGGGCACATCGCGTTATAGTTTTGCCCAAATGTCTGTAACTTTCGAATTTTTTGACGAAATTGGTCTCAAACGATTCAGTTCGACTCCCCAATGAAGAATTCGAGGTCAAATTTGATTCTGTCCGGCCGTCCGGCCGTCCGTTGCCACAATAATTTGAGAACGAAAAGAGCTAGCGACTTGAAATTTTCAGGGTGGATGGCGCATCGCAATACGACGGACAAGTTCGTTAATGGGCATAATCGACCCAGTGGTTTCCGAGTAATAATTTTGTTTTCAACCAATATAAATCCGATCGAATTGAAACTTGGTGAGTGGTTGTAGAAAATGAACCTAAGCACGTTCGGGAAATTTTGGGCGAATCGTGAGGCTAGAAAATTTTAAAAAAATTATTTAAAAATATTTTTGTTGTCACGATAACCTGAGAACGGAAAGAGATAGCGACTTGAAAATTTCAGGTTAGGTTGTGCATCTGAATGCGACATTTGAGTTTGTTTATGAGCATAATCGGCCGAACGGTTTTAGAGTTATAGCCATCTGAAATTTTCTGAAATTTGGTGTTTTTTTTTCCTCATTAACTCAAAAAATACTAAACCGATTGAATTCAAACTTGGTTATTAGTTGTAGAATGCCAACGCGAAAATGTTTGCGAAATATGGTGAGGATAGCATTTGTAGAAAATTTTTAATAAATCATTGAAAATAAAAAAAAAATTCTATATATCAGTAACTATCCGTTCGAAATTGCTGAAATTTCGCAAGAGCGTTCATAACCTAACTCTACTGCCAAGTTTCAAGTTTTAACACAATCGGTTGAATATTGTTGGAGATTCGAGCATTCTTGTGTGAGTTCAGTAAATGGGTGACCGTTGCCTCGATAACTTTCGAACGAAAGAAGATAGGGACATGTAATTTTCAGGGTAGGTTGCGTATCCGAAAAGGAGAGTCGAGTTTGTTTTTTGGCATAATCAGTTTAACGCTTTCCGATTTATATCCACCTGGAATATTATTTCCTTGATAACTAAAAAAATAAAGATTCGATTGAATTGAAGCTTGGTAACTAGTAGTAGAAAATCAGCATAAAGACGTGTTTAAAATTTTGTAAGAACCGTACCCGTGAAAATTTGATAAAAATGACGAAAAAAAAAATTTAAGAACCGCACCCCTAGAAAATTAAAAAAAAATCACGAAAAAAAAATTGGTTCAAGCACTGACGTGAAGTCAGAAGCTTTTGCGCGTATTTTCTATTGTCCATTCTTCTGTATTGGACACCCTTAATCGAATTTACCATGGTTAATTATGTTGTCCATTCTCCTGTATTGGACACTTAATTCGAATTTTTTAGAAATACTTAAGTTCTGAAGTAGCAAACGATATTTATGCACGTCGATATAATCAATCTTCTTCTACGTTCCTACGCGAATCCCGACCTTCTAAATTCCTGTCCCTAGGAGGATATAATTCCATCGATTTCCTCTAAAACTTCAGAATCAGTTGCCATGATATAAATTCAATTAGTAATATCATCCATTTGCGACGACAGCGTGACATCTCTAAAACAACGATTTTACAGGAATAGTATATCCTACAACAAGTTGCAGAATGGGCTCCTATTAAAACACGAATGCGAAATTCGAAAACGAGCGACAAAGGAGCGAGTTTTCGAACGCATGAGTGTTGTCCTAACTCAGGGCAAGCTCTTAGAGCTTATGAGGGGTCTCCTTCTGGAAGACCCAGGAGGATCAGTATAATAATACCTACAAAATTAGAGGCTAATCTGAACGAGATCGGAATTAAAGAAGAAGCATACTCACTAATACAAAAAGCGGTACTGCTGAGGACGTGCAGCATAATAAGAAGGACCCTGGGGGAGACGGAAAGTCGATAAAAGCTTGCCACCTTGTGCCAAGTCACCGGTGTGCGATAGCTGAACACCAGATGAAAATCTGTGAAAAGAGAGAAGAAAAATAATAATAATAAATAATTGGCTTCTGCAAGGAGTATTAGACGATATTTTCTCTATTTCAAGCCAGTTTTGTAGAATACTATTGAAATGTAATGAAAAATTCGGATCATAGATCTTAGTGACTTTGGTATTGTATCTTGACAGTTGGTGGGACTGTTACAAAAATTGACAGATTACGGAATTTTAATCGTACGTAGGAGATGGAGATCAGATTCGAAATATTTTCCTGTTAATATCATAGCATGTATGATTCAAAATTAGTAAGAAGGAAATCTGTATGGTACCTTATATTTTAATGAAAATAAAACTTTTCCTCTCAACAATTATTGCACTACATCCAGATTATATTATTGTCAATTGAAGTATGGTAAAATTTGATAGGATCGAATGTCAGTGCTGACTACCACAAAACGAACAATATTACTAGAATCAATGCGGAAATGATTCATTCCAGCACTGTATTTAGTGCTGGAATGGACTCATTACAATACTGAAATAGAGAATAGTATATTCTAAAACAAGTTGCAGAATGGGCTGATATTCAAACACGAATGCGAAATTCGAAAATGAGCGACGCAGGAGCGAGTTTTCGTACGCATGAGCGTTGGAATTGCCTTCTGCAACGACTGGCAACTAGTATTAGACTAGTATTTTCTCTATTTCAGGCAAGTTTTGTAAAATACTGTTGAAATTTAATGAAAAGTTAGATTTATACATCCTAGTGACTTTTGTATTGTATCTTGGCAGTTGGTGTGACTTATGAAATTTGACAGATCACGGAATTTGAATTGTACGTAGAGCATGGAAATCAGATTTAACAGTTTCCTAATATCATGAATGATTCAAAATTAGCAAGAAGGAAATCTCTAGTACCTTATTTTTTGATGAAAATAAAACCTTTCCTCTCAACAATTATTTCACCTTGTCCAGATTATCTTATATTGACAATAATTGACGTGTGTTGAAATTTGATACGATCGAATGTCAGTGCTCACTACCACAAAACGAAAAATATAACTAGAAACAATGCGGGAATGAGTTCATTCCAGCACTGTTTTTAGTGCTGGAATGAACTCATTACGATACTGAAATAGAGAATAGTGTATTCTAAAACAAGTTGCAGAATGGGCTCTTATCCAAACACGAATGCGAATTTCGAAAACGAGCGACGAAGGATCGAGTTTTCTTACGCATGAGTGTTGGAGTTGCCTTCTGCAACGAGTATTAGGCGATATTTTCTCTATTTCAGGCAAGTTTTGTGAAATACTGTTGAAATTAAATGAAGAATTATGATTATACATCCTAGTGACTTTTGTATTGCATCTTGGCAGTTGTTGTGACTGTTACGAAAGTTGACAGATCATGGAATTTGAATTGTACGTAGAGCATGGAGATCAGATATAATAGTTTCCTAACATCAAGAATGATTCAAAATAAGCAAGAAAGAAATCTCTAGTATCCTATTTTTATGAAAATAAAACCTTTCCTCTCAACAATTATTTTACCTCATCCAGATTATTGACAATAATTGACGTGTGTTGAAATTTGATAGGATCGAATGTCAGTGCTGACTACCACAAAACAAAAAATTCAACTAGAAACAATGCGGGAATGAGTTCATTCCAGCACAGTTTTTAGTGCTGGAATGAACTCATTATGATACTGAAATAGAGAAACGACTTTCCAACATTTGATCGAATCTAACGTTTTACATACTGCACAGATCGTGCTAGTCTGTGAAAGTGTGTTTTTGGTAAACTTTTGGTGGATTGATTTATGAGAAGATATTCTTAGTTTTTATGTAAAATATCAAAAATTTTCACGTTTAGAATAAAAATGAAAATGTTATCACCTTGTTCTTGAAAAATCCCAGACTATAGTGTGATGAGTATTGATATAATGTTGAAGATGATTTATTTATGAATCTAGAACTGAGGAATGTTGAAATAAAACAGTTTTTGACGATCTAGTTCCTCGGAACTGAGTGCTTATCAATTTGCTCAAATGTCTGTAATTTTTGAATTTTTCGATGAAAATGGTCTTAAACGATTTGGATGGGCTCACTGATCAAGAATCCGTGGTCAAAATTCATTCTGTCTGGCCGGTCCGGCCGGCCATAGGCACAATAACTCTCGAACAGAATGAGCTAGAGAGTTGAAATTTTCAGAATAGGTTTGGCAGATAAATATCTCGGCTAAGTTCGTTATTGGGCAAAATCGGACAGATGGTTTCGGAGTAACAAAAAAAAAATTTTTTTTTTCAGAACAAATTCCAAAACAAATTTTCTTCAATAAGCAGTTTCATCATAAGAATCCAATGATATCATCTTTGAAACTCTAACAAGCTAATACTTTCGGAGATATGATTTTTCAAAATTTCAATAAAAAATCGTATTTTTACGTTTTCACAGAATTATATAATTATTCTATGTATGAATTGTCATAATGTCAACTTATTTTCCTGAGATATGACATTGTCTCTTGCTAATAGTTGGTTCGAGAAACGTCAAAATCGACTTAGAGAGACAAGGGTAAAAAACCGTCAAATAAACCCCCATGTGGCGATTTTATGTCGAAAAGTGAAAATTAAGAATATATATCCCAGGTCAGTACCGACGTTTTATTCGAATACCGGAGATTGACAAGATCGTACAAGGAGCCCGATAGCCGGTGTGTCTACGCTGTCGGGTTTTCGGTTTCAGAACGAGAGAAGGCGGGACTTTTTGGCGCTCTAGTTCCTCGGAACCGAGTGCTTATCAATTTGCCCAAATGTCTGTAATTTTTATTTAAGATGCAGTTTCATTATTAAAATCCATCGATATCATTTTCAACTCCAACAAGCTAATACTTTCGGAAATATGATTTTTCTAAATTTCAATAATGAATCGGACGTACTTCTATGTTTTCACAGATTGCTATAATTATTCTATCTAAGCTTTATTATATGATCTGTGTTCATACTCGTACATTTCATCCTGTTCTTCAAGAAGGAGTCAAATTCATTTCAGCTATTTTAATTTGATTTCTTCCATGGTGCAGTTCTCATTCTCAGATTGCTCATTTAATCTTTATAAATAAACTATTATTTGAATTTAATTTCCTTTATGATGCAGTTCTTTCATAAGAATACATTGATTCAATTCCCAACTCTGAGAAACCAATACTTTCGGAGATATAATTTGACTGTTTGAACTAGAGCGCCAGAAAGCTCCTGTCCACAGGGCTTGAATAAATTTTTTTTAGTAAATTTTTCTTTATTGATGAAATGCATTCAATCATTCCAACGAGTACGTATAGCCTCTCATTTTTATGTAGAGGCATCTAGCAAAAATAAATAAAAAGTAACTAAATAAAACGATGGAACTGTTAATATAGGAACTATGTTATGTAATTATTCCTTCAGTATAAATAACGGAATTCAAACACAATAAATTAATTCTTAGAGAAGAGAAATACAATGATAAAATAAACTCACATCTACTTTGAAGAACTGATAAAATAGATTTGAATAAAAGATCAGTTCAAACTATAAAATATCAAACAATGCTTTATAATATCCAGGAATATGTTTACTATTCAGTAATGAAATTATACCATCTTTTATTCTCTCAGTCAAACCAGGTTTTTTCTTAAAAGCCTTTTCGAGGTGAATGTTGAATTCACCCTTCTTTCTCATAACTACAGCTCTCTTATATTCTTCTGTACAAGACATTTTGTAGTAGAGTGCTTCAGGATCGTCTCTCTGGAACTTGAACATCTTCATCTCTGATAATTTTATGATCTGCTTATCTTCATCCTTCAGTAGTACAAAATTCATCCTAGCAGTACTAGCCTTCCAATCATAAATATCACTATAGCAAATTTCGTTTACATGATTCGGCACCGGATTCTTTCTAGCAGCTTTTATTGCACCAATGAATCCTTCAGGAGTATAAATAGGTCCAGAGCGTAATTGCCGTTTTTCCTGTCGCTCTATCTGGGAGTGAACCTAGTCACCCTCATTTTGGGTGTGTCCTTTTATCAAAAATTTGTGTGTAATAGACTTCAAATTCGGGAACTTCTGCTCAGCGAAGAGGTACATAGCTATCATAAACTTATTCTTTTGCTGCCCAGCACAGTTTCCGAATAGAAAACAACATCTACTGGTTTGTCACCATTCGCAATCTTTTTGATGTATTCAAAAAAGCATGTGGCAATCTCGTTCACACCCCTATGTGCCTGTGATTCATCCCACACATAGCTTTCTACTTGTTTACTTTTAAGATCATCAATTGTCAGATTCAATACATTCAATTTTGACTTATAATAGAACACAGATATTTCTCCTTTAGGACACTGAAATACGGCCCGTAAATCATAAGCAGCCACCACGATGTTGTCACCGTTCTCATCCTTCTCCTTCTCTATTCGGGACAACCGTTTTTCTTCATGATGTTGTAAGTAAACTTCCTGTTTCAGTTCCTTTTCTTCAGCAGAACTATTTTTATATGCTTCACAAAATTCGCGAGCGTCTTTTTTCGGAATAAAGAACGATATGTTGAAATCCTGTGTAAATATACCATAAAACATGATATAGTTCACAAAACCAACGTTATTTTTTTGCATTCGTCAACATAATCCTCATGAATATCTGAAATAGACTTACTACCATCGATATAATGTTTCTTATAAGTTGCGCGGATATAGTGGGATTAAATTTTGGGGATAGCTCTTGTTGCATTCTTCAGTGCATCATCAATATGAGTATGATTAGAATGACGTCCACGATTGTCTTTAAGCGAGCAGATATTTGTTTCTTTATTGTTTTTCTTAAGTACAGTTTCTATGGGTCGATTGTTAATGGCTAGAGTATTAACAAAGAAAGTCTTGCAACCCTGATTTTTTTCGCTACATAATGTGAAGAAAATGCATTATTTCTATCTCGCTTTGGTGCAGGTATTCCATTCTCATCAACTCTGACATACGGTGGTCTTAGCGAGCAGAAGTGTTTTGATCTCTCCTCGTTGTTTCTTCAAGTAATAGTGGTTACCCCGAACGAAAATTTTCGAGTTTTGAACTATCAGATTCCTGTAAAGCCGTGTTTCTAAATGTGGTGAATTTTGTGAAGTTTTTGAGCTCCGAAGTCTACATAATTGTTTCATTTCGCAACAATAATAAAGGTATTCATAATGCCCGTATCAAAATATGCCGGTCAACTGTGTGAAATGTGATAATTTGATAAGCCGCAATAAACCAGGCATAAAATGCTATCACTGCGTTTCCCATGTGCATTATACCTGTGTCGGATTTTCTTCCGATCTTATCAAGTTGTCCGAGGCAGGTGGTTTCAGATGGGTATGTACAGCATGTTCCGAATCTCCCAGAATTTCAGAACATAGCAACGTTGAAACTAAACTCGACTTGATTGTGGCAGAGTTAGCAAGGATTACTAAGCAGCAGAGTGAATTTGTGAATTCTTTAAATTTTTACGGTGATGAGATGCGGGATATAGAGAATCAGCTGAAGTCTATGGAAGGATTGGGAAAAAAGGTTTCTGATCTAAATATAGAGCTCGATCAGCTGAAAAATGAAAATATGGGTATGAGGAAAGAACTTGCTGATATTCAGTAGCAGATGAAAATCAGAGACCTTGAAATTGTAGGTGTCCCAGAGATGAAAAATGAAAATATTAGCACCATTGTCCATGATATTTCCTCAAAATTGGGTTTTCCTTCTCTGGACACGTGCGTAGAGAACTTTTATAGGCAGCATCCATCATCTAAAAATAATAAGTCTGGCCCCATAGTTATTAGTTTTAAAACTAAGAGCTATATAAACGAATTCCTAAAGGCCTACAAAAGGCAGAAGACATTGAATGCCGGAGATATTGGTTTGCTAGGTCCTGATGCAAGGATTTATGTTAATGAGTCACTCACAGCTTATAATAGAAAACTTTTTTACACGGTCAGGCAATTTGCAAAAGCGAATGATTTTAAGTTTTGTTGGACTCAAGAATTTAGGATTCTATTAAGGAAGAATGAAGGATCTGGGATAGTTAATGTGATGTCAGAAAATCAGCTGCAAGATTTGGTTAATTAATTTTCTCTCTCAATTAAGTTCAGGGAGGTTGTACTGCCCTCCAATGGAAATTCTTCGTGTATACTATCAGAACTGTTGTGGCTTGAGAACTAAAACTCGTGATTTCTTTACATCTTCTTTGATTTGTGACTATGATTTGATCTGTGTTACCGAATCCTGGCTTAAGCCTCACATAGACAGTTCGGAAGTTATGTGTAATAAATACAACACGTTCAAAAGGGATAGATGCGAGTCAAGTAGTGTCAAGAGGGATGGTGGTGGAATACTTGTTGGTGTGTCGGCAAAGATGAAAGCGGAGATGTTAGCCAGCTTGTCGAATGTATCAATTGTTGAAGATATGTGGATGAGGATAACTATTTCTGAGGGTGTGAAAAAGCTTCTTCTGTGTGTTTGTTACATTCCACCGAATACTTGTTTTGATGCCTACATTCAGTATTTCAGTCAAGTTACTGCCCAGATGGAGTTGAATCCTGGTTGTCCTTTTGTGATGGTCGGTGATTTCAATCTTCCTGATTTTTTTCGGACATATAGTAGTGGTACAACAGGTTTGGAATGTAATATAGTTCACAATGACTTATATACTGCCTTTAGAGATTTTATCTCTTTTAACTGTTTATTTCAGTTCAATGGCGTGCCAAATGTTGATAATAGAATATTAGATTTATTTTTGTGTAAAAATGCATCTCACCTTTTGTGACCGAGGATTCTCATCATCCCTCTTTGGATATATATGTTAATATAGTTCCTGTTAAAAAATCTTTGAAACTTCGTTCTTCATATAAATTTTTCAATGCCAATTATGAGGGGTTTAGAGATGACTTGTGTGGTATTAATCGGAAAGAGTTGTTATCGGCAGCTTATATCGATGTTTGTGTAGATTCTTTTTATTCTGTTTTGGATGAGTTTTGCTAGACATGTACCTAAGAGATCTGAGAGGAGTGCTAAATATCCCTTTTGGTTTTCCAGAGAAGCAATTGCTTCAATTAAAGAGAAGGCCTGATATCATAAAAAATTCAAGAGATTTAGGAATAAGTTTGATTATGAAATTTTTGCCAAGATTAGAAGTAGATGTAAATTCATGATTCAAAATGACTATAAAGCTCACATTTCATCAGTTGAGCAGAATATTTCAAAAAATCCAAAAATGTTTTGGACCTGCATAAGTTCTTTGAATAAAAGTGAGAAAATACCTTCGGTGATGACCTACAACAACTCAACATTTGACGATGAATTACTCGTTGCTAACGCTTTCTCTGAGTATTTGGCGAGTGTTTTTGACTGTTCGACAAAACCAGTCCTTTATAAAAGGAGAAATACGGATACTTCATCAATAACTATCAACAATATAGAAAAGTTTTTGAATTGGATAGAATCTTATCTTACTGATAGAGAGCAATTCGTAGTTGTGAATGGTGTTTCATCCCATACTGTTCGTGTGACATCTGGCGTACCACAAGGTTCTCACTTTGGCCCTCCTTTGTTTGCGATATACATCAATGGTATTTCAAATTGCTTTCTCCATACTCTCTTTGAGTTATATGCGGATGATTTGAGGATATATAAAACCATTCGGTCACATCAAGACTTTTCATTTTTTCAGGAGGATCTTGATCGTTTGTTCACATTTTGCGCGGAGAGATATTTTGTCCTGAACATAGATAAGTGTAGTCGTATATCGTTCACCAGAAAGACCAATATATTCAATTTTCCTTTGTCGCTCCGTGGATGTGTACTGCGGGAAGTGGACCATGTGAAAGATTTAGGAATAGTCCTCGACTCTAAATTTTGTTTTGATTTCCATATAGACAGCATTTTGACTAAAGGTGTAAAAATGCTTGGCTTCATAATACGTTCTACCAAAGACTTCTCGAGTGCTGCCTCTCTCAGGTCTCTTTACTTCTCGCTTGTGAGAAGTAACTTGGAGTATTCTAGTCCTATCTGGTCACCATTTTATTATAAATATATAGATTGGGTCAAAAGGATCCAGAAGAAATACATTAAGTGTCTTTACTACAGATTTGATCGCCCTAGGTTGACATGTGATTACAATGATAATTTGAAGATGTATAATATCCTCAGCTTACGACATAAGAGAGCGTTCTTTGATTGCATGTTTCTTTATCGAATTGTGAATAATTGTTTCAATTACCCACTGATACACTTCCTCAATTTTAATATTACACAATATTCAGATCGAAGAAGAGCGCTGTTCTACGTCTCTAAAGCTAGAACGAATGTTCGTTATCATTCAGTGTTCCTGAGGGTGATGCGTTTTTATAATTGGCATATGAACAATATTGATGTCTTCAACATAAGCTTGGATGGTTTCAAGAAATCTGTCATAGCATGTCTGCAGTCATCATTTGATTGAGTTGTTCGGTCTGATGATGTCTGTCGTTGGCTATCTTTTTCTGTTTGTGAGTTAGTTGGGGGATGTATTAATTTATATTTGGGGTTACCTTTTAATGATGTTATTGAGCCACGTATGCATTTTAAAGTAATTTGTAAAAATTATGTGAACCTCTGTAATTGGGATTTCCTGTTGAGGTTCCTGCTTAATAAATAAATAAATAAATAAATAAATAAATAACGATGCGCTGGTTTCAACTCTTCCATAGATTGAAGTAGAAATGACCACGTTCTCTCAATATTTGTCATTTAAAATGCTTTGTCTTTGGGATTCCGATATTTTGAATCGACATTTGAATCTACAAGCTTCTTTGCAGGGTGGTTTAAGTTTTCGTTCTGCAATTTCCTTCTTAATTTTTGACGAAATTAAGACTTCCTACTATTCCTCAATTTTTTTGCGACATTTTTTTTCCAATTACTTTCCAGTTTTGGTATTTTCTTTCCTGGTTTTGTAAGTGTTAGAGATTCCATTTCAACTATGTTTTTGTCACATAAAGGTGGTGAGTTTTCTGAAATGGCGTACAGAGATTCATTTTCCGTCATGGTTTTCGGTTGATTCATTGTATTAAGTAGCAATATATTTTCGTTTGTATCTGCGCGTTGAATATTCGAGTTAATCGAATATTCATGCTGTTGCTTCTTCATTTTGTACGGTTTCTTGCAAATTATCTGCACTGATGGTAAAGTTGCTGCTCAGTTTGTCTTGCAAAAAAAATTTAGAATTTTGGCATTTCTTGTACATTATTTTAATCGGGATCTTTCATTTAGTCATCGCTATCTGCAAAAAGAATTGATAACAGGTGAGATATACAGGTATATCAGTCTATATTGAGTTATGTATGAACCTACCTTCCTGGAATGTTGATGATGAACTGCTAGAAGAGCTGCTAGAGCTAGACAAAGAGCTCGGAGAAGATTCACTACGTTGGCGGTTGGAGTGAGTTACTTTGTTTTCTGAAATTAGAGGGTACCTACACATGAGTAGAATAAAGTAGACAGGTAGACTTCTATATTTTAGAGGAATGTTCGTACGTAACTAAATGCAAGAACCCATGAAGTATAAATGGAAATATCATCTTTGTTTCAAGAATACTTTCTCTCATTGGGACACTGTTGGGAATTCGAGAATTCATCATCGTTTCTTTTTATTGCTAAGTCTAATTATTAGAATTGTGTAGATCGAACTCGAATAAATAACACAGTAGATTGATATTTTATAGTTTAATTAATATTAGAATAAGCTTCATACATTTACATGTGGCACCGCCATTTATCACCAGCATTCGAATAATGAAATGAAACACACATATTCTAGAAAGGTCTGTCATTTTGACATTTACAGACAGACAACTGTCAATGTTGGTAACCTAAAAATACACAGTATTGCCAATATTAGTTTATATATCTTAACACCCCCCTCTTTAACTAATATTGCTCCATTAATATAACATTTTATGATTAATTCAAATTCAAATGGGATAAATTATTATTGAACTTAGTTCTACCTAGAGCTTTTGTCAGGATGTCTGCCACATTAGAACTTGAATCGACTTTTATTACATCTACTTCACCATTATTTATCAAGTCCATAACAAGATGTATAGCCACCCTTAAATGACGCGATTTCTTTGTGAAATTACCATTCCTGGCTAAACAAATGGCGCCAGAATTGTCCTCAAAAATCTTAATACCTTTTAAAGCATTTTTGTCACAGCCCAGATCCAACAAAATATCCCTAACATATAGTACTTCATCAATACAGTCCGCCAATGCATAATATTCAGCGAATGTTGAGGATCTGGACACAGTCTTTTGTTTCACAGACTTCCATACAACAGGGTTCCCATACACATAGATGACAAAGCCTGTAACGGATTTAGAGTCACTAGAATCAGCAGCCCAATCCGAATCAGAATATGCATACAAAGGTTCAAAACCCTTTTCAAAACACAACTCCAAGTCCTGACTATGATACAAATATATGAGAATTCTTAAAGCATTCCTAAAGTGAGATGGTGAACTGCATGATTGAAACCTACTCAAACAATTTACAGAGAAAGCAATTTCAGGTCGAGTAGCATGTGCAATATACGCCAATGCACCAATTAAACTTCTATAAGATGTACTATCTTCAGAACCACGTTCTAGTTTTAAATTTCCTTCCATTGGAGTATACTTAACATTCGACTCATTAACAAAATAATCAAGGGCTAATTTATTGATATACCTTCTTTGATTTAATTTCATAGTTTTTCCATCATATGAAATATCTATTCCTAGATAAGTGCGAACTTCACCTAAATCAGTCATCTCGAATTTCCTCTTAAATTTATCCTTGATGTGATCAATAATGGACATGTTTGAGCCACAAATTAACAGATCATCAACAAATAGGATACAAACAACTTCATCACTATGCACATATAAGCAAATATCTGCAGCACTTCTTGTGAAATTCAACTCCGACATAAAATCATCAAAACACTCATACCAATGTCTAGGCGACTCCCTATCAACCCATAAAGTGATTTCTTTAAACGAAAGACTTTTGAATGACCACCATTGTATCCATCAGGTTGTCTGACGTAGACCTCTGACCTAATTTTGCTGTTCAAGTAAGCCGTCTTGACATCCATCTGATGAATAATGAAACCCTTTGTAACCATGACCGATAACAATGTTCTGAGAGTTCCAATACGAGCAACTGGTGCATAAATATCAGATGAACTTTTCTCCTGCTGGTAACCCCTAACAACCAATTTTGCCCTGTACAAACCATTTGACTTCAACTTATAAACCCACTTTACATCAATTACTTTTTTTATCATTTGGAATCTCAACTAATTCCCAAGTACCACAATCATTCAAGGACTTAATTTCATCATTCATTGCCTCAAACCAACACTCCCTATCATCCCTGTCCAATATTTCCTCATAAGATGTGGGATCTGCTGAACAAAAACCTGCAAATAAAATATAGTCATCGTAACGGGACGGTAATTTTCTGTGACGAACATGCCTAGCCTCTTCCTGAACACACTCCCCATTAATTTCAACTTCAACTGCTTCCTTACCAATAGCCTCACCTTCCTCTAAAACATCCTCGTGAATATCATCAGGGATAACAATACAAGGAGAGAAATTATCAATGACACGAACGTCTCTAGCTTCGACCACTCTTCCTTTAAGTAAAATTCGGTAACCTAAATCTGTATACCCTACTAATACCCCTTTAACAGACTTACTATCCTGAGTAGTCCTCAACTCGTCTGGGACTTTAACATATGCAACACTACCATATTGCCTCATGTTCGCTACAGAAGGTCTATTACCTGTGAAAATTTCGTAAGGTGTAAACTTTTCAAATGTACTTGAATTCAATAAATGATTCACAATATAACATGCTGTTTTAACAAACTCTGGCCAATATTTCCTATCTAAATTTGACTCCCGATGAAGACACCTTGCACGTTCCATTATAGTTATGTTGTACCTCTCTGCAACCCCATTCAGTTCATGATTGTACGCTATACTAGGCCTAATCCGAAAACCATTATCCACAGCAAATTCAGAGAAATTCTTATTCAAATTTTCCTTTCCGTTATCACAGCGAACCTCCTGCAACCTATTTCCTGTTATATTCATTACATAATGTATGTAAGATCTGAAACAATTAAAAACCTCGGTCTTCGAATTAATTGTGAAAACTCGTGCAGCTCTAGAGTAATCATCTATAAAAGTTACAAAATATTTCTGACCTTTGTAACCTTCTATATCCATTTACTTTACATCTTGCATTCCAAACAGTATTCACACTGTAAATGTTCATTTTATAATCGTGGCAAACCCTTTACAACATTATATTTTTCCATTTTTGTTAGATCTTTGAAATTTACATGACCCAAAATTCTATGCCATTTTTCCTTACTGTTTATGTTTACATTGGAATACATAGTATATACAGGGTGTTCCTAAATTGAACGTACAAACGAAAAGGGGAGATTCCTTAAGTGAGTTTAAGAAAAAAAAGTCCCATAAACATGGGGTCGCAAACGTTTCGTTTTCGAGATACAGAGTGTTGAAGTTTGAATTTTTTTCGAGTTTTTTTCTCATAGTATCTACACTTCACAAGATATTCAACTAAAATTTGGCACAGATATTACATTTGAGAGTTCTCACCACGTGACATGGCAATTTCGATAGAAGATCTACAGGGTGATATTTTTTCTGGAACACTGCCACCTGTTCTTCTGCAGAACTTTTTTTTGGTGAGCAACTGTTAATTTGAAAAAATGTAAAAAGATGCTTTGTTCTTATACTAAACTTTTCGGTCTCTTGTAGTTTTGTCGTATGTACCAACGATTTCGAGAAAAAAAATTTTGAACGATTCTCTCGAAATCCTCGTGAAAATCCAAATTATGATGGGAAGGTCACTTTGTAAGCTGTGGTGAATGAATTCAGTGTCAGTTTTTATGGAAATTTTCCTGATCTGATTCATAAAGATTCGATAAACTCGTATAATCAACACAAAAAATGTATTACAACAAGAAACGTAAAACTAAAAAAAAAATCATAACAAGAAAACTAAGTAACCGCAAAGGACTGCACTACAGCAAATGTTGAAAATGTCCTCCCCCAACTCTTATACAAGCTTCTGTTCTTCGTCTCATAGACTATCGAAGTCTTTCAAACTCTCCTGGAGTATTCCTAACTGTATCAAATGCGCCTATTATACGATTTCTCAGTTGTTCTACGGTGTTCACGGGTCTCGAGATTTCAGGTGGCCCCATAAAAAGAAATCTAAACTATTTAAGTCTGGGGATCTGGCGGGCCATGACTGAGGACCCCCCCGTCCAATCCACCTGTTTTCATAATTTTCGTCCAAATACTCCCTTGCCAAAACTGAAAAATGAGCAGGAGCACCGTCATGCATGAACCACATTTCTCGTCGTAGCATAAGAGGTATATCTTCCAATAACAAGGGCAAATCGTTTTCTAAAAAATGTCTGTATGATTGACCTGTTAGTCAACCTGGCAAGAAGAAAGGACCAATCAAATCATCACCAATATTACCACCCCACACATTTAGTGAAAATTGCTCTTGAAAATGGGTTTCTACATATCCATGCGGATTCTCCTCAGCCCATACGTGTTCATTATGAAAATTGATAATTGAAGTCCTTGAGAAGCAGGCTTCATCAGTGAATAGAATTTGGCAATCAACATAAGGATTCATCAATAGTGTACTGAGGTACCACTGACAAAAACTAACCCTCGGATGAAAATCTCGAGGCAGAAGAGCTTGCACCCTCTGAATGTGATAAGGATATAGCAGAGAATCCCGCAAGATCCACCAAACAACTTGATGACTTGCATTCAAAAGTACACTAATTTTTCTTGTACTGGTTCTTGGATGTTGTTCTATTTCGTTCATAACTGCCTCTTCGAGTTGTGGTGTTCTCACACTGCGTGGTCTCCCAGCATTAATTATTTTCGTGGAAAAAGATCCAGCTTCTGAAAGACGCCTGTGAATATCAGAGAACATTCGATGATTTGGTATCACTCTATTGGGATAGCGTTCCATGTAAAGACGCCTAGCTTCTCTTGCATTTCCATTTGCAAGACCATACATGAAATGCATATCAGTCATTTCGGAATTCGTGAAATTCGGCATGTTTTGATATTGAAATGTGTAGAGGTTCAAATTTCTGATCAAATATTGTTGTGGCAGTCATAAAAATCGTAATGAAAATAGTAGTCTAACTACATTCAAAAAAATAAATAGCCACAAATGCAACCACCTTCACTTTTAAAAAAAATAAACGTTCAATAATTTGATGTGTCAAAACTGACACTGAATGCATTCACCACAGATTACAAACTGACCTTCCTATCATAGTTACGAGAATTTTGAGAGAATCGTTCAAAATTTTTTTTCTCGAAATCGTTGGTAGATACGACAAAACTACAAGAGACCGAAATGTTTAGTATAAGAACAAAGCTTCTTTTTACATTTTTCAAATTAACAGTTGCTCACCAAAAAAAAGTTCTGCAGTAGAACAGGTGGCAGTGTTCCAGAAAAAATATCACCCTGTAGATCTTCTATCGAAATTGCCATGTCACGTGGTGAGAACTCTCAAATGTAATATCTATGCCAAATTTCAGTTGAATATCTTGTGAAGTCTAGATACTATGAGAAAAAAACTTGAAAAAAATTCAAACTTCAACACTCTGTACCTCGAAAACGAAACGTTTGCGACCCCATGTTTATGGGACTTTTTTTTCTTAAACTCACTTGAGGAATCTCCCCTTTTCGTTTGTACGTTCAATTTAGGAACACCCTGTATATGACCTGAATAATTTCTATCAACAATACAACTTACAGGATATAATGAATTTTGCATAACTGACCTAAATAGTAGTTTATCTTTTTGGCGCTCTAGTTCCTCGGAACTGAGTGCTTATCAATTTCCCCAAATGTCTGTAATTTTCGAATTTTTCGATGAAAATGGTCTTGAATGATTTGGTTCGACTCCCTGATCAAGAATCCGTGGTCGAAAATCATTCTGTCCGGCCGGCCGGCCGTAGGCACGATAACTCTCGAACGGAATGAGCTAGACAGTTGAAATTTTCAGAGTAGGTTTGGGAGATAAATATCTCGGCTAAGTCTGTTATTGGGCAAAATCGGACAGATGGTTTCGGAGTAACAAAAAAAAACTTTTTTTTCACAAAACAAATTCAAAATTAAATTTTTTTCAATAAACAGTTTTACAATAAGAGTCCAATGATATCATCTTTAACTCTAACAAGCTAATACTTTCGGAGATATGATTTTTCAAAATTTCAATCATAAATGTTATTTCAACGTTGTCACAAAATGATATAATTATTCTATGTATGAATTGTCATAATGACAACTCATTTTCCTGAGACATGTCATCATCTAATCAATCGAAGAATTGTGAGCGAAGTGAGAAAAATCTCAGTTGTTTGCTCCGAAATTAGTTTTTCTCAGAAAAGTCCTACATTTCGGAACGGAACATGAAGTAAGAGATCTGAGAGTAGTGAGACTGCTTTTCATCCATAGACATAGATATAACTCTCGAACGGAATAAGCTAGGTAGTTGAAATATTCAGAGTAGGTTAGGGAGATGAATATCTCGGTTATGTTCGTTATTGGGCAAAATTGGCCAGATTTAATTTGATTTCTTCCATGGTGCAGTTCTCATTCTCATGCTTGCTCATTTAATCTTGATCAAAAAACTATCATTTGAATTGAACTTTCTTTATGATGCAGTTCTATCATATGAATACATTGATATAATTCCCAACTCTGAGAAACCAATACTTCCGGAGATATAATTTGTCTGTTTGAACTAGAGCGCCAGAAAGCTCCTGTCCACAGGGCTTGAACCCATTTTTTATCAGAAACTTCAGCGGCTTTAGCATGCATGAAAACTGAATTACCTTGATTTTTTTATAGCAGATACACTCAATAAGTTTTTAGTCATCTTTGGTACATAATAAACATTCTGGATATTAACTTTACGATTATCAATAAGACATGATATATTTCCTAGTTTAGTAGCTTCAACACAATTATTATTGCCTACCTTTACTTTCACGGGACTGTCTAAAGTTCTACAAGAATAGTAGAAGTTATCATCATTTACAATGTGATGTGTGCATCCAGAATCGATTAGCCAAACCAACTTCTTCGTATCACCTGGTGTAGTCTCATTTACATTCACTTCAGCATTCAAACTAATCATTTCTTCTGCTTTGGCATCAGCAGCACCTTCAGCACTTCCTGCAAAACCTTGCCTGTTTCCATTATTTCCGTAGGCGCCTCTTGTCGGATTATTCGAATATCTACCTCTCTGATATCTTCCTCTAGCAAAACCCCTGGTAGTTGAATTCTTTTCTGATGGACAATTTCTTCTGATATGACCAGGTTTTTGACAGGCATAACATATAATTGCTTTGTTCATGGTTACTTTGAAAGCACTTGGATCTTCATATTTCTTGAGATTTTCAGTTTTTCCTTTAAACTCTCCTGGACTAGCATATAACTTTCGAGATATAATTTTTTTTCTAATATATTCTACAGTACGTTGATCTTCAGGAAGTAAATCGATTGTTTCCATCAAGTGTCTATAACTTTCAGGTAAACACAGCATTAAGTAACCTAATCTTCTTTTACTTGTGACATCACCACCTGCATTTTTTAGGTCCATAATTCTTCTGTCGAATAATTCGAAAAATTTATCTGGTTCATCTTCGTCAAATTTCAGACTATTTAATTGTTTTTCAATCATCAGCTGCTTGGCTTCTGGTTTTCTCATGAATAAACCATCCAATTTAATGAACATATCTCTTGGTGTTTCACATTCCATGATTAAATCAGGTTCGACCGCCATTGATAGGTAAAATTTCGCTTTGGCGACCATTTTGTTCCAATTTCCTTTGGTGATTCCTTCAGGTTTAACCCCATATTTTAAAGCTTCGGCGAATTCCTTAAATTCAGCTAGCAACATGAACTGAAATCTCCATCTATCAAAATCTGATCTGCCAGATTCAAACTTCGGGATGATACCATCTTTCTCCATTTTTTTTGTTGTGATATTCGTCTTTCAGATTTCCGTTGAGAATGAAATATCTTCACTCGATTCGATTCCTCCACTAAGCATGCTCTGCTACCATATTAGAATTGTGTGGATCGAACTCGAATAAATAACAAAGTAGATTGATATTTTATAGTTTAATTAATATTAGAATAAGCTTCATATATTTACATTTGGCACCGCCATTTATCCCCAGCATTCGAATAATGAAACGAAACACACATATTCTAGAAAGGTCTGTCATTTTAACATTGACAGACAGACAACTGTCAATGTTGGCAACCTAAAAATACACAGTATTGCCAATGTTAGTTTATATATCTTAACACTAATATCAACTTTTATCTTGATGTCATCTGCCTATATATCAATGATAAAATATTATTGCTCAGCACCTAAAACGTGATAAGAGGAAATAAACCATCAACTAAATCGAAAATTTTTCGGAAAAAATAGCACATCGACAACTAAAACAAACAGTATCCTGCTAAATAATAAATAGTTTATCGTCTTCAATGTAACTTTTAGAGTTATTATCACATTGAAATTTATAATATTTTTAAGGAAAACGCGATAATATTGAGGTACCGCACATTAATTCTTCCGTTATATCACGAGAACAGTGTGATACAATCATATATAAAACTGTTCGAAAGCGAAAAATTGGGCAATTTTATACTTACCTTTTCACCATAAACGTGGTATCTTCAACGACGATATTCACGAAAACAGAGCGCACTATGTATAATATGGTGCCTCATAGTGTCCAGAGCTGTGCCGAGCACTGACGAAAAGTGCTTCGAGCACCGAGCACTAAGCACTGACTGAAAAGTGCTCCTGAATCTCGAGCACTAAGCCCTTTTATTCATGAAATGCTCGCGATTACTAAGCACTTTCGGAAAGTAATTATTCGTCTTTGCGAGCACTAAGCACTAAGCACTTTACAAAAGGATGAGTCTGTTAAACATTTGACGGGGAGTGGGGGGCAATACCATACTTCCTGCAAGATAAGGTTATATAATATGTTAATTATACTGGTACACCTATTGTTTTGGCGCGATCGTTCCCTGGAACGAGAACATTATCATGTTTTCCGAGTGTCTGTAATTATCGAATTTTGGGCGGAAAATGTTATCAAAGGATAAGGTTGAACTCACTGAAGAGGACTTCTTGGTAAATTTCAATTCTATCCGTCCGTCCCGAAAGAAAAGTGCTAGACTCTTGTAATATTCAGGGTAGGTTTAGAGTGCAAATGCGCCGGTTAAGTTCGTTCATGTGATCAAATTGAAACTTAGAAATAGTTGTAGAATACGTACACGAAGACTTATTTCATATTTCGTGAGCATCATGTCACTAGACAAAAAAAAAAGTAAAAATATCTGTCAGATGTTGCTGAAATTTTGCAAAAATTGATAGGGCTGGTATTCTTGGAAATATTTTGGAAACATATTTTTTGGAAACCTTTGGAGATTTCAGTACCTGGGTGAGTGACCATTTTAGATATTATTTTGAAAATGTGCGCTTCTCTCCATTTCTCATTCAGTAAGTGTGCTCTCTACATCTTCCGGCCAACATGGAGGCGGGCTTTCAGCTGCGACAAGAGAAATAGGAAAAGTGAAATTATGTGCGTGTAGTGTTATGGGGAAGCCTGATTGATTTTAACAAATATTTGAATGCAAGGGCGTAGCCGGGGGGGGGAGGGGTTATTTTGGGGGTTCAAACCCCCCCGAAATGTTATTTTTTCTCTTAAAAAAAAATTTGTTTCTGCAGAAAGTGACCCTTACACCCCCAACCCCCCGCCCCCCCCCCCCCCCCCCCCCCCCCCGAAATTAATTCCTATTTCGAACCCCCCCCCCGAAATTAGTTCCTGGCTACGCCCTTGTTTGAATGCATATTAAGATGAAAGTAATGAAAATGACAGATTAGATAAAATTCGCGGGAATCACTGATGTAGTGATTTTGAGCGTTTATTATTGTTACTATTCATCGAAAATAACATACAATAGACAACCATCCATACGATAGACAACCAACATATTGTACTATAATATTGACCGTCTAGGGGCCACCGTCATTATATTGTGCAACGCACATTGCACAATAATATTGAGCGTGTATGATCCGGTGAAAAAACAAAATTTTTAGAGCAAATGTAAAGAATAATGAGGGGTTTCCATAATGAAATTTGAAATCGTTGGTACTGAAAATTTCTGAATATGAATGCACTGAATTCACTTATGAACAAGCTGAAGAAAAGGAAATTAATAAAAAAATTAAGAAAAAAATCACTGATGTAAAGATAAGGAGAAGGCTTTGCGTGCTTGTTCAAATCACTCGGAAGACCTTAAGATATAGATAAGCGGCCTAATAGTCTGAAACCATTTTCGGCTAATGAATTGGCAGATTACATTCACCTGGACATAATAATAAAATGCTTTGAAATGTTTTCTACTCAAAAACACGAATAGTCCCAAAATTGAATTGAAAAATGTAATAGTTATTCTACCTTATAAAATAGGATGACCACTTCATTTAAACCTATAGCCGGAAATGTTCCGTTTTCGAGATACAAAGCTATTTGCATTTCTAAAACAGATTTTTCTCCGAAATGGTGAATCCATCCAGAATTAAGTTAGCCAATTTTAACTTAGTTTCCTTCATTCGCTCCGGAGAAAATCAAGAAAACCAACTTCAGGGAACTCCCTTCAACAGCATGTTTATCGAAAACGGAGTCTTTCGAGATATAGGTTTTATAAAGTATCATCCTATTTTCTGACTTGGAATATAGCATACAATTTTCACACCTTATTCTGTATTGGACTACACTAGCAACTACACTATTGTCCGCTACAAATTTTGTCATCAGACACATTATATACTTCTCGCAAATATTAAAGGAACAAAAAAATTTTCGAAATTTTTTGGCAATTTTCAACAGGCTGTATTTCAGTGAAAAATGGCCGCCCAGAAAATAAACAAACATAGCTTTTCAAGCTTCAAGACTCTAGCTTACGAATTTCTTGGTTAAAAATTTTTTGGAGCCCCGGTAATCATGCGATTCTTGGATAAAGCACCAAGAAATTTTTTTTTAATTTATTACATTTTTTTTTCGCTCTACGGACATGGAAAATTTTTTTGACCTAGACCAATGCATAGGTCGTATAGCCTCTTCATTCAGCTTCAATTTGCTTTTTGCAAGAGTCAAATACGACCATTTTTGTTCGAGATATCAAATTTTGAATGCAAAAGGATCCTTTTTCACTCAACTGCCGATATCTCTGAAAATACTGGTCGCCCAGCAATCGGACAGGGAGTTTCGTTTTCTGCAGAAAATTTCCGATGAAAAAGTTTGTCATGGTTGAAAATTTGTTCCCTTAATTTTTTCAAAATTTCAATCAATCGGTCCAAGGAAACCGCTGAACCGATCGATCAACTGATTTAGGGGGGCCTTTGGTGTACATTAGACAGTAAAATTTACTTTTAACCTAAGCATTTCCCCTAATATTGTCGAAAATACAGTCGATTAACCAAAATAAGGGAAAATGGCAATTTTTTGCTCTTTTTTCCCGTTAACGTTTCAAGTGGAAAAATTTTTTTTCCAATCAACCATGACAAACTTTTTTATCGGAAATTTTCTGCAGAAAACGAAACTCCCTGTCCGCTTGCTGGGCGACCAGTAGTTTCAGAGATATCGGCAGTTGAGTGAAAAAGGATCCTTTTGCATTCAAAATTTGATATCTCGAAGACAAATGGTTGTATTTGACTCTTGCAAAAAGCAAATTGAAGCTGAATGAACAGGCTATACGAACTATGCATTGGTCTAGGTCGAAAAAAAATTTTCCATGTCCGTAGAGCAAAAAAAAAATGTAAAAAATTTTGAAAATTTTTTCTTCGTGCTTTATCCAAGAATCGCATGATTACCGGGGCTCCAAAAAAATTGTAACCAAGAAATTCTCAAACTAGAGTCTTCAAGCTTGAAAAGTTATGTTTTATTATTTTCTGTACGGCCATTTTTCACTGAAATACAGCCTGTTGAAAATTGCCAAAAAATTTCGAAAATTTTTTTGTTCCTTTAATTTTTGCGAGAAGTGTATGTCAGAATACAAAATTTGTAGTGGAAAATTGTGTAGTTACTACTATTGTGCTCATAATCAGTCCACAGTGGACTCAAACTAGACTACACCCTGTATAATTGATTTTTCGATAACCACTTTAATCGATGCTTTTTATTTACATACAAAATTTGAGCTGAATTTGCAGAATTAATTCCGGAATATTCAACTTTCCTGGAAAAATAAGTTAGGATTCTAGTGATCCGACCTTCACAAAAGTCTTACCTAAGCATTAGAAAGTTGATATTGGTTCTTGCATCCTCCATATTAACCTGTTCTCAATTCAAACATATCAGGAAAAAGGACAAAGAAAATAAAGATATTAAGTCTTCTCTAACACTATGATGGCGACGTTTCGCAGAAGTTGCCTTCTGCTTCTTCAGGCAACGTTACAAATTCGCTGAGTACAGTAGAACTTACCACCAAAGAAGTACAAAAACTATTTTACTTACACCCTTTATTGGATTTTGAATATTTTTGAAAAAATTGGTTGTTGCCAGATTGTATCTACTGTATAATAGTTTTTGTACTTATTTGGTAAGTTCTACCAAGGGCGTAGCCAGGAATTGATTTCGGGCGGGGTTTTGGGGGTGTAAGGGTCACTTTCTGCAGCAAACTTTTTTTTTCAGAGAAAAATAACATTTTGGTGGTGGGGGGGGGGGTTGAACCCCCCCATCCCGGCTACGCCCTTGAGTTCTACTATACTCAGTGAATTGGTAACGTTGTATCTTATGAAATAATAAATTGTAGGCCTGATGAAGCAGAGGGCAACTTTTCCGAAACGTCACCAAAGTGGTACTAAAGACTTAATTTCTTTCCTTCCTTTGTCCTATTTCCTGATATATTTGAATACAATTAAAAAGTTA
Organism: Halyzia sedecimguttata; assembly: GCA_937662695.2. Classification (NCBI taxonomy): domain Eukaryota; kingdom Metazoa; phylum Arthropoda; class Insecta; order Coleoptera; family Coccinellidae; genus Halyzia; species Halyzia sedecimguttata. Next base: position 142,355,003 of record OW569411.2, read on the forward strand.
TTTTATTGGATTACCACTCATTGTATCTATAATATAACAAAATATTCAAAATTAGTTTTTAAACGTGAATATTTCCAATACCGTTGGTCCGATTATGCCCACATATTAACGACCTCAATCGAGATATTGAGGCCGCGAACTTACCCTGAAATTTCAAGTTTAAGCTGTGGTCGTTTCGCAGAAATGAGTCTAATCTAATCGTTTGAGATCCATTTCTCCCCAGAAACCATTGTGATGAAACCGTCGAGCTAAAATTCAATGAGTTGGTTAGGTACCTACTGACTGACGAATGAGTCTACTTCTCTTCAATTTTTGGCAGTACTTATTTTGTCAACTAATAAAAATTATTATTTTTCAATATTCGATCGTGTGAATTTTGCAAAAGCAAAACTTAAAAATTCATGTAACAGTATCAATACACTTCCCCTGCAGTCATTTCTACAGAAAAAATATTGCACGATGAATATAGTAAAAATTGGTATTTGAGATCAAATCAAGATAATAATAAACTAGTGTTCCATTAAAAAATAATTTAACATTAGAAAGCTATTTTCATTCTTTGAATATTATTATTTTTTCACCAAGTGCTAATAATTTGTCATTACAACGTGTTTGTATCAAACGTACATCAATATTCCTTTACTTTTACATTAACATACATACTCGTACAATATATGTACATAGCAATATAGTATATTAATCAATGAAGGTATTAAGAATGCCATTATTCATGAGGGTGATGTTTATGAAACAAACCGGAGGTGAGTTTCGTAAATCCCTCGAGTGAATAATTAAAGTCATAAAAAGCAAATTGAGTATTATGCTCCATCCACAACGATTAATTCTTTCTAAAATAATTTCAAATATTTGTTGGAATCAATTGATATTTCACATAGACTTAATTCCATATGAATTGTAATCATAGTGAACTATGCATGCCATTATACTTGAGTAAACACGTATAATATGCACATAATAGTACAACAGTCGTGGATAAAAATCTTAAAATATTTACTTACCTTAGATTATTGCGAAACTGCGCAGTTCACTCACTACTGACTGTAACTTCTTTAACTCTACACTCGAATGAGTCGAATTTCCATAATGATGCGATCGTCTTACGTTTTCAGATTGTGACAAGTATGAATCGGTTATCCCGAGAAGTGCTCCGCAGCATTGCAGTGCTTGGGAGCACTTTGTAGTGCTCGGGAGCACTCTAGTGCTTGGGAGCACTTTGTGGTGCTCGGGAGCACTCTAGTGCTTGGGAGCACTTTGTGGTGCTCGGGAGCACTCTAGTGCTTGGGAGCACTTTGTGGTGCTCGGGAGCACTCTATTGCTTGGGAGCACTCTGCTATGCTCGGGAGCACTTTGTAGTGCTCGAAAGCACTTTTCGGGAGTTCTGAGCACTAAGCCTTTTCGAAAATTTTGAGAAGCACTAAGCACTAAGCACTGCTTCGATATAGTGCTCGCGAGTACAGTGCTTAGGAGCACAAAAGTGCTCAGAGCACTTTGACGAGCACTAAGCACAGGGCTTTGGGACAGCTCTGATAGTGTCATATTGTTCTATGTTCTAAAGTCAATGTCATTTGTCATGTCAATTATGCACTAAGCACTGCTTCGATATAGTGCTCGCGAGTACAGTGCTTAGGAGCACAAAAGTGCTCAGAGCACTTTGACGAGCACTAAGCACAGGGCTTTGGGACAGCTCTGATAGTGTCATATTGTTCTATGTTCTAAAGTCAATGTCATTTGTCATGTCAATTATGCGCGCCAGTTAGTGACATATACTGATATACTGGCAGCAAGACAGAATAAAATAGCTTGTTCTAGATCTCCTAGTTTTTAACATTATTTTGTATCCTTGTGCCAAGTTATACATGGTGTCAGGTCGCTAGTGAACCTATGTGCTTCTGGAAATAACGAAACAGTGCAATCTCGAAGAATCTTGTGTCCGGCTAATTGCTTGTTTTTTGAACCACTGGAGTGACAAAGAAAATGGAGAACTATTTCAGACCTCCAGACCCGCTCGAGCTAGATGGAAATATCTCTGAGAACTGGAAGAGATTTTACCAAAAATTCAAACTGTTCACAAAGGCCACTGGACTAGACGAAAAAGGTGAAGAAAAGCAAGTAGCATGTTTTTTATCCCTGCTTGGTGATGACGGTCTACACCTGTTCAATAGCTTTAGTTTCCAACCTGGAAAAGATAAAATATTGTCCGAAATAGTCAAGAAATTCGAAGATCATTGTGCCCCCCAGAAAAATGTAATTTTTGAAAGGGCAAAGTTCAACACGATAGTACAAAAAGAAGGGCAATCTTTTGATAGTTTCTTAACTGAGTTGAGAAAGGCAGTGAAGACTACTGAATATCCCAATCAAGATGAAATGATTAGGGACAGAATTGTTATAGGTATAAGAAACACTTCTGACAAGGAGAAACTGATGAGAGAAGCATCTTTAACTCTGACAAAAGCAATAAATTATTGTAGAACTACAGAAACAAGTAAAGAACAAGTGAAAACGTTGGATAATGAATCTCGAATAGATGCCATCAGAGTTAGTACATCCAAATCAGTCAAGAAAAAAGATTCCAATAAATCTTGTAGTAAATGTGGTTATCAACATAAGTTTGAAAACAAGTGTCCTGCTACTAGAAAGACATGTGCAAAATGCCAGGGTCGTGACCATTATGCTAAAGTTTGTCATAACAAAAGTAAAGATGTTAAAAAGAAAGTACACAGCTTATCGCAAGGAGAAGAAAAAGAAGACAGAGCAGAATCAGATGATGCAGCTGGAAGCGACTACGAGTTCTTCGTGAGTTCAGTTGATAAAATTGATCAAAGAAAAAGAAGCAGCCAAGAAACAATGTGGACAACAGAGATACAAGTCAATGGTAAGCCTGTCACATTCAAGCTGGATACCGGAGCTGAGGTAAGCACCTTACCATTAGATGTTTTAAAGAGAATTGATCCAAATGTGTGTGTGCGTAAGACAAATATTTCACTAATGTCATATGGTGATCCAAATTTCAAACTACGCTGTGTAGGTGAAGTTGTATTGTTGTGCAAAGTCAAAAAGTGCAAAGAGAAAATTTCATTCGTTGTAGTGAATGCTCAAAACCAAATGCCCTTGTTCGGTCTGCAAGAATGTCAAAAATTAAATTTAGTTAGAAAAGTAGATTTTATGAGTAAACAAAAACTGTTCAAAACTTTAGATGATGTTGTCAATGATTATTCTCAAGTATTTGAAGGGTTAGGAAAGTTTCCGACACAGCATCATATAACTTTGAAGCCAGATGTAAATCCAAAGATAAATGCTATTAGGCGAGTGCCTCATATTTTGCAAGAACCGCTAAAAAAGAAGTTATCTGATCTTGTGTCCCAAGGCATAATTGAAAAAGTAGACAAACCATCAGAGTGGGTACATCCTTTGGTTATCGTTGAAAAACCAAATGGTGACCTTCGTCTGTGTCTTGACCCAAAAGACTTAAATCAAGCGATTCAAAGAGAACACTTTCTAATTCCATCCTATGACGACATAGCTGTCAAATTAACAAATAAAAAGTTTTTCACTGTGCTAGACATGAAAGATGGATACTGGCAAATAGAATTAGATAGCGCAAGTTCTGATTTGATGACCTTTGGCACTCCTTTTGGTCGTTATAAATTTAAGAGATTGGCTTTTGGTATTTGTTTAGCCCCAGAGGTCTTTCAAAAGAAAAATTGGGAAATTTTTGGAGACATCCCTGGAGTGAGCCTGTATTTTGATGATCTGATCGTAACAGGTGCCACGGAGGCTGAACATGATCAAAACCTCAAGTGTGTATTAGATAGAGCAAATCAAAACAACATAAAGTTCAATCAAAAGAAAATACAATTTAAAAGGGAGAGTGTCAAGTTTATGGGCCAAGTTTTCTCACACAAAGGTGTTGAAACAAACAAAAAGTATATTGAAGCTATTTTAAAAATGCCTGTGCCTGAGTGTAAGGCAGATGTGTTAAGATTTTTGGGCATGGTCAAATGTTGGCAAGTTTATACCAAATCTTTCGAAAATTACTGCTCCATTAAGATCTTTAACAAGAAACGATTGTGAGTTTGAGTGGACTGAAGAAAGAAAAAATTCTTTCAATACCCTATTATATCTGTTAACTAATTCTCCAGTTTTGACATATTTTAGCTCGAAAAAACTGATTGAAATTGAAACAGTTGCATCTAAAGACGGACTAGGTGCCTGTTTGTTGCAGGAAGGCAAGCCTGTTGCGTTTGCATCGCGTAGTCTGACTAAAACTGAGCAAGCCTATGCCCAGATTGAAAAAGAAACATTAGCAATTCTTTTTGCAGTAAAAAAGCTTGTGCTTTATTGAAGTATAGGAATTCTACATTAAAAAGAATGGGTTACTCACCATCCCAATTATTAAACAGCAGAAATTGCAACACTAAGGTTCCAATTGCTAGTGAATTGTTGTATCCTGAATTGTGTATTAATGTAAAAGAAAAAATGCTTGCCAAACGTCAAGTTAATGAACAGTATTATAACAGAAATACTAAGCATCTAAAACCGCTCAATAAAGGTTCAGATGTGACTGTTTTAAATCACAGAGATAAAATTTGGGAACCTGCAAAAATCAAAGCTTTACATGATAGTCCTAGGTCATATATATTAAAAGATTGTTAAGGCAACACTATCAGAAGAAATCGCAGTGATATTAAACCATCAGAAAACCGATTCAAGTTAACTGACAGTTCACTTGATGTTTGTGTATCTGATAGTGATGTTACCCCATCTTCAATTGTTTCTAGAAATAGTGTTTCAAGGTTTGAAGAATCTAAAAGGGTAACACCAGAAGTGCATGATCCCTTACCAGTATCCAAATGAAATGAGTCTCAGTCTCAAGTTCTATTCACTTGATCTGGACGAGTCATTAAAAAACCAGACAAATTAAACTTGTGAGGGGGGATGTATAATATGGTGCCTCATAGTGTCATATTGTTCTATGTTCTAAAGTCAATGTCATTTGTCATGTCAATTATGCGCGCCAGTTAGTGACATATACTGATATACTGACAGCAAGACAGAATAAAAAAGCTTGTTCTAGATCTCCTAGTTTTTAACATTATTTTGTATCCTTGTGCCAAGTTATACATACTATAGGTACTCTAGCAACAGCAGGCGGCAACTGTGCTGTCACATTCTTTGAGTAAATTAAATCGCTGAGTGAGAGAGTGCAACAACGTGATATTTGCTTCTTTTTCTTTCATAACTCCGCCATATTTGGAGTACGAAATACCGTGTTCTTGCAGATAATAGATCGCAAAAAGGCGAATCGTTATTACTATAAAACGAAAAATTCAATTTTTCGAGATATCAAACTGTCGTCTTAAATGGACGATATATGGACTTATTGAATTATTTTATTATGACTGTCATAATGAACGCAGTCCCGATAATAGGCGAATATAATTTTATACTTTATCCACGACTATAATATATTTACTCCTGAATAATTTCGATTTCTTTAAATCGAATGCATATAACATTTTATACGGGTTGAGAAGATGGTGATGGGACACTACAGAATGATTTTTTTGTTGATTGTTTAATGCCATCATACTCTTGGATATGCACCTATAATGAAAACATTATTCAACAGTCGCTAACAAATATTTTTTTTAATTTGCAGCGAACTTCTCTGAATTGAATGTAACAGAGAAACTGAATAGAAAAATTTAGTGATACTATGTAACTGATTCAATGAGGGCGTTTCCTTACTAAAGGTAGAAAATTTTAGGGTAAGAAGCCTTGAATTTCGTGGATGCCCATAATAGCTATCAGGATTCGAAACTACACTTAAGCTTCTGCAAATTGGTCTCAGTTAAATAAAGTCCTCATTCAAAACAAGGGTCTCCTAACAAAACAAAATATAAAGAAAACTAATAAAAAATTGGTTCAAGCCCTGTGGACAGGAGCATTGGCGCTGTTCAAACTTTTACAAGATTTGTTGTTATTTATCAAGATTAAATGAGCAATCTGAGAATGAGGACCATGGAAGAAATCACATTAAAATGAATTTGACTATCTTTTATAGTATAGTATAGTATGATGTAGTCTGATGAAGTCGCTGTGTCGACGAAACGCGTCACAATATTGAATAAATAAGTGTAAATCGTATATAATTTTTCATTGAGTTAATATGGATTTGCATCAAGTAAAAGCCACAAGCATTAAATTTTTTATATCTTTTATAGAACAGGATGACAGGTATGGGTATGAATACAGATCATATAATAATTCATAGATAGTATAATTATATCATTCTGTGAAAACATAGAAGTACGATTCATTATTGGAATTTCGAAAAATCATATCTCCGAAAGTATTAGCTTGTTAGAGTTGAGAATGATATCAATGGATTTTTATGGAGAAATTGCATCTTAAAAAAAAATTTATTGGCAATTTGTAAGTTAAAAAACTTTTTTCTTTTCGTTACTCCGAAGCCATCTGGCGTATTTTGCCCAATAATAAACTCAACCAAGTTATTTATATCTCAAACCTACTCTGAAAATTTCAACTGCCTAGCTCATTTTGTTAAAGAGTTATTGTAAAAAAAATTATTTAAAATATCAAGAAATTTTTTTTGGCACCTTATGATGATCCGATCAATACAAAACTTCGCATGCGTATAAAGGTCATGATCCTACAATCTGATGCTAAATTTCAGGTTTTGGAAAGATTCATAAAAATGTTTTCACTAAAAACAGCTATAACTCCGAAACCGCTTGGTGGATTTCGCCGTTACCGTACTTGTCCGAGATATTTACACTACAAACCTAACCTGCCAATTTCAATCATTTAACTCCTCTCGTTCGAGAGTTATCGTGTTAATGGACGGACGGCCGGCCGGACGGCCGGACAGAATCGATTTCAACCACGGATTCTTAATCCGTGAGTCGAACCAAATCGTTTCAGACCATTTCCAGCAAAAAGTTCAAAAATTACAGACATTTGGGCAAATTGAGAAGCACTCTGTTCCGAGGAACAAGAGCGCCAAAAGATGGTTGAGCTCAGGAAATTAATTTGAAAAAACTATTTCTAAATAAACTTATATTAATTTATGGTTAAACAAAAAGCGAAATATCCAGATTTTGCTTTCTTTCCTTTGAAACTTGGCATCTTCCAAAATATCAAAACCTTCGGGCAGGTTTCTTATCAAGAGAATGATATAGGTCTTTACCGTATTGGAAAATATTCGATACTTCTGGAATCAGAATGGCTCTCTAATAAAACTTGGCATCTTTGGATGATAATGGTGGTTGTGGTAGCTCCATATCGCTCGAAAAAATACAAATTGCGATGCTTGGGATCACCGAAATCTAATGCCTCTTCAGCAAGATATCGTCTCTCAAAATGAAATATACCTGTGATGCTTAGGTTAGCCAAAAAAAATACACTACTATGCCTTATCCCAAATCTGTATTAATACACAAAATTAAAATTCTACACACACGTATTTCTTGTCATTCCCGATTTCTGAATTAATACAAGAAAGGTTACCATATTTTCAAAATATACAGGGTGGGTGTTTGAGTTGTACATTAATTTCAATCATTACTCTTATGAAATGAAAGAACCTTTTTTGTGTACATGTTCTGGGGAACATCGCGTTATCATTTTGCCCTAATGTATTTAACTTTCGAATTGTTTGCTTAAAATAGTTTCAAATGATTAGGTTCTAATCAGTGATGAAGAATTCGAGATGAACTTAGATTCTGACCGGCCTGTGTCTCACACCAGTCTTCACATATTTCCCAGGAAGTTAGCTACTCGGTATAACTCCAAAACCGTTTGGACGATTATGCCTTTTGACAAAATCAAATGTCGCATTCAGAATCACAATAAACCCTATAAAGTGCAAGTCCCTATCTCTTTCCGTTCTCAGGTTATCGTGACAAAAATAATATTATTCTTTAATAATTTTTTAAACATTTTCTAGTAATACAATTCTCACTAAATTTTACAAACGTCTTTGTGGCAGTATTATTTATTCTGTATTGGTTGTGTCAAAATTATTACTCACAACCATTGGGCCGATTATGACCAATAACAAATTTGCCTGTCCTATTTGGACGCGCCACCTACCCTAGACCTAATATGGACAGGGAACAGAAAACACAATCCACTGGAAAAGTGGTGAAGAAAACCTCCACCTCTTCATACGGGCACCTTGAAGAGGGGAATAGGGCACACACCCTAGAAACAGACTGCCGTTTGCCCCCAAAATGGGAGAAGCGGGCCGTAGAGACGACCCACTGAGGAAAGGTCTCAGAGGAGCAGGGGTACGGAAGTACTGCAACTCCTCCATCAGGGTATAGCACCTGAGGAGGCTAGGAAGCAGGTTCCTCTGTGCCCAACCCCGAAGGTATCGTCGGGGAGAAAAAAAGAGATCCGGAGAATATTACTCCTCCGCAAAGACCTCAGCCTAAAAAGCCGAAAACCTCTTCCATGGAATTCGAGGAGGGACAGGCAGAGGTTGAGAAGAGGGAAACATAGATGCTGGTAAAACAGCCTCTATCACCCCACTTTCACGTATCCCCTTCACGAAGGTAGCCAAAGTGAACTTGCATCACGCGAAGAGAGCTTCAGCGGTGATTGCAAGACTATTCGCAAAATTGCAACTAAGCATTGTAATGATCTAGGAACCCTGGACCAACAAAGAAAGCCAAATCAAAGGTTTGGCATGAAAAGACTCAAAACTGATTTATGATCAGAGGCATGCATCCCCACGTGCCTGTGTGCTCATAAGAAATAACGTAAAATATATATGTGTTTCAGAATACCTGTCTCGGGACCTAGTCCCAATTTTGGTTAACATCAACATTGGTGGCACCGACCGGGACATCGTCTTTGCATCTACATACTTCGCTGCAGACGGGCCAACAATACCGCCAGTGGAAGTGCAGAGACTGGTGCAATATTGCAACAGCAGACGGCTGCCAGTCATAATTGGCTGTGATGCCAACGCACATAATACTGCGTGGGAAAGCAATGACATCAATTCCAGAGAAGGGTGCTTATTAGAATACCTCTTAGCAAACAACCTCGAGACAGTGAATGTGGATACTTCCCCCACCTTTGTCACGAGAGCAAGAAGAGAGGTCCTAGACGTAAAGATAGCTAACGCTGCTGCTAGAAAGAATGTAACAGCCTGGAGGGTGATGAACGAACCATCACTTTCTGATCATAGGATTATTGAATTCAGGTTAGAGGCAAGCAGCACCTTGATGCCTTCAATTCGAAATCCCAGAAAGACCAATTGGTCTCTGTATAAGACCTATTTGAAGGTCAATTTGGAACATATTGGTATTAAACGGGCAGAACACCGGAATTACGATCTGGAACAAAGAGTCGAACAGGTCAGTGGAGCAATAATGGAGGCTTTTCACTCCAGTTGTCCACTGTCAAAGGTTCGATCAGAAAAGGAAGCACCTTGGTGTAATGAGAACCTGTCAAACCTCAGGAAGGAGGTTCGTCGGCTCTTCAACAGGGCCAAAAGAGACGGTAACTGGTAGGGGTACACTGAGATGCGAACTCAATACAACAAGGAGATTAGGAAGGCCAAGAGGCTTAACTTCCAAGCCTTTTGTGAAAAAATCACTTCCACTCCCACTGCGGCCAGACTGCAAAAGGTCATGGCAAAAGGGGGAAGTAATACCAAAATGTCGTTGAAGAAGTCGGATGAGTCATACACGGAAGGGGTAGAGGAACGATCGATCGTTCTTCTCAAGACGCACTTTCCAGTTAGTGAACCTGTTACGAACTCTGAAACAGCAATAATTTACACCAAAAACTCCCGCAGCGGGTAGTGGGTAGATACCCAGCTATGATCCAGATAGCTGGCAGATCTACTTCAGGGATGCGCCCCTGCCCACGCGAGCCATGGTTTATCTCCCAAAACCATACGGGAGAAACCATTGTCCTATCCCAATATCCTATCCGAACATATTGTTCTTCTTTTCCCTAACACACTATTCCTACCCAAACTCACCAACCCGTCTGGCCAGCGTGGTGTTTTATGGCTAAATATCCCTCTGATGAAATGTCAAGATTTAAAACAAAAGTACCCCAGGCAAGTAGGACAAATTGTCCAGAATCTCGCACTGAGAATGACTCAGTCAGTCCCACGGATTCTGGGGGGGACAAAACCTTGTCACAGAGAAACTTCCTCAAACACAGAACGACGACGAGATACTTTAGATTCTTAACCTTTAATGTAAGAACGCTATCCTCTCAAGAAAAACTTATAGAACTGGAACAGGAATTGGAAACAGTAAATTGGGACATCGCCGGACTTTCTGAAATTAGAAGACATGGAGAACAACTTATCACCCTAAAATCTGGAAACATGTTATATCATGCAGCTTGCGACCCCGGGACGTCAGTTGGTGGAATAGGCTTCCTGATTAACAAACATCATACACAAAATATAATAACTTTAAGAACAATATCAGAACGTGTAATATACCTAATACTCACTCTAAATACCCGCTACAAAATCAAAATAATACAGGTCTATGCCCCTACAACAAATCATACAGATGAAGAAGTTGACAACTTTTATGAGGATCTCGAAATAGCACTAAAAGAATCAAAATGCCACTATACCTTCCTCATGGGCGATTTCAACGCCAAAATTGGAACACAGATGGATGAATCTGAAACAGCAGTTGGAAGGTTTGGACTTGAAGGTAGAAATGATAGAGGACAAATGTTATTAAACTTTCTGCACAAACATCGTTTGCACGTAATGAACAGCTTCTTCAAAAAGAAGGCTCACCGAAGATGGACATGGGTGAGCCCAAATGGGAAAACTAAAAACGAGATTGACTTCTTTATAACGGGACAAAAAAGACACGTCCTCGATGTCACCGTAATGAACAAACTATGCGTGGGAAGTGACCACCGAGCAGTGAGAGCTACAGTTAAAATTAACCTAAAACGAGAAAGAGCAAAAATGATACACAGGAAGGAAAGAGTAATTTGGAAAGAACCAGAAAACATTGATGAATATATAGAGTCCATAAACTCCAAATTGAGACATACCCCTCTAGACGATGTCGAAACTATAAATAACATAATCACAGAATCGCTAGTTTCATCACAACAACTTCACTGTAAAAAACAAAATTCAAGAGATGAAAAACTAAGTGATGACACGAAAAAGCTTATAATGGAGAGGACACATAAGAGAAGAGAACAACACGGAGATTCGGAGGAGTTAAGAATCCTGAATCGTAAAGTTTCAAGAGAGATACGGAAGGACATAAGAAAATATAACATGGAAAATATAAAACAAACAATCGAGCAAAACAAAAGCATGAAAGTACTAAAGAGAAAACTGACAGATGGAAGAAAACAAATACACAAACTTAGGGACAGCAGAGGAACCGAAACAACGAACAGGGGAAGACTTCTAGAGATTACAGAAAATTTCTATCGAGAATTGTATAAGAGCCAGCATAGAGAATCAAATGAAGCATCAACATCGCAACCTCATAGACTGATCAACCAGGGATCGGAAGAACTACCAATGATAACATTGGAGGAAGTAAAGTACTCTCTCAGAGAAATGAAAAATAATAAAGCTCCTGGAGAAGACCAGGTAGTGATCGAGGCTGTCAAGTTGGGTGGCGAAAGACTGTTAAAGGTCATAACTTCCCTTTTCAATCTTTGTCTAGAAAACGGCGTGATCCCGAGCAAATGGAATAACGCGGTGACAGCTCTCATCCACAAGAAAGGAGATATAACAGACCTGGGGAACTATAGACCGATCAGTCTGCTCTCTCACCTGTACAAATGGTTCACCAAAATTATAACGAAGCGCCTAGAACAAAAACTGGATTTTTATCAACCACGTGAACAGGCCGGCTTCAGGAGCGGATTTGGCACCAATGACCATTTGCAGACTGTTAGGATCCTTATAGAAAAGTGTGTAGAGTACAACAAACCACTTGTATTGATATTTGTCGACTTTAAAAAAGCCTTTGATACTGTGGAGCTACCAGCTATAATATCTGCTATGCTGCAAATGAGGATAGACTACAGATATTCCCGGCTGATAGAGTATATTTACAATAACGCAACAGCAAGTATAAGGCTTCACGAAACCACGGGGCAATACCGAGTAGAACGAGGAATTAGGCAGGGAGACACGATATCCCCCAAACTCTTTACGGCAGTACTGGAATATGCATTTAAAGGACTCAACTGGAGTGGAAAAGGCATAAACATCGATGGTGAATATCTGAACCACCTACGCTTTGCCGACGATATTGTCATAATGGCCGACAATCTAGGAGATGCTCAACAAATGCTTGCAGAATTACAAGTAGCGGCGGCCGGCGTAGGTCTAGATATCAACTTTCAGAAAACACAATTCATGACCAACCTAGTAACAAATGATAATATGAAAGTAAGTGAAAGTGAGGTGGAACAAGTCCATAAATACAAATATTTGGGCCATGAATTACAAATTGGCAGAGATAACCAAACCTGCGAGATACATCGTCGTATTCGTTTAGGATGGGCAGCCTTTGGGAAGCTGAGAGATGCTCTACAGGGTGACCTGCCGGTCTGCCTGAAAAGGAAACTATATGAACAATGTGTCGTACCGGTGATCACATATGGTGCTGAGACGCTGACACTTACAAAACAGTCAGCCAACAAACTGAGAGTTTCCCAACGGGCAATGGAGAGAATTATGCTGGGTATCACAAGGAAAGACAGGATAACAAATATAGTCATCAGAGAAAGAACAAGGGTAATAGATATTATCCAGAGAATCGCTAAATCTAAATGGAGATGGGCAGGTCATATAGCTCGAAGGGATGATAATCGATGGTGTAGAAGGTTGATAGAATGGAGACCCAGAGAAGACAAGAGGAACAGAGGTAGACCACCAGCCAGATGGAGCGATGACATCAAGCGAGTGGCTGGAAACTGGGTAAATGCCGCGCAGGATAGAAATGAATGGAAGTTATTTGTTGTAGTATTAGATTATAGAGTGTGCGCCACCTCCTGCGCAGGCCACATACAGGTGCGACTTGATGTGTTCTGTTTCTGTATTACAATACAAGACCAGTATTAAAGAATCACTCATTGATTGCGTATTATTCATAAACAAATTCAACCTTGAAATACGACATGGCGCTGCGAACAGGATCGTACAAATACTAAGTACATCAAGTGAAATTACATTTTATTAATCGTATGTTGAGTACTGAAATTATACTTCGAAATGGCAACGGGAATTTCACCACCACATCAAATGGATTTCAACATCCCGTTGGACGAAAGCTGGCAATTCTTCAAGCAAAAATTTGACCTCTACCTAAAAGCATCAGATCTCATCAAAAAATCATCCGAAACGAAATGTTCCATACTTTTGAGCTGCATTGGAAATGAAGCCTTGAAAATATACAACCAGTTCGAATGGAACGACAATGAAGTGAAAATGGATTTAGATACCGTAATAAATAAATTTGAAAATTTCTTCAAACCAGAAAGAAATATAACCTATGAACGACATGTTTTTTTTCTACGCAATCAGCAACAACATGAAAGTATCGATAATTATATCAAAGTTCTTCGTCAATTAAGTAGTTCCTGCGAATTTGAAAATCTACGAGACAGCTTAATACGTGATAAATTGATATTAGGCATTCTCAACAACAATTTGAAGAAAGAATTACTTGGAGTGAAAGAATTAAATTTGGAAAAAGCAATATCAATATGTAAACTCGCCGAGAGAACACAGGCGCAGATGGAAACCATTAACAAGAATAGTTCTGACTTAACCTTAAACAAAGTAAATGTGCATCAAAGGCAATTCTCCACATTCAATTCAAATTATACTGGAAACAAGAAGAGCGAAAGTCCTCCTCGAAAAATTCAAGGAGAACGTTGTCACCACTGCAAGAAATCTAGTGCTGATAATTATAATCAAGAAAAGAGGCAGTTCTTATGCAGGAATTGTGGAAAACTTCATGGAGTGAACCAATGTCCAGCCTTCGGAAAAACGTGTGCTAAATGCGGAAAATCACATCACTTTGCCAGATTTTGCAGGTCTGTTAATCAGGTTTCAATTGAATGTAACAATTTAAATTGTACTTCAGACTTTTCCGAAAGGGATGAATTTCACATTGATCATATCGCAACAATCAATTCGATTACTGACTCTGATTGGAATATTGACTTAAATTTAAATAATGCTTACATAAATTTTAAGTTAGATTCAGGTGCCGAAATCAATGCTATACCATCTAAATATCTGAAATCAATGAATATCCATGAAGATAACTTATTACCGAGCAGTTTGAAAGTATCCTCTTACACAGGCTCACGTATAAACATTCTAGGAAAATGTAAGGTACTATGTGAATATAAAAATTTTAAGGATTATATTACACTTTATGTTGTTGAAAATGAAAATGCTCCTGCTATTTTAGGCAAAAAAGAATGCGAACGCTTGGGTGTATTGAAATTTATTGGCTCGGTTGAATCGAATAACAAAGAAAAGAAATGCAAAAGTAATCCACGCAGTGATGATAACTTAAATACATCAAATTTAAATGAAATACTTGATAAGTACAAAGACGTTTTTGAAGGTTTAGGAACATTAAAATGTCAAAGTTACCATATAAATACTGACCCCAGCGTGAAACCAACAATTAATCCACCCAGAAAAGTTCCCTTTGCGTTACATAATAAGTTGAAATCTCTTTTAAGAAACCTAGAGAAAAAACAAATTATTTGTAGGGTAAATGAACCAACAGAATGGGTAAACAGTCTTGTGCTGGTTCATAAACCGAATGGTGATATTCGGCTTTGCATGGATCCCAAAAAACTAAATGAGGCAATAATACCAGAGAACTATCCGTTAACTTCAGTAGACGAAATTATTTCAAAGTTGGCTGGTGCTAAATACTTTTCGAAATTAGATGCCAGTCAAGCATTTTGGCAAATACCACTAGATACGGAAAGTTCATACAAATGCACTTTTAATACACCTTTTGGTCGTTTCAGATTTTTGCGCATGCCCTACGGCATTAAGCCAGCATCTGAAGTATTTCAAAAAATCATTCGTCAACATTTTGATGATATCGAGGGCATGGCGTCATATGTAGATGATTTTCTAATATGGGGGAAAGACGAAAATGAACATAACAATAGGCTCTCTGAAGTATTAGAGAGAACGAAAAAAATTAATCTCAAGTTAAATTTTTCTAAATGCGAGTTTGGCGTTCCAACACTAAAATTCATGGGTCATATTATTTCGAGAAATGGTATTGAACCTGACGAGGAAAAAATATTAGCTATACAAAATTTCAAAACACCGGAAAACAAAAAGGACGTTGAAAGATTCCTTGGAATAATTACATATGTATCCAAATTTGTAAAAAACATGTCGTTTGAAACCGAAAATTTGCGAAAAATTCTCAAAAAAGATATATTATGGCACTGGGATCAACCTCAACAAGATACTTTCAATCGTCTAAAAAATATTTTAACAAAAAGTCCCGTACTACAATTTTTCGATGATAAAAAACCAATAACTTTATCAGTAGATTCCTCACAAAAAGCAATAGGGGGGGTATTACTTCAGTGTAATTTACCAGTTTATTACATTTCGAAATCTCTATCAGAAAATCAACAAAATTGGGCACAAATTGAGAAAGAAATGTACGCAATTACATATTCATGTTTGCGATTTCATCAATATATCTATGGTCGAGACATAACAATAGAAACTGATCACAAGCCCTTGGTATCAATTATGAACAAACCATTAAACTCATGTCCTTTACGTTTACAACGCATGTTAATTCAATTACAACCCTATAGCATAAATCTGAAATATAGATGTGGATCCAGTCTCTACATTGCAGATGCTTTATCTAGAGCACACGACATGAAAAAAGATAAACTCAACGACGAATTCCTATTAAACGAAAAAACTGAATCACAAATCTTATCAATACAGTCCAATGTACCAATTTCTGAATGTCAGATTCAGAACATCAAAGATGAAACGAAAAAAGATACAATATTATCAAAATTAATTGAGTACATAAAAAATGGCTGGCCAAAAATTAAAAGCTTGAACTCGGATTTAAAACCATATCACATTATTAGGGGAGACTTATCTTATTCTGAGGGACTTATATTTTTCAATCAGCGTATTATAATTCCCAGGACGTTACAAAAAGAGTTATTGAAAAAATTACATACCAGCCACCAGGGTAGAGAAAAAACAAAATTTAGAGCTCGTACTCTATTTTATTGGCCAAACATATCGAAAGACATAGACAACCTTATAACATCATGTCGATCCTGTGTTATTTTTTTGAATTCCCCTCCTATGGAACCTTTAATTAATCACAAAATTCCTCTCAGAGCCTGGGAAAAGATTGCCATGGATATTTTTAAACTAAACGGATCCTTTTATATTTGCATCGTGGACTACTTTTCGAAATTTTGTGATATAAAATGTCTTCAGAATAATATCACGTCAGAAATCGTAATTTCATATTTGAAACATATCTTCTCGCTTCTAGGCATACCTTCCGAAATAGTATCGGATAACGGTACACAATTATGTTCTGATCTATTCAAAAAATTTTCCGAAGACTGGGGGTTCGATTGCACATATTCAAGTCCATATTTCCCGCAATCTAATGGTCAAGTTGAAAGACAAATAGGTACGATAAAAACCATTCTTAACAAATGCTTTTATGAAAAAACTGATCCCTATCTAGCTCTATTAGAATTACATAATACTCCTCTTGATAAAAACTTATACTCCCCCGCACAATTACTTATGTCTCGGAACCTTAGGAGCATATTACCCGTAACAAAAAATCATCTAAAGCCTAAAATAATTAACAACCATTCACATAGACAAAATTTACAGCAAAAGCAAAAAGTCAGCAAATTCTATTATGATAGAAAAACAAGAAAATTACCCCCGTTGAAAGTAAGCCAAAGAGTTCTAATAAAAAATGGCAAACAATATAATATTCCTGGCACTATTATTAAGGTCAATAAAAATCCAAGAAGCTATCAAGTAAAACACAGTTCTGGAAGAATATTCACCAGAAATAGGCAACATTTAAAAATAGATCCTAAACCATCATCGGAAAAGTGTGAAAGTATGAATTTGAACATTAGTGAATATTTAAATGAATCTGATAATGAAAAATCTGCCCAGAATAATTGGTACCGAACAAAATTTGGTAGAGTGGTGAAACCAGTTGACAGATTTCAACATTAAATGAAAAAATTATGATTGATTATGATCTGTTTTGTTATTAGTTTAGTATTTTTTTTGAGTAATATTATACAATCTCATATGGACGTTTTCTGTTTTGAGGAATTAATAAATACAGAATGTGATTTAAGTTTTCGGTGAAATTAATGATGTTATTTTATTTTATTTTATTTTATTTTATTTTATTTTATAAAAAAAAAAGGAAAACAGGGAGATGTTGTAGTATTAGATTATAGAGTGTGCGCCACCTCCTGCGCAGGCCACATACAGGTGCGACTTGATGTGTTCTGTTTCTGTATTACAATACAAGACCAGTATTAAAGAATCACTCATTGATTGCGTATTATTCATAAACAAATTCAACCTTGAAATACGGAATTAATAAATACGACATGGCGCTGCGAACAGGATCGTACAAATACTAAGTACATCAAGTGAAATTACATTTTATTAATCGTATGTTGAGTACTGAAATTATACTTCGAAATGGCAACGGGAATTTCACCACCACATCAAATGGATTTCAACATCCCGTTGGACGAAAGCTGGCAATTCTTCAAGCAAAAATTTGACCTCTACCTAAAAGCATCAGATCTCATCAAAAAATCATCCGAAACGAAATGTTCCATACTTTTGAGCTGCATTGGAAATGAAGCCTTGAAAATATACAACCAGTTCGAATGGAACGACAATGAAGTGAAAATGGATTTAGATACCGTAATAAATAAATTTGAAAATTTCTTCAAACCAGAAAGAAATATAACCTATGAACGACATGTTTTTTTTCTACGCAATCAGCAACAACATGAAAGTATCGATAATTATATCAAAGTTCTTCGTCAATTAAGTAGTTCCTGCGAATTTGAAAATCTACGAGACAGCTTAATACGTGATAAATTGATATTAGGCATTCTCAACAACAATTTGAAGAAAGAATTACTTGGAGTGAAAGAATTAAATTTGGAAAAAGCAATATCAATATGTAAACTCGCCGAGAGAACACAGGCGCAGATGGAAACCATTAACAAGAATAGTTCTGACTTAACCTTAAACAAAGTAAATGTGCATCAAAGGCAATTCTCCACATTCAATTCAAATTATACTGGAAACAAGAAGAGCGAAAGTCCTCCTCGAAAAATTCAAGGAGAACGTTGTCACCACTGCAAGAAATCTAGTGCTGATAATTATAATCAAGAAAAGAGGCAGTTCTTATGCAGGAATTGTGGAAAACTTCATGGAGTGAACCAATGTCCAGCCTTCGGAAAAACGTGTGCTAAATGCGGAAAATCACATCACTTTGCCAGATTTTGCAGGTCTGTTAATCAGGTTTCAATTGAATGTAACAATTTAAATTGTACTTCAGACTTTTCCGAAAGCGATGAATTTCACATTGATCATATCGCAACAATCAATTCGATTACTGACTCTGATTGGAATATTGACTTAAATTTAAATAATGCTTACATAAATTTTAAGTTAGATTCAGGTGCCCAAATCAATGCTATACCATCTAAATATCTGAAATCAATGAATATCCATGAAGATAACTTATTACCGAGCAGTTTGAAAGTATCCTCTTACACAGGCTCACGTATAAACATTCTAGGAAAATGTAAGGTACTATGTGAATATAAAAATTTTAAGGATTATATTACACTTTATGTTGTTGAAAATGAAAATGCTCCTGCTATTTTAGGCAAAAAAGAATGCGAACGCTTGGGTGTATTGAAATTTATTGGCTCGGTTGAATCGAATAACAAAGAAAAGAAATGCAAAAGTAATCCACGCAGTGATGATAACTTAAATACATCAAATTTAAATGAAATACTTGATAAGTACAAAGACGTTTTTGAAGGTTTAGGAACATTAAAATGTCAAAGTTACCATATAAATACTGACCCCAGCGTGAAACCAACAATTAATCCACCCAGAAAAGTTCCCTTTGCGTTACATAATAAGTTGAAATCTCTTTTAAGAAACCTAGAGAAAAAACAAATTATTTGTAGGGTAAATGAACTAACAGAATGGGTAAACAGTCTTGTGCTGGTTCATAAACCGAATGGTGATATTCGGCTTTGTATGGATCCCAAAAAACTAAATGGGGCAATAATACCAGAGAACTATCCGTTAACTTCAGTAGACGAAATTATTTCAAAGTTGGCTGGTGCTAAATACTTTTCGAAATTAGATGCCAGTCAAGCATTTTGGCAAATACCACTAGATACGGAAAGTTCATACAAATGCACTTTTAATACACCTTTTGGTCGTTTCAGATTTTTGCGCATGCCCTACGGCATTAAGCCAGCATCTGAAGTATTTCAAAAAATCATTCGTCAACATTTTGATGATATCGAGGGCATGGCGTCATATGTAGATGATTTTCTAATATGGGGGAAAGACGAAAATGAACATAACAATAGGCTCTCTGAAGTATTAGAGAGAACGAAAAAAAATTAATCTCAAGTTAAATTTTTCTAAATGCGAGTTTGGCGTTCCAACACTAAAATTCATGGGTCATATTATTTCGAGAAATGGTATTGAACCTGACGAGGAAAAGATATTAGCTATACAAAATTTCAAAACACCGGAAAACAAAAAGGACGTTGAAAGATTCCTTGGAATAATTACATATGTATCCAAATTTGTAAAAAACATGTCGTTTGAAACCGAAAATTTGCGAAAAATTCTCAAAAAAGATATATTATGGCACTGGGATCAACCTCAACAAGATACTTTCAATCGTCTAAAAAATATTTTAACAAAAAGTCCCGTACTACAATTTTTCGATGATAAAAAACCAATAACTTTATCAGTAGATTCCTCACAAAAAGCAATAGGGGGGGTATTACTTCAGTGTAATTTACCAGTTTATTACATTTCGAAATCTCTATCAGAAAATCAACAAAATTGGGCACAAATTGAGAAAGAAATGTACGCAATTACATATTCATGTTTGCGATTTCATCAATATATCTATGGTCGAGACATAACAATAGAAACTGATCACAAGCCCTTGGTATCAATTATGAACAAACCATTAAACTCATGTCCTTTACGTTTACAACGCATGTTAATTCAATTACAACCCTATAGCATAAATCTGAAATATAGATGTGGATCCAGTCTCTACATTGCAGATGCTTTATCTAGAGCACACGACATGAAAAAAGATAAACTCAACGACGAATTCCTATTAAACGAAAAAACTGAATCACAAATCTTATCAATACAGTCCAATGTACCAATTTCTGAATGTCAGATTCAGAACATCAAAGATGAAACGAAAAAAGATACAATATTATCAAAATTAATTGAGTACATAAAAAATGGCTGGCCAAAAATGGAGGAGGCCTATGTCCAGCAGTGGATGAGAACGGCTGTGGAATGATGATGTTCACAAGGCAACGGCTAGAATGGGCAATTAACACTTTCAGCCGTATGAGTCACCAGGAGTGGATGGAATATTTCCAGCACTCCTGCAGAAAGGTATGGAAGAGATTCTTCTCCATCTGCTGAGAATAGTGAGAAGCAGTTCAGTCTTGGGTCAATTACCATGTAAATGGAGAAGGGCAAAAGTAACCTTCATACCAAAAATAGGGAAGAAGGACGGGACTGATCCCTGATCTTTCAGACCTAGTTGTCTGACATTAAAACTATGGAGAAGGTAGTGGACAACTACATAAGAACGTTGAATCTGGAGAGCACTCCACTTCACCAAAGTCAGCATGCTCACAGAGCGGGCCGATCTACAGAGACTGCTCTGTAACAGCTGACCGAAGTCATCCAGTGAACTCTGGACCATATAGAAATCGCGATGTGTGCATTCCTGGATATATCTGGGGCCTTTGACAACACAACGCATGTTTCAGTCAAATATGCACTCGTAAGGCAAGGAGTGAATAAAACCATTATAAAATTGATGTATGAGCTGTTGTCAACGAGGATAACCAAGGCACAGGTGGGCAATAAGACCACTTCTGTCAAAGCCACTCGTGAAACACCTCAAGGGGGAGTAACGTCTCCGCTTCTGTGGAGCCTAGCAGTGGATGAGCTCCTCCACAGGCTAACGCAGCTCGGCTTCGAGTGTATACGCTATGCTGATGACATAGTCCTAATGGTCAGAGGTAAATTCGAGGGCACCTTTTGTAACTAACTACAGGAGGGCCTTAGAGTTATTGAGCAGTGGTGCTTGTCAGTGGGGCTCAGCATAAACCCGAACAATACCACAGTGATTCTGTTTACTCGGAGAAGGAAACTTCCAGCCGTGAGATCCCTCGAATTGAACGGTGATATTATAGAATGGAAGTATGAATTTAAATATCTGGGGGTAACACTAGATAGTAAACTTCTGTGGAATCAGCATGTCAACATCACTGCCAGTAAAGCAACAAAGGCTTTGATGGCGTGCAGGAATCTAGCCAGTAAGACTTGGAGCTGCAACCCAAAGATACTGCGATGGATGTACGTCATGATTGTGAGACCCATAATTACGTAAGAATAATGAACATAATACTGACCATACATATTTGACTTATTTTCCGGATATTTTTCAATATTTTGAGAACTATTCAAATGAATACAATGGTTTTGACAGAAATGTATTCAGTATTGAATACTTGATCATACCAGGAATTCAAAACTTAAAAAACAAAATTTTCATCCAATTTATATTCACTCCCTGTATAACCGAAAGTGCTTGGGCTTCGAAAATATTTTAGCGTTGTAGTGAATTTCAAGCAATATCATAATCCCAATTTTCAGATTTCAAATATGAACAGTTCTCCAGAAACGTCTAATAGGCACTTGAACTTGCGACACCCTGTATATCGTTTTTACAAAAATTTTCTAATAATACGTTGCTCACGAAATTTTGCAAGAACTTTCGTGTTGGCACTTCACAACTAATAACCATGTTTGAATTGGATCAGTTTTATATTTTCCGAGTTATTGAGGAAATAACAAAAAATTTCAGATGAGTATAACTCCAAAACGGTTTAGCCAATTATGCCCATAAACAAAATTGAATGTCGCATTCAGATGCACAACCTAACCTAAAAATTTCAAATCGCTATCTCTCCCTGTTCTCAAGTTATCGTGAAATAAAAAATATTTTCTAATATTTTTTTTAATTTTTGGCATCACGATTCTAAAAAAATTTCACGAACATGCTCAGGTTTATGTTCTACAACTAGTCACCAACTTTCAATTTGATCGGATCCATATTGGTTGAAAACAAAATTATCACTAGGAAACCATTTGGCCGATTATTCCCATTAACGAATTCGTCCGTCGTATAAGGATGCGCCACCTATCCTGAAAATTTCAAGTCTCTAGCTCTTTCCGTTCTCAAGTGATCGTGGCAACGGCCGGACGTTCGGTTCTTCATCGGGAAGTCGAACCATTCGTTTGAGACCATTTTTGTCAAAAAATTCAATTGTTACAGACATTTGAGCAAAATGATATCGCGATGTTTCCCAGAACATACGAGCAAAAATAGACGTCTCCTCTGCGCATGCGCCATCTACTCGTGGCTTCAAGTCGCTCCAAAATCACACACTTCGCACAAAATTCCGATTCTTCAACACCAATGGTTCAGGAGATATCACAACTCCAAATCCGCATTCGCAGAAACTTTCAAGGGAATTCTATGGAGGAATAGCATCCAGCACCTCAAAACTCCAATCCTCTCAGACGAAAACTACAGCAGTTGAATCACATCTTGTCTGGTCATGCGTGAAATAAAAAATCTCCGAGAGAGGTTACATGAATTTCGAATTAGGAACGCTATTTCTTTTACTATTCACATAATATCGGCTCAGCACTCCCAACATAACCCATACAACCGAAAAGCAGTCACTTCTCTTCTGTGCATGCGCGATCTACTCGTGACTGAAAGTCCTCTCAAAATCACACACCTTACAAAAAACTCCGATTCTCCAACACTAGTGGTTCGGGAGATATCGCATCTTTAATCCACGCATGCGCAGACCCTCACCAGGGGATTCTATGGAGGAATAGCATCCGCCACCCCAAAACCCCAATTCTATCTGACGAAAACACCAGCAGTTGAATCACTGATGGTCTGTTCATGCGCATAACGAAAAATGCCCGTTAGGGCTAACATCAATTTCAAAATTAGCCCCAGGGCCACGGTACGGACACTTCAACTCGGAAACAACGCTACAACCCCAAAACTGACATGTCCGTGAACTGAATTGCCATACATATTCTTTTAAAACCTCACAATATCGGCCCAGAACTCCCAACATAACCCATACATCCCAAAAATAGTCACTTCTCTTCTGCGCATGCGCAATCTACTCGCGGCTGAATGTTCTCGCAAAATCACACACCTTGCAAAAAACTCCGATTCTCCAACATTAGTGGTTCAGGAGATATCGCATCTTCAATCCACGCATGCGCACACCCACACCAGGGGATTCTATGGAGGAATAGCATCCGCCAACCCAAAACGCCAATCCTCTCTGACGAAAACTACAGCAGTTAAATGACTTCTCATCTGCGCATACATATAACGAAAAATGCATGGAAAAGGCAGCATGAACTTCAAAACCATGGTCCAAGCAATGACGTGTAGTCAGGAGCTTTTGCGCCATGGTAAATTCGATTGAAGGTGTCCAATACAGGAGAACGGACAAAAGAACATACGCGCAAAAGCTCCTGACTTTACGTAAGTGCTTGAACCAATTTCTTTTCGTGATTGGTTCTAGCACTGACGGGAAGTCAGGAGCTTTTGCGCGTATGTTTTATTGTCCATTCTCCTGTATTGGACACCCATAATCGAATTTACCATGTTTCAAAAGCTCCTGACTTCACGTCAGTGTTTGGACCATGGTAAATTCTATTGAAAGTGTCCAATACACGAGAATGGACAATAGAACATATGCGCAGAAGCTCCTGACTTCGCGTCAGTACTTGAACCAATTTTTTTTTTCGTAAATTTTTTTAAAATTTTCTGGTGGTACAGTTCTCATAAAATTTTACACACTTCTTTATGTCGATCAAGTTTATATTTTCTGTGTTATCGAGTCCAGATGGATATAACTCCCAAACCGTTGGGCTAATTATTGCAAGTTCCTATCTCCTCTCGTTCGAGAGTTATCTAGGCAACGGTCACCTATCCAGCTACTGAACTCACACAAGGCTGCTCAGATCTTCAACAATATAGATCCGATCGTGTTCAAACTTGGAACTTGGTAGTAGAGTTAGGTTCTGAAGGCTCTCGCAAGATTTCATCCATGCCAGATGAATAGTTTCTGATATATAGAATTTTTATCTTTTCAATGATTTTTCAAAAATAATCTAGTTATACGTTCCTCATAATCTACTTTATACCATCCTCACGAAATTTTGCGAGAACTTTTGAGTTGGCACCTTACAACTAAAAACCATGTTTGAATTGGATTAGTTCTATATTTTCCGAGTTATTGAGGAGATAACAACCAAATTTAAGATGGGTATAACTCCAAAACCGTTTTGCCGATTATGATTATAAACAAAATGGAATTTCGCATTCAGATGCACAACCGAACCTGAAAATTTTAAATCACTATCTCTCGCCGCTCTCAAGTTATCGTGACATGAAAATAATTTTTTTTATTTATTTTTTTTTAATTTCTGGCGATATGATTCTCACAAAATTTCACAAACGTGCTAAGGTTTATATTGTACAATTATTCACCAAGTTTCAATTTGATCGGATCCATATTGGTTGTAAACAAAATTATTACTAGGAAACCATTGGGCCGATTATGCCCATTAACCAACTTGTCCGTCGTATTAGGATGCCCCACTTACCCTGAAAATTTCAAGTCGCTATCTCTTTCCGTTCTCAAGTTAACGTGGCAACGGCCGGACGGCCGAACTGCTGGACGGCCGGCCGGACATAATCAAATTTGATCCAGAATTCTTCATCGGGGAGTTGAACCAAATCGTTTGAGACCATTTTTATCAAAAAATTCAAAAGTTACAGACACTTAGGCAAAATAATAACGCGAAGTTCCCCAGAAAATACGTGCAAAGATAGGTTTCGGAATTTCAAGCAAAATTTTAATTTTTTCTACTCATGCTATCCCCACGAAATTTTGCACAAGTGTTTTCGTTGGTACCTCGCACTTCTCCTCTGTACTGTCATAATCGCACACCTCACAAAAAACTTCGATTCTCCAACACTTCAGGAGATATCGCATCTTGAATCCCCGCATGCGCAGACCCACACCGGGGGGATTCTATGGAGGAATAGCATGTCCACCCGAAAACACCAATCTTCTCTGAAGAAAATTCGAGCAGTTGAATTATTTTCTCGTCTGCTTATGCGAATAACAAAAAATGCCCAAAAGAAGCAGTTACACCACCCACTCCGCATCTAACTACCGAGCTTCAATTCAATCGGATCAGTATTTTTTGAGTTATAGTGAAAACAAAATTTCAATTTCATTTTCAAATATTTTTTTTTTAGTTTACATCCATCTGATCGATACAAAACAGCAGGCATATAAAGGTCATGATTCTACAATTTGATGCCGAACTTCATATAGTGATCGGTTTCGGAAATATTCTTGAAAAACCTTTTAACTAAAAATGACCGTAACTCCGAAACGGCTTGATGGATTTTGCCCATTAACGAAATTCTCCGAGATATTTACGCTCCAAACATGCTCTGCGGATTTCACCGCTCTAACGCGCTCCGTTCAAGAGTTATCGTGCTAACGGCAGGACCGGCCGGACGGACAGAATTGAATTTGACCTCGAATTCTTGATCAGGGAGTCGAACCCAATCGTTTGAGACCATTTTCGAAACAAAAATCGAAAAATACAGACATTGTGATGAAATGATAGCAAGCTGCGCAAAAATGTGATTCCTAATTGTTTTTGTCGGTTTCACTTCATCGGGAGAATTCGGTAGCGGCTCACGTGCATGGAAACTGTTGAATTCCAATTCGCCACGATATAAATCTACGTGAAAAATTAGTTGTCCTACAAATCGAATTTCCACTGATATCAATAAATTTTTATCCGCCGGAACGGCAAGCATGGAACACCAGGGAGAGTCCTTGATGTATATGACACCTGTGAGGGCGGGAAATTCATTGAGGAAAACAAAGGAGATGGGATAATTTATGACTGGATTTGTTTGCCTTAGGTAAACTCGTTTTCAATTATATAGAAGAGCTGTTTTAATGGCTCCGGTCCATTATTTTCACGTATATTATTGCTTTCCGCTGGTATGTCTCCTATTACAAAGCGGCTGACGGTCTACGCTGTGCAGCAATTTTCTTCCGCCGTCATTGATGTTTAATTCTATGCTTTGGGGCATAGGACAATGTTCTGAAAGTTTTTCTATCTCACGGAGTTTTCAGATTAAATCGATTGCTTTTGGGTATATTGTGATGGAATAGGAGTGCCATTGGAGAAGTCGACTGCTAGAAATACTGATTTTTGTGCTCTGAAAGCATGTTGCTGTGAGTTAATTGAAAACAACTGGGGAAACACTGATTAAATAGGATTCATTTCTCTCGTTATTATACAGCAAGATTTTAATTGAAAAATGCTACATATTGAAAACTTCATACAACAGTCTCAGAGGGAATAATATTATATTAGAATTCATAAATAAAAAAATTGGTTCAAGCACTGACTTGAAGTCAGGAGCTTTTGATCATATGTTCAATTGTCCATTCTCCTGTATTGTACACTCTCAATCGAATTTACCATGGTAAATTATATTGTCCATTCTCCTATATTGGACCCTCTTAATTCGAATTTACCATGGTAAATTCCATTAAAAATGTCCAATACAGGAGAATGGACAATAGAACACACGTGCAAAAACTCCTGACTTCACGTCGGTGCATGAACCATTTTTTTTTCGTAATTTTTTTTTCTAAGGGTATGGTTCTTTTAAACACGTCTTTATGTCAATATTCTACAACTAGTTACCAAGCTTCAATTCGATCGAGTCTATATTTTTCGAGTCATCGAGGAAATAATATTCCAGATGGGTATAACTCCGAATCCGTTTGGCCCATTATGGCCAACAGCAAACTTAACTCTCCCATTCAGATGCGCAGCCTACCCTGAACATTGCAAGTCCCTATCTTCTTTCGTTCGGGAGTTATCAAGGCAACGGGTGACCGTTGCCTTGATAACTCCCAGCTACTAAACTCACATTAGGCTGCTCAGATCTCCAACAATATAGATCCGATCGTGTTCAAACTTGGAACTTGGTAGGAGAGTTAGGTTTAGCCATGGCGGATGAATAGTTTTTGATATATAGATTTTTTTTCCATGATTTTCAATGATTTATAAAAAAATTTCTAGTTATACGATCCACACAAAATTTTGCGAGCATTTTTGAGTTGGCATTCTTCAACTAATTACCATATTTAAATTGGATCGGTCTCGTATTTTTCGAGTTATTGAGGAATTAACAACCAAATTTCAGATAGGTTTAACACCGAATCCATTCGCCCATTATGCTTATAAACAAACTCAAATGTCGCATTCAGATGCACAACCTAACCTGAAAATTTGAAGTCGCTATCTCTTTCCGTTCTCAGGTTATCGTGACATAAAAAGTATTTTTTAATAATTTTTTTAAAATTTTCTTGTGATAATATTCTCACAAAATCTCACAAACGTGCTTAGGTTTATATTAACTATTCACCAATTTTCGATTCGATCGAATTCATAATGGTTGAAAACAAAATTATTATTCGGAAACCATGGGCCGATTATGCCCATTAACGAACTTGTCCGTTGTATTGGGATGCGCCACCTACCAGAAATATTTCTAGTTATATACTCTTTCAGTCCTCAAGGGAGTCGAACCGAATCGTTTAAGACCATTTTCGGCGAAAAATTCGGAAATTACAGATATTTGGGGAAAATGGTAACGCGATGTTCCTCAGAACATACGCTCAAAAACGGTAGATATCGGGAAATGGTCTGCTTCGGTACAAAAGAGAACTCAGTTCTTTCCTTGTTGATCTCAATATTTCGTCAAACAATTGTTGACATCATCAGGCGACTCAAACTACAAAACAAAAATTACACAATAACAAATAGGTATACCATAACCGTTTTAGCGAAAAGATTTCTACAAACTAAGACTTTTTTGAGTTCTCACCCTGAAATTGTAATGGTCCAGGCAGATAAGGGATGTTGTACCGTAATTAAGAATGCAGATGAGTACATTTAGAAGGCTACCATCCCACATCCCACCTCGAATGTTTTGTATTGTCTGCTGAAAATCCATAAGGATAATGTGCCACTCCAGCCAATCGTCAGCTCAATTATTGATTCAGTCACTTACAACATTTCCGAATTTTAATCTACAATACTCACCAATGCCCGTGGAGAGCAAAATTCCTATAATATAAAAGACACCTTCTCATTCGTTAATGCCGTTGAAGAAATCGAATTGCCAGATGGATATGTCCTTGTCTCTTTGGATGTGGTGTCGTTGTTCACCAACATATCGTTGAAATTAATTCATAAAATATTAGACTCGGAATAGGACAAAATTGCTGGTCATACCACTCTTTCAAAAATCAATTTCATGACCCTAATAAATTTTGTCTTCAAGAATACCTATTTTCGGTTTAACGGTGCCTTTTACAAACAAATTTTTAGGACATCTATGGGTTCTCCACTCAGTCCAATTGTCGCCACCGTGGTCCTGGATTATTTGTTGGACCATGTCAATCCCACCATCCCCTTTATGATACCTTCCTTTTATAAATACGTAGAAGATTTAATTTGCAGTATACTGGAATATAGCACACAACTTGTTCTGATACATTGAACATAGGCGATAGGCATTTACAGTTCACACTCGAGAAAGAAAACAACTTCAGACTACCTTTTTTGGACACAGTTTTGATTACAAATGACGAGAATACCATCGAACTAGATTGGTATCAAAAGCCCAACTCTTGAATTTCAGTTCCAGTGGCTCCAACAATCAAAAACTCAACACTGTAGAGAAAATGAGGAATAGATTCCTCCAGATCTCTAATGAAACATTCATAAGGCGAAATCTTGATAAACTTTTCGTTATGTTTTTAAACAATGGTTATCATAAGCCTATTTTGAAAATATTAATTTATTGTAGAAATTTTATGATGGTCCTACCGATGATATTGTCGAGGAACACAAATATAGGAAACTACCCTTTGTAAAATCCCCTACTCACCAGATAATAAATCTTTTTGGGGAGTGGTTTTAAATCAAAATAGCAAAATACAGCCTAACAAGAATTGCAAGTCTGTTTTCTAGACTGAAGGACAAAACACCCACTGGTTTAGTCACAAATACGGTTTATAGAATACCTTGTACAGGATGTCCGGCACAGTACATTCGACAAACCCAACTATGGTTAAAAAATTGCATCACGCAACTCAAAAGTTATTGCCTTATCGGAAAAAATTCGTGTGCTCTAGCTGATCACCACCAAAGAATGGGCCATATCTTTAATTTCGAGGATGTTACGATATTGGAGCGTGAATCAACGTACAGGAGCAGGCTTTCTCTCAAGATGGTACATATCAAAAAGGAGAAACATGCTATTAATTTCAAGTCCGATACAGAAGGTTTAAATAATATCTATTGTAGTATTCTTCAAAGATTATAATATTTCCACGGACAGATGTCCCAGCAATGCAGTTTTCGTTTTAAATTCAACTTCTCTGTTTTTGGAGCCCTCTGTTTTTGTTTTTTCATGCATTTTGCATCTCACTCACTCCAAGCGGCTCGGATGCTTTCTCGCATTCGGACAGATTTGATGTGTTTCTTAGCATATTTGTCAGAGTTTGTCAATCTTCATATTTACGAGCGATAGCTACTATTGAAATTTTCCGAATTAATATTTGATATAATTTGTGTAATAATTCAGAAGCTCTAACATTTGTAAGTTTTTCAAGCGATGTTTTTTTGTTATGGTATATTTTTTATTATGTAAATTTAATGGTAGTTTGTGTTGCCTGATGACAACAATGATTAACAATTGTTTGACGAAATATTGAGATCAATAAGGAAACAACTGAGTTTTCTTCTGTACCGATACAGACTATTTCCAGATAACTACTATTTTTATAAGTAAGCCTGGTCGGGAAAAAATATATATATACCGGGTGACTCAGTATACATGTTCTGATCTTATCTCAGCCATTTCCAAAGATACAAATTTAAAAATTTGACGACTTTCTACTCGTTCAAGGAACCTTCAACTGGGAAAAACAAAAATTGAAAGTCACTTTCGGTTTGACTGGAAGTGACTCTGACATTTATATCCCAAGAAGTACCCTATATATTTTTTGCAATTTTTTATTTCTGCTCTGAATTACCTTTCCAACGATGCATCACACTTTGTATTTCACATCTTATTTGATGGAGAAAGCGTCAATTGAAATTTCAAATTTGAAGAATTGCAGTAGGATACGATATTTTGTGTGATCTTGATTTTGACTTCCATAATCGAGATCAATGAAAAAAACCTGGCTCAAGTTGAAATCAACTATGTATCTTACCGAACGTTAAACAAAGAATGAATAGTGAAAGTAACAAAATATCACAAAAAAAGGGGACACAAAAATACCTAAAATAACTAAAACATATATTCGAAATGTTGACTCTCCTTCTACACATCTGTTTGCTCTGTGGACTACTTCTCGCGAAGTAAGCATTAAGTGCTGTACAGTGTACATGCATTCCTTATTTTGTCTTATAGATCTTCCAAATCAATAGGAGGAGTCCAGTACACACGATCTTTCAAATATTCTCAAAGGAACAGATCCAACGGTGTTGAATCTGGAGATCTTGCAGGTCCGTGTGTGCCTTCTATCTTCAAATGGACCGATAAAATGGTCAACAAGATCTCCAGATTTAACACCGATGGATTTCTTCCTTTGGGGATATTTGGAAGATCGTGTGTTCCAGACTCCCCCTACGTTTTTGGAAGATATAACAAACAAAATAAGGAATGCATTTAGAGCCCTTAATGCTGAAGTGTTGAAGTTGAAGATGCTGAAGTGTAACTTCGCGTGAACTAGTCCATCGACGCTGAAAAGCTGAAAGATGTGTTGAAGCAGATAGTCAACATTTCGAACATAATATGCTTTAGTTATTATATACAGGGTGGTCCAGATCTTAACCAAGAAATTTTAACCATGTATTCTACGTCGAAAATAAGCCCTAGTTTGTCAAATGAACATATGTCACAAAATGCTTCCTCTCCGAGATATAGGGTGTTAAAATTATAGAAATAAAATGTTTTTGTGCGTATGTTCTGGGGAACATCGCGTTATAGTTTTGCCCAAATGTGAAATTTAATTCTGTGGTGCCGTCCGGCCGTCCGGCCGTTGCCACGATAACTTGAGAACGGAAAGAGCTAGCGACTTGAAATTTTCAGGGTAGGTGGCGCATCCTAATACGACGGACAAGTTTGTTAATGAGTATAATCGGCCCAATGGTTTCCGAGTAATAATTTTGTTTTCACCCAAAATAAATCCGATCGAATTTAGACTTGGTGAATAGTTGTAGAATATAGACCTGAGCACGGTTGTGAAATTTTGTGAGAATCATATCGCTACAAAATTATTAAAAAATTATTAAAAAATATTTTTGTTGTCACGATAACCTGAGAACGGAAAGAGATAGCGGCTTGAAAATTTCAGGTTAGGTTGTACACCTGAATGCGACATTTGAGTTTGTTTATGAGCATAATCGTTCAAACGGTTTTAGAGTTATAGCCATCTGAAATTTTCTGAAAGTTGGTTGATTTTTGTTCCTCATTAACTAGAAGAATACACAACCGATTGAATTCAAACATGGTTATTAGTTGTAGAATGCCAACGCGAAAATTCTCGCAGAATTTCGTGAGGATGGTGCAACTAGAAAATTAAAAAAAAAATAATTAAAAATTATTTAAAAAAAATCTATATATCATAAACTATTCTTCCGGCATGGCTGAAATTTTGGAAGAGCCTTCTGAACCTAACTCTACTGCAGAATTCCAAGTTTGAACACGATCGGATCTATATTGTTGGAGAACCGGGCAACCTTTTGTGAGTTCGGTAGCGTAGCGGTAGCGGTAGCGGATGCGAATCGTCGTATGATATGTTGTCTATGGTCGT
Organism: Halyzia sedecimguttata; assembly: GCA_937662695.2. NCBI lineage: Eukaryota > Metazoa > Arthropoda > Insecta > Coleoptera > Coccinellidae > Halyzia > Halyzia sedecimguttata. Next base: position 142,387,481 of record OW569411.2, read on the forward strand.
ATTTTGCGAGAACCTTCAAAAATAAAAATTAGAATGTCATGATGACATATGTTTGCGCGTATATTATGGGAAAATCGTGTTATTTCATCAAAAAATCTATGGGAGATGATAGCCCGACATTAGTGGTTAGACCTGGTTTTGAAAGAGATCCTCCTTAGGAGGAGGCAGAGACAATAGAATAGAGAGACCACCAGATAGCCCGCATTCCAGGCGGCAAGTTTGTGGAATGCGAAGAATCCAGCTGGTTTCCAACATAGAGGAGAATATCTCCTCTCTAACTCCGTTGATCAATAGAACGGGAACTTGAAATGTATTATTTAAAATGGCGTTTGTGTTTGGTCCTTGTTATGCAGGTTATGCTTTCGATCAGAAGATATCTCTGAGACTCTGGGTAAGTTTGTTCAAAAACGTTCTCGTTTTTGTTTATATTATACATTGGATATTGATAAAGACTCCCTTTCTAAATTTTTTACTGACATATAGTATACTATAACTTCCCTGTAAAAGGAAGATCAATTTTGTATTGTTGTTGATTAAATCATTTTTTTCAGATATAATATGCTAAAACTAGTGAAGATTGATATAATGATAGAGAACTGAATTTACCGTTTTTACATTTTGGAGTGGTAAGTAATTTCACTTATTCCTGTGAAGTGTTCAATGATGAAAATATATTTCGAAAATTATGCTACAAATTTAATAATTGTGTACAAAATATGAGATCAAGCATAGTTTTATAATAATTTAACACCTTATGTGATATTATAATTGTTTATAGACCCCCTAGTGTATGTTTAATACTGTTATTAGTATAACTTGACTGAAGAACAATTATATGTGCTTGTTGATTAAATGTTTCTTTCAGATCAATGCCAAAACTAGTGAAGATTGATATCATAATATTAATAATAGGAAATATCAAACTAAATTTCCTGAGAAATGCCCACCAAGAAGACAGCAGTTGTTTGCCATCATGAATTTATCAGAAACCAACGCGAGGCAATACTGATGTGAAGATCACTTCGAGGAATCTGCTTTTACTTCTAAAACAATAGGTAGGCTGACAAAATTTGCTCTGCCAGTAAACGTAAGAGATGAATCTGAAACTGTTGAATCTGAATGTGCTGCTACTTCTGAAACCGCAAGCGTAGAAGAAAGTCTTGCTGGTCCTTCATACGAGGTACTTTCAGGTCAGAGGAAGGACTAGCATTCTAGGGCATATAGGTGAAAGTAGGATGAAGAATCTTACACCTAGGAAAAGTAAGTTGTATAATGTGTGTAGATCCCATCAGAAAATTAGAGGTAAACTTAAAAAATCATTGTTTCTGTCAAAATCTAACTATATAACAATCTAACACTATACAAAAAGTTTTGCAAAGCAGTCCTATTGATGTGGGTTTGAATAAACAGATATTAATAAACCTTGTTAAACTTACATCAAACTTGGTGCTTAGAACAAATGCTGTACAGTTGATTTTGATGGAATAACTTTCTTAAAGCAAGATGTGCTGGATCGATTAAATGATAAAATTGTTCTTGCAAAATTTTGTTCTTGCAAAATTTTGTGAGGATCGTATCACTAGAAAATTTTTACGAAATCATTGGAAAAAAATTCAAGATATCAGAAACTATTCATCCGACATGGCTGACATTTTGCAAGAGCCTTCAGAACATAATTCTACTACCAAGTTCCAAGTTTGAATACGATAGGATCTATATATGTATATGGAATTTATTCCATTTTTTTATTAAATATTTAAAACTGTAATTAGTTCTTTGAAATACCATTGAATGAAGAATTTCTTGTAAGTTGACAAAATATCTTTATTTGAACAATAAAAATGCATCATTTTATTAAAATGATAGTTTGACTATCCAATTGCTTCCTTTCTTTATAATATTTTTGATGTAAGTCAGTATAGCTCAACTTTCAAAGTAACGTCCTACAATATTAATTTAAATGATATTATAAATAAAAAAAATTGGTTCAAGCACTGACGTAAAGTCAGAAGCTTTTGCGCGTATGTTCTATTGTCCATTCTTCTGTATTGGACACCCTTAATCGAATTTACCATGATAAATTATGTTATCCATTCTCCTGTATGGGACACTCTTAATTCGAATTTACCATGGTAAATTCGAATTAAGAGTGTCCAATCCAGGAGAATGGACAACATAATTTACCATGGTAAATTCGATTAAGGGTGTCCAATACAGAAGAATGGACAATATAACATACGCGCAAAAGCTTCTGCCTTCACGTCAGTGCTTGAACCAATTTTTATTAATAACTTTTACAATTCTTAAAATATTTATATGAAATTTGGGACATAGGTTTTAAGGATCAAGGAACACTTTTTGAATAAAATTGTTTTTTTTTTTCATTCTACCAGTGGCGTCCGTACTGCATAGAGACTGAATATTTTTGGACAAAAAAATGATACGCCACTGGTTTTTCCATCAATAGAAATCACTCCTGAAATCCTCATTTGATTTGAAGCAAAATCATTCTCTTGACTTTTTGACGTACGAGGCACCGTTTCCGAGTAAAAAAATCAAACACATTCTCATGCATGAGGATATCGCTAAAATTTGATAATGAGATTATCTTTGCAAACGAAACGCCTAATCACAAAACATTAGCGTTAACAGCCACACTCAAATACGAATTTAAAGAACATGTTCGACGTAAAAGAATAAAAAACTTTTTTTTTTCTAATAATTTTAACACCCTGTATCTCGAACAGGAAGGAATTCTCAGCATATGTTTAAATGACAAACTAGGGCTTATTTTTGACATAGAATACGTGGTTAAAATTACTTGGTTAAGATCTGGACCACCCTGTATATATTTTTGCCCCCTGTTTTGTAATTTTGTTTATTTAACAATCCATTCTTTGTGTAACGTTCAGTTGAATACATAGTTGATTTCAACATGAGCAAGGTTTTTTTTATTGATCTCGATTATTGCAGTCAAAATCAAGATTAAAGAAAATATCGTGGCCTACTGCAATTCTTTCAATATGAAATATCAATTGAAGTTTTCTCCATCAAATCATATGTAAAATACAAAGTATGATACATCGTTGGAAAGGTTATTTCGATTAGAAATAAAAAATGGCAAAAAATATATAATGAGCTTTTTGAAATAAAAAAGTCAGAGTCACTTCCGGTCAAACTGAAAGTGACTTTCAATTTTTGTTTTTCTCAGTTGAAGCTTCCTTCGACGAAATGAAAATCATAAAACTCTAAAATTTTTATCTTCTGAAATGGCTGAGATAATCCATTGGAACATGTAAACTGGGACACCCGGTATATCGCACGCCTAGTGCAGTAGTGCGACATCTCCAATTTATCCCTTTTTGAGTTATTCCGTCTATTAGCGGTAAAAATGATCGATCTATCTTCCTGCAGTAGCGATATATTTGTAATTGACATATATAGCTCTTTTCCCATTATGGTATTTATGGATCAGGGCATATTCTACTTATGCAAGGGTGAGACAACTCATGTCTCAGCTTTGAATAATCCATCAGAAGCATGTAGTGCAGATCAACAGTGTGCAATCTCGAGTTATCCCAGTACTGCATCGAGAGGTGACTTAGTACTTGTCGACCGTTGTCCCTATAAAGGACACTGATTTGTTCCGGATTTTTAGGAAGTATAAATAACATTGTACGAATAATTTCTAACTGTTGTTAATCGAAATTATCTGAAATTTGGTAGGTACTCATTCAGTTTAATTAGTAAACTGAAACTGATTGCAATGATTTTTAGATGATGTCTGAATTATGCAAAAACAGAGGGAAAAAGATGCTGCTTTTATTAGCTTGAAAAGAGTCCATTTCAAAGGACGAGAAAAAGAGGATTGGGGAAAAACATATAAGCGATGGTACCTAGAAGACAGTTCAATTTTGAACCTCTAAAGTTTAAACATGTATGCGAAATTTAAGTCAATTCTGCTGAAGAATCGGATATTCTAATTAATACCAGCTTCATCCTAATGTTGAAGATGAAAATGAGATTTTTTTGTTCGAAACCCCCCCCCCGAAATGTTATTTTTTCTCTCTAAAAAAGATTCTTAAAAAAATTGGTTCAAGCCCTGTGGACAGGAGCTTTTTGGCGCCCTTGTTCAAACAGACAAATTATATCTCCGAAAGTATTGGTTTCTCAAAGTTGGGAATTATAAGTAATCATTAAATGATACTGTGGGAGGTATACTCAGAAAATATCTATAAAATAAAAATTAATTATTTTGTGATTTGCTTCTGCGTAAGAAACACAGGGTATTTGTCAGAAGCAATCAATTGAACAATGTTGCCTAACAAACAACAACGAAACAAAATCAACGAAGAAACAACTATATCGTAACGTTTCGGAGTCTATGTCAGACTCCTTCGTCAGACGCCTAATGAAAATCGTTAGAATTATTTTGTTGATAGTTATTTTGTGAAATTCAAGAATTGTCACATTTACAGTATGAATTCCTATGATAGAACTACATCCTGAAAGAAATTAAATTCTGAAAAAATTGTCGTTGAAGAAAAATGCGTCAAAAATTATCTTTCAAAAAAGGAGCAATCTACAATGCTTCAATGCCTTAAAACCTGTCATTAAATTCATTTACCAAGATAAAAGGAGCAATCTGCAATGATTCAACCTCGTGAAATGGGTTGTTGCAACTGACACACAGTTCATAGTTTTCACAACTCGAACTACCTAAGAAAAGTATAATCGAAATGACTAAAGCAAGACTGCAGACAATCATAGCAGATTGTCCATTTATTCCTGATATTTGAGTAGGTAGTGGATTAGGAACAAATTATTTTAATAGTTCAAAACATATTAATAAAATACTATCCTCTTTTCATAATTTGAAATTAAATAGTTCATACCACTAACACATTCATTTCTGTAATATGAACCTTAACTCAAGAAAAAATGATTGATACACAAATGAAGATCCATATTCCAGTATGTTTTTGCTAGCAACATTATGAAAATACTGTATATAGGAACATTTCTCACTACCACTACTTAAGGAAGTATAAGGTAATATTAACCTCAGTGGTCAACGAACCATAATTTTTTTGATGATTCCATTATGTTCTTCTTTCCTATTGCTTCCATAAACTACATCAAAAATGTCTTGTATATAGCCACAAATTCAAGAATCGAATACTTGATTTTCCGAGAGAAAATATACGAATTGACAATCTCTAATAGCTAGAAAAGATGACATTTATGAATAGTCACACAGACATATTCTGTGTTCATATTTTGTGAATACATAGAACGATGTATTATTGAAAATTTGAAATATCATATCCCCGGAAGTATTAGCTTGTTAGAGTTGAAAATGATAACAATGGATTCCTATGATGAAACTGCATCTTAAACAAATTTGAATTCAAAAGCTCATTGTAAAAAAAAATGTTTTCTTTACTCAGACACTATCAGACCGATCCCTCAAACCTACTCTGAAAATTTAAACTGTCTAGCTCATTCCGTTCGAGAGTTATCGTGTTAACGGCCGGCCGGAATCGATTCCGACCACGGATTATTGATCAGTGAGTCGAACCAAATCGTTTAAGACCATTTTCAGGCAAAAATTCGAAAATTACAGACATTTGGGCAAATTGATAAGCACTCTCCGAGGAACAAGAGCGCCAAAAATGTGGAGGTCGACGAAAAAATATAATATTCACCTCGACGAAGAACTGTCCATTGTCTCGCCTTCTTGCTGTCTTCAGCTCCGCCTTGGATATCAATTTGCAGACTCGTCTATAATAGACAGCTTTTCGTCCTCGGTACATAAATAACTATTTGATAATTGATGACTCAAAAGAGAAGTGAAGTATTTCTCATTTTATAATTATATTATTTCGATCAATAAAGAAAAATACCTTTTAAAAATAATTTCAACTTCATCTAATGATGAATAATAACTTCCCTCGAATGGAATTGTCAACAAAAAAAAGCACTGACGTGAAATCAGTACTCTTTGGCGCGCGTGTTCACGGTGGCTAATTTGAATTGAATGGTGAGTACTTCAAGCTCAGTGGATAGAGCAAGCCGAAGATCTACCCAAAGGATAGTGGACACCATTCACTGTCAGTTCAAAAATTAACAGTGCTGTATCTAAGCTGCCATCAGGAAAGAGTAACAAAGTTGGAATAGAACACAACTGACCCTCCTAAGTCGCACAAGCTCCTAGAAGATTTGGGAGGGTCAGTATAATCCTAATCATGTTTATAGCACGCGCGCCCAAGCAGATTGACTTTTTACACTTTTTCTTTCATTGTTAAGTCACTCTGCTTTTGCGCGCGTGCTACAAACATGATTAGGATTATACTGACCCTCACAAATCTTCTAGGAGCTTGTGCGACTAAGGAGGGTCAGTTGTGTTCTTTTCCAACTTTGTTACTCTTCCAGATGGCAGATTAGATACAGCACTGTTAATTTTTGAACCGACAGTGAATGGTGTCCACTATCCTTTGGGTAGATCTTCGGCTCGCTCTATCCACTGAGCTTGAAGTACTCATCATTCAATTCAAATTAGCCACGCGCACCAAAGAGTACTGACTTCACGTCAGTGCTTTTTTTTATTTCAAGTTCCTTTAACAAATATAGCTATCAATAAAGTTTGGCTGTTAGCTTTACCGTAGATAAAAAAAAATTGCGGTTGTGGGAACTCCGTTAGGAAAGCAATTGCCTCTTCTCCAAATCTGAAAGTATTTTAATATAGATCTACCGAATATAGTTATTTATAAATTCGCCTCAGGGCTACCATACAGACATTTCAACTCGGAAACAACGCTATTTCCCCCAACCTGACTTGTGTCCGTGTACTGAATTGACATGAATATTCTTTTAAAACCTCACAATATCGGCTCATTACTCCCAACATAACCCAAACAACCCAAAAGCATTCACTTCTTGTCTGCGCATGCGTAATATACTCGTGGCTGCAAGTCCTCCCAAAATTACACACCTCACAAAAAACTCCAATTCTCCAACACTAGTGATTCAGGAGATATCGCTTCTTGAATCCACGCATGCGCAGACCCTCACCAGGGGATTCTATAGAGGAATAGCATCCGCCACCCCAAAATCCCAATCCTCTCTGACGAAAGCACCAGCAGTTAAATCACTGATGGTCTGCTCATGCGCTTAACGAAAAATGCCCGTAAGGGGTAACATCAATTTCGAAATTAGCCCCAGGGCCACGGTACGGACACTTTAACTCGGAAACAACACTACATCCCCCAAACTGACTTGTCCTTGCACTGAATTGCCATGAATATTCTTTAGGAACCTCACAGTATCGACTCAGCACTCCCAACATAACCCATACAACCCAAAAACAGTCACTTCTCTTCTACGCATGCGCAATCTACTTGAGGCTCAATGTCCTCTCGAAATCACACCTTACAAAAAACTCCGATTCTCCAACACTAGTGGTTCGGGAGATATCACATCTTTGATCCACGCATGCGCAGACCCTCAACAGGGGATTCTATGGAGGAATAGCATCCGCCACCCCAAAACGCCAATCCTCTCTGACGAAAACACCACCAGTTAAATCACTGATGGTCTGCTCATGCGCATAACGAAAAATGCCTGTGAGGGGTAACATAAATTTCAAAATTAGCCCCAGGGCCACGATACGAAGACTTTAACTCGGAAACAACGCTACATCCCCCAAAATGACTTGTCCTTGAACTGAATTGCTATGAATATTCTTTTAAAACCTCACAATATCGACTCAGCACTCCCAACAAAACCCATTCAATTAAAAAATAGTCACTTCTCTTCTGCGCATGCGCAATCTACTCGTGGCTAAAAGTCCTCTCAAAATAACACGCCTTACAAAAAACTCTGATTCTCCAACACTAGTGGTTCGGGAGATATCGCATCTTTAATCTACGCATGCACAGACCCTCATCAGGGATCTGGATTCTATGGAGGAATAGCATCCGTCACCCCAAAAACCCCAATCGTCTCTGACGAAAACTACAGCAGTTAAATGACTTCTCATCTGCGCATGCGCACAACGAAGAATGCCCGGAAAAGGCAGCATGAACCTCAAAAAAATAGGTTTCGGCATTTTAAGCAAAGTATTCCGCAAAATAGTAGTAATTTTTTGATTTTTTTCATGTCACGTGATCTTCACGAAATTTTGCAAAAGTGTTTGCAATGGTCTTTTGCATCTTACTACTGAGTTTCAATTAAATCAGATCAGTATTTTTCGAGTTATTGTGAAAACAAAATTTTAAAATTTTTGAAATTTTTTTTTGCCATTTTAGGGCCGTTTGGTCATAACAAAACTTCGCAGGCATATAAAGGTCATGATTCTACAATTTGATGCCAAATTTCAGAAAGATCGAGTGATCGGTTCCGGAAATATTCATAAAACGTTTTCACTAAAAACGACCTTAACTCCAAAACCGCTCGGTGGATTTCGCCCGTTAACGAACTTGTCCGAGATATTTGCCCTACAAAACTACCCTGCAAATTTCAACGCTCTAAGTCGTTCCGTTCGAGAGTTATCGTGCTAACGGCCGGAGCGGCCGGCCGGACCGGACGGACAGAATTGAATTTGACCTCGAATTCTTCATCAGGGAGTCGAACCCAATCGTTTGAGACCATTTTCGAAAAAAAATTCGAAAAATACAGACATTGTGACGAAATGATAGCACGCTGTTCCTTGCGGAACACGCACGCAAAAACTAAAAAGTAATAGGGGTCTATCTAGCAAAATCTCAGTTGCGGATAATGCAATAGCCATCTTCATATTTTGAGAAAAAATATTTTTTTTATGGAAGATAGTATATGATGATTCCTTCAGCAAATATCCTTTAAAAAGATATCAACCTATAAAATGGTAATTTTTTTAATATTCCACCATGGTGGTGAAGGAATATCTTGAGGTTGAAACATAATTGAAAAGTATTTTCTTCATTTTCTCGGAACGCGATTTTTATAGTTATCCCACTAATGCACTACGCGTGCGAGATATATATATATACATATATATATATATATATATATAATATATATATATATATATTTTTTTCTATATCACCATATTGGGTAGGCAGTTCCGAGCAGCCGGACAGCTCTCTGTCAAGGCTGCTTAGACGGATGTGAGGAATCTCCTCACTAATCGCGTGTTGGCGAGGATGACTTCTTTCTGAGCTGAACTTATCAGCTCCTTTTCCAAACCTAATCGTAGCGTATTGTCTAGAAGATGTTTCTCCACTAGCCCGTTCGTGGACATTACTAACGGGAGTATCGATGTCGACTTAAGGCTGTATATCGTCTTCATCTCGAATGCCAGATCCTGATATTTCGTCAGTTTTTCGACGAAAGCTTTAGATATATTATCATCAGCTGGGATAGCTACGTCCAGGATTTCCATTGTTCCTTCTTTCTTGTTGTGGAGCAGAATATCAGGTCTGTTGTGTTTGACTGTCCGGTCCGTTATAATGAAATTATCCCAATACAGCTTGTAGTTCTCATTTTCCAATATGTTGCTGGGCTGGTATTCAAATGGTCTCACTGTCTTTTTTATGAGTTCGCACTTCTTAGCAATTGCTTGATGGTAGACTCTTGCCATCGCGTCATGCTGCTGCGTGTAGTCCGTTGGAGCCAACACAGAGCACGATGATGTGACGTGCTGTATGGACTCAGTCATCTGAGAGCACTTTCGGCATTTGTCCGTGGGTATGTTTCGCCCGGTAATGTTCTTCATATACGATCTTGTCGGGACCACTTGGTCTTGGATGGCGATTAATCTTCCTTCTGTTTCAGGAAACAGGTATCCGGATCTAAGGTAAGTAAGTGATTCTATTTTATTCACGTGATTATTTTTTAGGCTTCCAGGGTATCGTCCGTGTAATGCTTTGTTGCGCCACTCCTGGATAAGTTTGTCAGTGGAAAGTTGTACTGGTTCAATTTGGCCTGCCAGGTTCAGTGGGCTCAAATGGTCATCTTCCTGGCATAAAGCTCGGTGAAACGGTGAGTTTTTATTTAGAAAGTACTCTCTCATGTTACGGATTGTTTTGTCTTGTACCATTTCCAGATTCTGCAACCCTCTTGCCCCTTCGTCTCTCGGTATATACAGCCTGTTTACCGAGGCGTGTGGATGGTGAATGCCGTGGCTGGTAAGTAGTGCCCTTACTTTTCGGTCAATATCTTTAAGCTCCGTGTTGAACCATCTGATCACCCCGAACGAATAGCTTATGCAGGGTATTGCCCATATGTTTATAGCTTCGAACATGGCTCTCGAGTTTAGCTTAATACGGAGTATCTTTTTTAGTCTGCCAAGGAATTTTTCTTTGAATATTTTCTTCATCTCGGTGGTCTTGATGTCTAAGGCTTGTTGTACTCCGAGGTACTTGTAGGACTCTTGAGTTCCTAGCTGCGGTATCATGAGGTCTTCCATCACGGCCAGGCCTGCTCCTTCCTGCACACGGCCACTCTTCACATGGACAACAGCACATTTATCTATTCCCAGCTCCATTCCTATATCTTCTGAGAAAGTTGCTACTATCTTCAGTTGGTTTTTTAGTTGTTCTTCGTTAGTAGCATACAGCTTGAGGTCGTCTATTATATATATATATATATATATATATATATATATATATATATATATATATATATATATATATATATATATATATATATATATATATATATATATATATATATATATATATATATATATATATATATATATATATATATATATATATATATATATATATATATATATATATATATATATATATATATATATATATATATATATATATATATATATATATATATATATATATATATATATATATATATATATATATATATATATATATATATATATATATATATATATATATATATTTATATATATATATATATATATATATATATAAGTGGAAAAGTTTAACGGGTAATTCCGCAAACGAAGCAGATTTAAAATAATTCCGTTAAACTTTTCCACTTATTGATATTACTCCGCATGATCCATATTTCTATATATATATATATATATATATATATATATATATATATATATATATATATATATATATATATATATATATATATATATATATATATATATATATATCCCGACATCATTTCAGCGTCATTACATGATACCGACATCTTTGCGTCCCCATGAAATCGAAGTGTATATCGACGTATGTTGGGTAGACTATCTCCGTATACACCTCACGATCATTTAGCGAGTCTCAGATCTCAATATACTTGAAAACTGGGGGAGAAAATTTTCATGTCAACGGTACAATGAACCTTGCGTCCCTACAAAATATCGTAGTTTCTGCGTCCATATATTTATTTGCCGATATTTCGATCATTTCTGCGTCATTCGTTTTATATACACGTCAACCATTCGGACATTGCTGCACAGGCTGTGTTGCCAAATGTATGAGGGTTTTTTATAAAGGAATAGACTGATTGGCCTTGACATTCCATTCGATGTGAACGCAGGCCTGACCTACACAGATGTTACATTCAACGGATTTTCGCCCCTCTTGATAAGGAAGAAAACATATTGAGTACGGGAATTTTCGATAGGAATTTCTTCTGCGTGTTCGTTGCCTTAATTATATAGAATAGATGAATAATAGAATAAGATGAGACCTAAAAAAAAATTCAGTTGAACAAATTGTAATATGATTTTTTAATCTTGTGATAGCACAAGAATTAAATGTAACGTCTTCCCTTTGTGTTAAAATACTTAGTTTTCTTCGACCAATTTTAGATGGATTATTCTGTTGTTCTGAGAAGTAGTTGATTGCAGAGAGTTGATAATGAACAGTCATAATCAATACTAATATAATGCATTGCCTATTATTCGTAATATTATTATTCTCTAGCAAAAGACCGAATCAGCAGAATGACTAATTATTTGAATGAGATTGCATAAAAATTTTCTGTTTAGCAGTTGGTGACTTTTAATTCGACTTTTTAACTTAAGGTCACTATTTCAATAACAGATATGATTTTTTTAAATGGCACCCTATATTTTATGAATGCCAAAAATGGAATTTACAATTAGTTTCACTTTCAAACATCACTCTAAGTTATGCAACTTTTTCAATTAGGTAAAAAACGGTTGATTTTAAAGTGTTTATAATGCATAGCCATAATTTAAATTTCGTTGAAATGAAATTCATTATTCCCAATATTTATTTTATGTTCGAATCAAGCTACTTATGAAAATGCCCTCGTTTCTAACCACATATTATTTATGTATGAAACACTGCATATTAGTGGAAATATAAATTCTGATTCAGTGGAGTATTAGTATTGAGTTGAAAGAGGTTCTAGTAAATTACCGGAACGGAAGAGTAACTAAGAGTTATTCACACAAGAGTATGAAATGAAGGCGTGCTAAAACAGATCCTTGTGGGATGAGGTTCATTATTCGAAATTCTGAAGTTATAATTATTATCATCATCAACAAAAACACGATGTCTTCTATCCGGCAAAATATTTTTTGAAAGACGAATCATCTTTCCACACTTCAAAAGCGTATACAGTTTAGGAGCTTAACCATCTTTCTACACAGCAGAAGATTATTCTATAAAAATTATATCTATTTTCAATTTCTTGTTTAAACCTGATTTGATAAAGATTTTAAAACTGAGAACTTGTTATTTCAATTTTTCCCGAAACCGCCTTGGCAATTTTGAAGAACAAGATCCTGCAACTACAAAGCTTGTAGATGGCAAGATAATACATAACAAGAATTACGAAGTTATATTATTTCCGAATTTTTAGAGCAATGCAAGAAGATTTGAAACTGAAATCGTATTATTTATTGAACTAAAACCCTCAGAAAAAATTGCAATATTTCACGTTCATAAATCACACCATACCTTGAGTAGATAGTCAGTATGGTGACAAATGACAGGATATTCGTGTATTCTATATGAACAAACACTGATGAGGGATGGTTGCAAGAGGTGAATAATTGTAATTTATGCAATGGAGAAATTTTGTAAAACAAGTGCCAGGTGCTCTTTCTAGGAGTTGCCTTGCAGGTCCCAACATCAACTTAAATTTTTCGCTCTATTCATTTCTGGTATGAAAAATATGGCATGCAATGTAAACAAACATATTTCACCTTATCTTCGAGCCCGATATCAAGGTGAATATTAAATTGATCGCCTCTATGGAAACTAGGGTTTGAAACATTTTTCTCAAAAATGCTCATCAGTCAGCCCTTCTGGGATTGCTCTACTTGCTAGTTTCTATTGTATGGTAAAACGGATCGAAGACTTTGATTCAATTTGCCAAAGATATTTTGGTTCGAAGTATAACAAGGGACTAAAGAACTAAACAGATTCATGTAGACTTATGGGACTATATCGATGTACATTGGCAGAAAATATTCCGAGAAAATCTATAACTACAGCGTGCGAATTGACTTTCTCCTCTCAGAGGCATTTTTCGTTATGCGCATGAGCAGACCAAGAGTGATTTAACTGGTGGTGTTTTCGTCAGAGAGGATTGGGGTTTTGGGATGGCGGATGCTATTCCTCCATAGAATCCTCTGGTGAGGGTGTGCGCATGCGTGGATTAACGATGCGATATCTCCCGAACCACTAGTGTTGGAGAATCGGAGTTTTTTGTAAGGTGTGTGATTTTGAGAGCACTTTTAGCCGCGAGTAGATTGCGCATGCGCAGAAGAAGTTTTTGTGTAGGATGGGTTATGTTGGGAGTGCTGAGTCGATATTGTGAGGTTTTAAAAGAATATTCATGGCTATTCAGTGCGAGGACAAGTCCGTTTGGGGGATGTAGCGTTGTTTCCGAGTTGAAGTGTCCGTACTGTGGCCCTGGGGCTAATTTTGAAATTGATGATACCCCTTACAGGCATTTTTCATTATGCGCATGAGCAGACCATCAGTGATTAAACTGGTGGTGTTTTCGTTAGAGAGGATTGGGGTTTTGGGGTGGCGGATGCTATTCCTCCATAGATTCCCCTGGTAAGGTTCTGCGCATGCGTGGATTAAAGATGCGATATCTCCTGAACCACTGGTGTTGGATAATCGGAGTTTTTTGTAAGGTGTGTGATTTAGGGAAGACTTGCAGCCGCGAGTGGATTGCACATGCGCAGAAGAGAAGTGACTATTTTTGGGTTGGATGGGTTATGTTGGGAGTGCTGAGCCGATATTGTGAGGTTTTAGAAGAATATTCATGGTATTTCAGTGCAAGGACAAGTCAGTTTGGGGGATGTAGCGTTGTTTCCGACTTGAAGTGTCCGTACCGTGGCTCTGGGTCTAATTTTGAAATTGATGTGACCCCTTACGGGCGTTTTTCGTTATGCGCATGAGCAGACCATCAGTGATTTAACTGCTGGTGTTTTCGTCAGAGAGGATTGGGGTTTTGGGTTGACGGATGCTATTCCTCCATAGATTCCCCTGGTAAGGTTCTGCGCATGCGTGGATTAAAGATGCGATATCTCCTGAACCACTGGTGTTGGATAATCGGAGTTTTTTGTAAGGTGTGTGATTTAGGGAGGACTTGCAGCCGCGAGTGGATTGCGCATGCGCAGAAGAGAAGCGACTGTTTTTAGGTTGTATGGGTTATGTTTGGAGTAATGAGCCGATATTGTGAGGTTTTAATAGAATATTCATGTCAATTCAGTGCACGGACACAAGTCAGTTTGGGGGAAATAGCATTGTTTCCGAGTTGGAGTGTGCATACCGTGGCCCTGCGGCCCATTTTGAAATTGATATTATCCCTAACGGGCATTTTTCGTTATGTGCATGAGTAGACCATCAGTGATTTAACTGCTGGTGTTTTCGTCAGAGAGGATTGGGGTTTTGAAGTGGCTGATGTTATTCCTCCATAGAATCCCCTGGTGAGGGTCTGCGCATACGTGGATTCAAGATGCAATATCTCCTGAACCACTAGTGTTGGAAAATCGGAGTTTTTTGTAAGGTGTGTGATTTTGGGAGGACTTTCAGCCGCATGTAGATTGCGTATGCGCAGAAGAGAAGTGACTGTTTTTGGGTTGTACAGGTTATGTCGGGAGTGCTGAGCCAGTATTGTGAGGTTTTAAAAGAATATTCATGGCAATTCAGTTAACGAACAAGTTAGTTTGGGGTATGTAGCGTTGTTGCCGAATTGAAGTGTTCGTACTGTGGCCCTGGGGCTAATTTTAAAATCGATGTTACCTCTTACGGGCATTTTTCGTTATGCGCATGAGCCGACCATCAGTGATTTAACTGCTCGTGTTTTCGTCAGAGAGGATTGGGATTTTGGGGTGGCGGATGCTATTCCTCCATAGAATACCATGGTGAGGGTCTGTGCACAAGTGGATTCAAGATGCAATATCTCCTGAACCACTAGTGTTGGAGAATCGGAGTTTTTTGTGAGGTGTGTGATTTTGGGAGGACCTGAAGCTGCGAGTAGATTGCGCATGTGCAAAATAGAAGTCACTGTTTTTGGGTTGTATGGGTTATGTTGGGAATGCTGAGTCGATATTGTGAGGTTTTAAAACAACATTCATGGCAAGTCACTGCAAATGTATGTAACGTGGTCCTGAGGCGAATTCAGTAATAACTATATTCGGTAGATCTATATTTAATTACGTTCAGATTTGGAGAAGAGGCAATTGCGTTCCTAAAGGAGGTCCCATAAACGCATTTTTTTTTGATTTTCGGTAAAGCTAACAGCCAAACTGTACTAATAGCTATATATGCTAAAGGAACTTGAAAAAAAAAGCACTGAAGTGAAGACAGTACTCTTTGGCGCGCGTGTTCTCGGTGGCTAATTTGAATTGAGTGATGAGTACTTCAAGCTTAGTCAATTGAGCGTGCCGGAGATCTACCCAAGGGATAGTGGACACCATTCACTGTCGGTTCGAAAATTAGTAGTGCTGTATCTAAGCTTCCGTAAGGATGGAGTAACACTGTTGAAAAAGAACACAACTGACTCTCCTTAGTCGCACAAGCTTCTAGAAGATTCTGAAGGATCTCCTTGGGAAAGATTTAGCAGGGTCAGAATAATCATAATCATGTATATAGCACGCGCGCCAAATGCAGATTGACTTAGCAATGAAAGAAAAAGTGTAAAAAAACATTGATGTGGGGTCAATCTGCTTTGGCGCGCCTGCTATATACATGATTATGATCATACTGACCCTGCTAAGTCTTTCCCAAGGAGATCCCTCAGAATCTTCTAGAAGCTTGTGCGACTAAGGAGAGTCAGTTGTGTTCTTTTTCAACAGTGTTACTCTATCCTTACGGAAGCTTAGATACAGCACTGCTAATTTTCGAATCGACAGTAAATGGTGTCCACTATCCCTTGGGTAGATCTCCGGCACGCTCAATTCACTGAGCTTGAAGTTCTCATCACTCAATTCAAATTAGCCACCGTGAACATCCGCACCAAAGAGTACTGACTTCACGTCAGTGCTTTTTTTTTATTGTTCCATATTCATTCAGCTTCATTGGGAGTACCAATTTAAGCAGATAGTACTTTTGGTTCTCTCATGATCGTAAGAAGGCTTAACTTATAAGGAAAAATATGAGAGAATAGTTTGGGTTGGTTCCTAAAAATAAAAAAGCAGTTTTGCATAAAGTTGGTATTTTTGAGAAACCTCATGTGCTTTCTGCCTGAATGAGTACTCATATTGGAGCCGATTGCGTTGATATTCGAAAGTGAATCATGACGATAAAAGCTAAAGCTTTTGGAAGAAATCAGCCAAATAGCAAATACCTTCTGTTATTTTCATTTGGACTTATAGAAATTTATTTGCACCCAAATTGTTGCGAATTTAATGAACGATAAATTCACAAAGAATCAGGTTTTTTTCAAATGACCATTGTTTATGTATATTGAATGGGGTGCAAAACTTTTTTCGTTAATTCCACGAAAAGCACAGAAAATTTAGTTATTGCTCTTCAAGTGCCACTTACAAAAATTCAGATTTACTTGCACTTTTGCTGAATTAGTAATTTTTGTGACGGTTTTGACTGACTAAGAGTGCTATTATGCAGCTTACTGACTAATTCACATTGTAATAATTCATGATTATCAATTTTGCTTGGTTTTTTTTATTCAGTCATGTTGAAACAAGTATTCCAGTGAATTTTTCACAATTAAGCTAACTAGTTTATAAAAATCCTCAACATAATTAATGGTGTTTGATGATTCAGAACATAACATGATGAATCTGAAAATAATTATTCGATCTTAAAGTGTACTGAAGCTACGTTATGTGAGAATTTGAAATTATCATTAAGCCCCATTATAAATGCTAAGGGACCTGAATCGTAGAAAGTCGAATTTTTGTGACCTTGAAGCTTCGAATACAGCTTCAACATGAAAAACGTAAACAACACACATCTGGAAATCATTGAAGGACGCAGAAATATCGGTTTGATGGTAATCGACATACGGAACAGAGTTGCCGGTTTTATTGACGCATGAATGTCGGGATGGTGTAATAGTAATATACATTTCGAATATACACTTCCTGACTGCAGCGCCACGAGTGGAGACAACACGAACTACAGTATACAAAAAAAGTACACGATACCGTCATTGGGACGTCATCGCCGTATTACAACGAAACGAACGAGGACGTTAAAATAAAGCGTTTAGCATTGACTTGCATTTCTGCGTCCGTATACAGACGCAGCAATGCGGTGGACGCAGAATTACATGTAAAAAACATAATGTATGGACGCAGAATTACAGGAGTGCTATAAATATATATATATATATATATATATATATATATATATATATATATATATATATATATATATATATATATATATATATATATATATCATCCATATATTATATAGATCCTGATATAAGAGTTTACGTATGCTAATGTATTAGTATTAGTGTACATGGTGTATTCTTCTATCATGCCAGTGTAATTGATTTGAGTAGAAGTTATATTAGTAATGTGTTAAAATACCAATTGAAAGATGAAAGGAATAGATGGCAATTCATTCCGATTGTAGAGAATGGAATACAATTTTAGGTACCCAAATAACGGTACAACTTAAATTTTTGAAATTTGTGAGTTATACCATACCATTTTTTTCTGATTGGCTCAATTTTAATTACAATTTTTCTTAGATTCAGATCCTGTGATTATGTCAGTGTGAATTTTCTTCCAGCAACTATACGTTCTATTCATTGAGGTTTCATTTAAACACAGGCTAATGAAAAATGTTCGTCTACACGTAGATTAAAAGATACTGTTTCTACATTGTGTTTGCCTATCGTTTCACAGATATAATATGGAAATCGAATAGAACAAGTATCCAAAAGGAATGACAGTTAATTTTAAATAACCCATATTAACAAGGAAAAAAATTTGAGTAGGTTGTAGGTCTCGAGGAATATGTAGAATTTATGGAAGATGTTGAAGGTGCAAAACTGTAAGTTAATATTTTTTTGCATGAAGAGTTATCGTCTTTATGCAAAAAAATAGTTTTTTTTCTAGTACTGACAAATTCTTCCATTAGTGCAATCAATAATTTAGATGGGTAATGGAAACACACTAATAATCAGAAGATTTATTCTATGCTTTCGGCGATCGATTTCGGCATGTTAGCCATCATCAGGCCAGCTGAAACACATAATTGTTTATATAAACATACAATATTTAACAAAAGGATGTTCACACAGGTAACTTGAGTAGTAAACTGAAATATCAAGGAAAACGTGAGTGACCTCAAACGCAGACTTACCGTCAATTCATGAAAAAAACCATTGGAAATAAAATTCATCACTTGTCTAGAATCTCTAAGAGTTTTTTGTTGGATATTAAACTATATTTTAAGGCAAACGTATCAAAACTTCCTCTGTTAGAACCTGTGATCTGCGATGTAAGGTTAAGTTAAATGACAGGATAGGACATAGAGTTAGGTACAGACTACATGGACGACGAAATATGCTGTCAACGGTGTAATTGTCATAAAATACCATATACCTAATAGACATATACTGCGTACGTCAGAACATTCCTTCCTTAAAATTGAAGCTCGAACAATTCAAGGTCATGTCCCAACAACGTTACTGCGCATGCGCACAGTATGTCAAAATGATTTGAAAACATAACCAACAAATCTTATTCGAATATTTGAAAACGTCAAAACGAGATATGTTATGTGTTTTCCGAAATGTGAGAAATCTGGTTCCAAAATTGTGTTCTCTCGCTAATTTCACAAAATAGTGACCTAGATCGAATAAAAATCTTCATGGCGGTCAATTTGGAAGTCCAAACGTGTTTATCTGTAGTAGTCCGTATGGATTCTACATTACCTTGACTTTGGCTCTCTGAAACTCGAGAAGGAATTTTCACATAAGGCTTATATATAAATGAGTTTTTTATCTAACTATGCATCATACAATTGGCTAGAAATACAAAATATCCGAGAAGGGAAGTCTGTAAAATTTTATGTAAACATACTTTCTTGCTATTGAACATATAAAACTTTTGGTACGTATTGTGAACACTTTCGTGTGATAGTAAATCATTCATTATTCCTTTTTGCCAATACATTATGATTTGCATTCATTTTGAACTACTTGTTTTGGATGTAATTAGCATGTTTCAAGCAACATGAATGTTTTACTGAATATTAAAACTTTTTTTACTTGTAGATTAAAAAAATAAGCCTGGATGATAACTTTCCTATGCCAGGGCTGGTGAGTACCTACTTTAATCTCGGAAATGGAAATACGAAATACTTAATATTATTTTTATGAGTTTATTCTTATTGTTCGAAGCAGAAGAAGAAAGATTTTGGAAAATAGAATATTGAAAACTATATAAAAGACCTCAAAAGCACTGACGTGAAGTCTTTTTGCTTTGGAAAGCTTGTTCATGTTGAATGTAGACCGATACAACTACGTAATAAATCATTCTGAATTAAATGACATGGACTTGAAGTTACTCTATTTATTTTTTCAGATACATACAGCATATGCTACACGGGAAACCCTCTTTAAATTTATAACGAAGCAAAACAAAATTATGTCAGATAAATTTCCAGAGATACAATAGAACATGGCATTAAAAACTTAAAAACGGCATTCAGAATATACAATAACATATAGAATGGGATGAAGGTAGCAGAAATAACTGAGCTAATTAAAGATGACCAAAGTCAATAAGGCCTTTCTGAAGGTGTCATAGTAAGGGAACGTGTAGTAAAAATTACAGCCATAGTTACTTCTAACTGTGTATGAAAAGTGGTTAAGTGTCTGTTGAATCGACTTCGTACGTTAAAGAAAATAATGCTCAACAAGTTCCCACAATGCAAGTGACCATTCAGCAGTTTGCGCAAAAAACATAGGTCAGCATTGAAGTAAGTTCTTCATTTTTTTTCTTGCTCAGCAATGTTTCGTAGAAAATAATGGTAGAATGATGTGGAAGTTGTACTCGAACTAATCTTCCAATCCGTTGTGCCAACAGGCGGATAGAATTGGTTGCATGAGGAAGATATATGTACTTATATGTGGTTACTAATTCAAAACGTTCTGAATTTTGATGCACTGGTTATGGCTTTGGATATATGAATATTTTCTTCTGACATTTGGTGTCTAGTCAGTGAAATGTACTATATACGTGCGGTTCTCTAGTAATAGAAATACCAATGAGAATAAACAAGATAGCATTACCACATTTTGAATCAACATAACAACGAGGGGTAAATGAAATTCCATTCCACTATACTAGCAAAATGAGTAGAAATATGGTCTGTCCGTGGCCATTTACAGTTCCAAGTTCAGTCAGAGTTATATCATTCATAGTATCAGTATCAATTATTGATTGAACAATCTTTTGGGAGGTTTATTCATTCCCCAAAGACGGCTTTTTCATGGGTTTTCTCAAGACTTGTTTATCCAAATTCATTCTATGGATTTCAAAAATATCTCGATTAGTTAATTGAAAAGAACCGTTAAGTTAACAGCTCTGAATACAGGATTAATTAAAGAATTGACTATATTTGATTTGGTTAATAAGATTCCTCCATTTGTTCAAATAACTCTCTGTTATTTGGCATATATGTATCTCGTCTGAAGGTGGAAACAAATATGGCCCTCTATTTTTCAATACAGATGATTTTGTATGGTTTGCAATATTTATTGATATTAAATTATCAATGCAAGTCTGACATGTAACATGTCTTTTAAATTAAATTTGCCACGAGGAAGCCTATGATATAATGCACAATATTTTCAACTCTGCCTATGTTAGGAGGTGGTGGATCGAATAGCTCAGTGACTTCATAGCCGGTCCCAAGCCTTGATAAAAGAGGAAGGTTCCAAGTGATGCCAGCGACCTGCTTGGGTAAAAAACAAAGTGCTCCTAGAACCAATGATACAGCCTCGGATTTGACAGGATTAAGAGATGACCAAACACATCGACCACCTGGACAACCTTCCATCAAATGGAATGAAAGCAGGTCTTTTTGATGATTTTCAACAAAAGCTGCTAATGACCACATTGTCCTCAAATAATCGTGCTGAAATTCACTAACAAGTATATCTTCCTCATCCTCAATAGATTCTTGACTTTTTATCCATCGCAAAGAAGCTCGCAAAATTTCAAGGAACCTTGAGATCTCCCTTTCTATGAAATATTGTGATAGTTTGAATGTCAGTAGATAATCAACTTTTTTTGTTGTAAAATTTCAAATAATATCATATATTCGTCCTGCCTACTCCTCGTACCAACATACTCCAACGGGCACCTGTATATCGAGCATGTGATAGTGCTAATAAACTGAGTCACAATGTGTTTTCATAGTGTTTTGAGTTCAGGGCTTTTTCTGAGTTGCAATGTTAATATGGAAATGTTTTCTTTTATTTTAAGTTATCGGTGTATTATTTTAATGTTATCCTGTAATTGGGAATTCTCCTGTTGGGTATAATAAATCATTATTATTATTTTGCAGATCTATAATTATACCCAATGGGCCAGTTTTCCATATAGACTTCATGTATCCCTGACTTCATTCTACATTGTAGGGGCAGAAGATGCTGGTTTCTTGTAAATTTATTTTTTACATTCAAAATATCGAATGCATCATGCAAAATTATATAGCTGCCTCACTTCCTTCATACTTTTGCAAACAAAATTAGAATGCATTTGCACCGCTGTATCTCAATATCTGAGCTGCTGATTCCACTGACATCTTATTCTGAGTGACATTGATGTTCTTCATCCCAATTTTATTTGCAACATGCAAACCTTCCCTCTTCTGGATGCTTACCAAGCGACCAAAATAAGCCCAATTGATGATTTTATTATTTTGGGACAGAATTTTACAGGCCCCTAGAATATTCCTTATCAATTTGACCATGTGGCAAGCATCTAAAAATATCGAATTTTTTTTTTGGAAAATGGGCTGATTATATGTGGTTTAAAATTGTATGAAAATAAATCAAAATTGCCAACAGGGCGAGACACATTGCCAAATTCGATGCAGCTGCTTCAAATGTGACGAAGTTGATGTGAGGTTTCGTTTCATAAAGTAGCTGAGACATTTCAACAACAACTTGGCCCATTCATTTGCACCAAGACTTTTTATCAGAAAATAACTCAAGGGAACTTTCCAACTGCCATTAAAATCTAGCTTTCCAGAGACTTCATTATACCATGAGCGTAACGTCAATGGATGAGACCATTTTTCCATGTTCTTCGTAGATAGTCGTATGCTTCTTCTGAAAATTGCTTCTCCTTCTTTGAAGATTTGTTCTTCATTTTTTTATAAGGTCTTGGATAGGGACACAATCCCGAAGAAATAAAAAATATAGTTATTCATATATATTAATACTTCCAGTGATCTGCCAGTAGAAGATTCTCTAGGCTTTAATAATATGAAATATAAAACTCCATTTTTTAGAATACCATTTATTGATTTCAATTTGTATATAATTATGTCTAATAATCATGCATTAATATACATTGAAATATATTATTTTCGGTTCTTTATTTACTCCAGTATAATATTCTTTTGATTGAGAGCTTTATAAGTGTTTGCAGAGGTTCGTGTAACGGGAAACCATACAAATCGACGCATGATACAAGAGCTTAGGGAAAAACCTCAGCAAAAAAACCTTGTCACCCCATGAGTGTTGTGATTTGTAAATATTGAATTTGTTTACAAAATTAGCTGAAATTTAAAATATTGATGGGCATTTCTTGCTTCAATATGGATTCCTTCGTCAAAAAAGAAGAGGTTTCTCCAATGATTATTCATGTAGTTAATTGCTGACAAAACAATATCAGTTACAAAAGATATAACTGATACTGCTTTGTCAGAAGCCCATAATTATTATTATGATTATTATACTGATCCTCCTAGGTCTTTCCCAAGGAGACCCCTCATAAGCTCTCGAAGAGCATGAGCGAGTTAATTATCTACATATAAAGATATATAATATTTGGTTTCTTTGGATTGAGGTTCAGTTTCGAATAAAAAAAGAAGAAAGAAGTCGCTTCAATACGAATACCTATTATACCAATTTTGTGAATTGCTTCTGCGTAAGAAACACAAGATAAATGTCAGAAGCAATTTGAATCTATCGAACAATGTTGCCTAACAAACAATTACGAAATGACATTAAAGATGAAACAACTATTTTGTAACGTTTCAGAGTTTATATCACACTTAACAAAAATCTTCAGAATTATTTTTTGTTGATAGCTATTCTGAAATTCCAGAATTGTCTGACGAAGGAGTCTGATATAGACTCTGATACGTTATGAAATAGTTGTTTCATCATTGAAGCAATTCACAAAATCATAATTTTTTTTATTTTATAGATATTTTTCAGAGTTTGGGAGAGAAAACCCAGAAAGAAACCATTTAATAGATTAATTTCAGTTCTAATAAACAACAAGATAATAACACACAAAAAATTAATTTCAATTTCAAAATACCTTTATAGTCTAAAAATAAAATAGAAAAGAAAGATAGAACATCTATCAGTCCATAAAATTTAAATATATGTTTTTTTCAAAACAAATTTGTCTACAATAGAGCTAATTGATTTAATTACTACATTTGTATCTTCTCCATAATGTAACTTTTTTAACTTACTAAAATTAGAAGATGAAGTTGCTTCTTCCACAAGTTAATTGAAAAATCTATGAATAAATAAGTGAATCGCAAAGCTCCTAATAATGATAATTGGCTTGAAACAAATTTGTCTTCAATAAAGCTAAAAATCATTTGATTTAGCTTCACAACTATTTCAACTCAACCAAATTAGAATATGAAGTTGATGCTTCAACAGTAAAATTGCAAGTAGCTATTTTGGTTTAATTTTTTTAGGGAATTGGTACAAAAACAAAATAATGTTTCAATATTTAAATAGTATTTAAAATATATTGAAATGAACTTTACCATTCTATTGTGCCTTTTCTACACTGTCATCTTCATCAATTCAGGAGAATTTACTTATCTTCTCTTAAATACCATTTTCATAAATAATATTATTATAATTTCACAAATAAACAAATATGAATTGTATAATTCATGTTAAAAAAACTATTACATATTCGGAAATCAATGGAATAGTATTCTGTTTCAAGCGATTAGGAGACTAAACAATTATTTCCGTAGTTCAAAGTGAAATTGGACGTGAATTATAAAGATTATGTGAATAGCCAAGTGCTAAATAAGCCTATATTATTATTATAGTCCTCCTCCACAAATAACAACTCCTACAATTGTCCTCTCCAAATATGTAAATTCAAACACAACCCGAGACTATTTCGTTCCTAAAATTGCTCAACAATCGATCGATGTCGCTTCGTAAATTTAATGAAGATCTAAATTGAAAAACTTCTCATATTTAAAACATCCATGTTCATATCAAACTACTCTTGCTGTACTGCCAATTCATCATAAAGGTTGTTACAGTATGTTTCTTCACGAAATATTTATTCGCTTCTGTAACAATACATCCTTTGAGCCCTTTCCAGAAGCGAAACATCTTCTTTCTCTCATTATATGGTCCAAACTACCAGTAAAACTTCACAAACCACATTAAAAATTCACAAAAACTAAACAAAACAGGAAGACATCAATGAATCAATCAAATAATGGGATTCAAATATGACAACAATTAACGTTAACCTATAAATTTCGGCCAACGACTTTCGCGCATGCGCAGAAGTAGTTTAGGGACATGATTTCGGAATTTCATGGCTATCTGAGGAAGCTTCAACTTTTATTCGACATACGCGGTATATACCTAATACGTATATGTAAAATACGGTATAGGATGATCTTCCAATGATGGAACAATTCTTACAAGCTTTTAAATAAATGTCTCCCCGTGAATTCTGAAATATCATTTAAAAGGTGGATATTATCTTTGTTTTTAAGTATCTCATATTTCTCTAGAAGAACCAATTTTTTATAGCTATTTTCTATCTAAAAAGAATATATATATATATATATATATATATATATATATATATATATATATATATATATATATATATATATATATATATATATATATATATTAATATGTAAGCTGATCCCGTACATTCCTCAAAGGAAACATATTGCAATATTGCATAGTTGCGAGCGGTAGCGTTGACCGCCAGAATGCTTATTCAGCATAGTAGTTCACGTAAGATGGATACCTCGTAGGATAAGGCAAGTCTGTAGATAACCATCGTATCGATTAGATCGTTGTATTTTTTCATTAGAATAAACTGCTTTCAATAGTTCTCCATATTTTTTAAAAAAGTGTTTTCAAGTTGTTATTATATTTCTGGCGACGAGGATGGGATGCTGTTAGTTTTTTTTGAGAAAAAAATACGTGAAAATCATTTCTTAGAACAGTATCCAGAAAAAAAGTTGTGAGAAAATTGTGACGTCAATCCCATACCGGTGAAACTGATCAAGAACCTACAACCAACCCACGAGTGAGCAAGAGATCAAGAAGAAAGGCTGAATCCCTGACGAACAGAAAGGTGAACCCTCTCCGACCTGCTTGCGAACTTTTCAACATTCGAAGACACCCTTAGACTGATCGAGTAGCGCCTATCAGCGAGGATTGGAAGAACTGAAAGTAAGTTGATCTATGACTTCCTAGTTTTCCTATTCCCTAGACCAAAGGAATATTAGATTAATTTTTTTTTTATTATTTTGTAAGAAACAAACTGAGTATATCTCATATTCCAAAATTGAGAATTTATTAGAGCAATTTAAGAATTTAAAAATGACTCAACCTACAGCTAGTCACGCAAATGCTGATATTAATGATTTAAAATTATTCGGAGATCTCTTACCAAAATTTAGTGGAAATTCTCACGAATTACAATCATTTATTGTAGAGATAGAAAATTATATAGAAAAGTTTGGTTCAACAGGAAACTCTAGAATAACTCAATATTGTTTTGCCATGATAAAATCTAGAATCATTGATGAAGCTCGAATAATTATAAATTCAGGACCTATTCCAAACTCCTGGGTAGAATTGAAACAAGCATTAATCAATAAATTTGGATTTAGAATAAATTTTGATGTATTGCAAGATCAATATCAAAATTTGCGTAGAACACATAAAGAATCCCTTTTAGATTTCCTTGAAAGAATTAAACATACGAAATTACAATTTGACTACCAATTACAAATGCAAGGCTTTAATATGAATGAACTCGTAATTTATAGAAATATATCGGAAAAAATTGGACACAGAGTTATTTACAACAACGTAGATGAAAATGTCAGGAATCTTTTAGATAGTAATGTTAAGAATTTCGATGATACCTGCAAAATGTTGGAAAATCGAGAAATTAAGCGACAACAGTTAAATTTCATTCCAAATTTTAAGTCATTTTCACATAGTCCTCCAATGAAGAATGAAAGAATTAATTTCCCAAATCATAATATACTTCAACAAACAAATTATAATCAAAATAGAAATTTTTCAATGCAACCCAATCGAAATTTAGCTCAATCAAAATTTTTCACAAATAACGAAGGGTATAGTAACTTTCCAAGTCAACCCTTACAAATGCAATCACGTAGAGATATAACCCAACCAAAATTTTCCACGAATGATCAAGTGTTTGGCAAACCACCCGATGTATTCAAACCTAATCCCAATCATAGACCGAATAACAGACCGGAACCAATGTCCGTAAGAACAAGAATTTTGCCAACTAAACGACCAAATGAGTCAACAAGCATAAGACAGAAAAAACCGAATTATCAACCTAGAGAAAATCATTTTAGGCCCAATGCACCACCAAATTTCATGTCAGAAGAATTGTATAACACGGAACAACAAAATGAATCATTTGAATACGAACAATATGACGTAGATGTCGATCAAAACCACGATACGGATTATCAAAATTCGGAACAAGCTCAATCATATAATGTAGATCAAAATTTTCAAGAAATTGCCTACCTACCAGTCACACATGACCTAAATTTCAACCATGAAAGAATCGCTAGTCTCCCGTGTATAAGGTTAGAAGACCCCCCTTGTAAATTGTTAGTAGATTCAGGTAGCTCCATTTCCATTATTGATCCAATGATTGCGTTTAATTATTTTCCTAACTCAATCTACGAAGAAATGACGAATTTCACAACAGCTACAGGAAAAGACTTCTGTAAAAATAAACTTCTATTTCCTCTTGATATGTTTGGTTGTGACACAACGTACCCATTCGTAGTTTATAAATTTCATCCCCAATATGACGGCGTTATAGGATATAATTTGATGAAAGATTTGCAACTCAATTTAGACCTTAAAAATAAAATACTGACTAATGGAATCGTTTCCCATGAACTCCATTTACAACAAGTAAAACCTCGAGAGAAATTATCAGTAGATTTAGATCACTTAGATGAAAATATGAAAAACCAAGTCACCAAGATCTTACAGAGTAATGAATCGGATTTGAATTATAGTCTCCCTGTTGAGAATACTGAAAACGAGAAAGTATCAAACTATATTGAACAATATAATCAAATTTTGAAAAACATTTCTGAAGTTCTAACGAATAACAATAAGAAAAACGAAATCAGAAGGCAGAAGGAAAATCAGCACCGAACAGAAAATGTTGTTCTTGACGAAAAAAGAAAAACGTATTTAAAATTACCAGCAGATGCAAAATTGAAACCTCGATTTAAAGAATCAAAAATAAAAATTTTGGATAATATTCTGATAAAAGAGCCTGATAAAGGCCATATCTATCATAAAAATAGAATCAAACAACGAAAGAAATAAACATCATTTGTTTCAGGATGATTACTCCCCTCATAGTAACTCTCCTACCATTTCTGAAAATCTCCATTTGCCTTAAAACGGAGGAAATCCACAATAATATTATCTCTTTCAATGGCCCCAAAACATATATCGTAGAAAAGGATCATATTTTAATGTATCACTATAATCTCTCCCAATTTAAATTAATTTTGAGCAAACATGAAGAAATCATCAACGAGATAACTAATAAGAATAAAACCAAAGAAATTATGGTTCAGTACTTACTAGATTCTTCATTAAACCAACTCATTTCAAACAAGCAAACTCTAGAGGAATTAATTCCAGCAAGGCATAAAAGAGGATTAATAAATATAGGAGGAAGAATATCAAAATTTCTCTTTGGCACATTAGATGACGAAGATGAATCTTTATATCAAGAGTATTTTCAAAAATTACAAAACAATGTAGGTACCATAGAAACAAGTCAAAATCAAGTTATAAGTGTAATTAATTCTATATCCAATAGATTCCAAAATCAAACGAATATCATGGTACAACAAATGAATAAGTTCATGAAACTTCAACAGATTCTAGACAAAATTATTCTTTTACAATTCGAACAAATTAAAATATCTAGGATATTCGCAGAAATCAATACAGCCGTTAGTTTTGCTAGACTACATTTGTTGCATGAATCAATATTACCTTTAAATTATTTCAGAAACTATGTCCAAAATAATGATTTACTTAGGCATTTGATATACTTGAAAGATTTCTACTCAGTATGTTTCACATCAGTTAAAATTCAAAATGAACAAATATTATTTGTGATTAGAGTACCTTTGGTAAATCCCATTCCTTTCGAAACCTATGAACTTAAATTTATTCCCTTCCTAAATACCTACCCTATAGATCAACCGAAGTATCTATTGATCCAACAAGAAGTAATCAAGTGGTCCCTATATGAAGATTGTCAACATGTAGAAGAATGGATGTTGTGCCCGCAGAATAAACTAGTGAAACCACCCTTATGTTATAGTGAGTTTGTGAAAGAAAAAAGAGAAAACTGTTCCAGACAAAGTGCTCAGGAAGTGAACGACTTGATATTATTGCCTGATGGAAATTATCTATCTGTATTTAATGATTTGTTGAAAGAAAATTGTTCAGGACATCTATCATATGAACATGAAACAAGAAAAATTCTTTTAGTAGAGAGTAAATGTCACATATCCAATGGTCACAAGACATTTCATCCATCAACAACTAATCATGTGTACCATCAATTTCAATTGAATAATATGAATTTCTCACATATTCAGGATTTAATCATAGAACCTTCGAATGTATCATATTTTGCAGAATCCAACTTGTATAAGTGGAATTTACACCCTAATTATATTTCCTCTCTTTATTTCATTTTCCTAATAATCTGTTTAATTGGAATTTTCATTATATTATATAAGGTATTCATAATTAAATTTTCAAAACTGATTGAAAAACAGAGTTCAACCATTGAGATTGAACTCAGTTCTTTAAAAGGGGGAGGTAATATGTAAGCTGATCCCGTACATTCCTCAAAGGAAACATATTGCAATATTGCATAGTTGCGAGCGGTAGCGTTGACCGCCAGAATGCTTATTCAGCATAGTAGTTCACGTAAGATGGATACCTCGTAGGATAAGGCAAGTCTGTAGATAACCATCGTATCGATTAGATCGTTGTATTTTTTCATTAGAATAAACTGCTTTCAATAGTTCTCCATATTTTTTAAAAAAGTGTTTTCAAGTTGTTATTATATTTCTATATATATATATATATATATACACTCATAAACAGCCATTCGGAGGCCCAAAAATGCATGTTCTGCAGCTTATCGGAAGCCCGCACCACCTTTGGGAGGCCCGACTTCGGGCTTCCCAAAACTAACGTGTATAAATGGGTCTGTAGATTCCTCACACCTCAGGGACCCATTTCCCAAATTTTTGCCCGGGCACCAAAAATGCCTTATACATCTCAAAACATACGCGATCGGGTTCACGGAACGTCCACGCTGAGAGCGCTTCGGTCGGTCTGTATAAACTTTATATACATTCTACAGATTTTACGCATTCTACGAAGCCCGTATAGGTTCATCTGCATATGGGAGTCCCATAAATTTGGCATCATCGGAGATAATAATCTCCTATCCAAAACTATCGCACCACTCACATATTCTGACATAGTTCGATTAATTGAGACAATATTGTGGTATAATCTGAAATATCATAGAGGGCTCATGTCAAGTAGACACTTTCGTCAGTATTTTACTGTTGCTATCATGTACGCAAATTTGACTAGGAGAATATGAACAATTTTTTTGTTAATTTCACTTCTCTTCACATCGTGAATTTTTGCGCGTATGATCTGTGAAACATTGCGTTATCATTTTGCCCAAATGTCTGTAATTTTTTGCTGAAAATGGTCTCTAACAATTGAGTTCGACTACCTGATGAAGAATTCGAGAACACATTTGATTCTGTCCGGCTGGCACGCCGCCCGTTGCCACGATAACTTAAGAAAGGAATGAGATAGCGACTTGAAATTTTCAGGGTAGGTGGCGCATCCCAATACGACGGACAAGTTCGTTGATGGTTTCCGAGTAATAATTTTATTTTCAACCAATATGAATCCGATCGAATTGAAACTTGGTGAATAGTTGTAGAATATGAACATAAGCACGTTTGTGGGATTTTGTGAGAACTGCATCACTAGAAAAATTTAAAAAAATTATTAAAAAATACTTTTTATATCACGATGACCTGAGAACGGAAAGAGATAGCAACTTGAAATTTTCAAGTTAGGTTGAGCATCTGAATGCAATATTTGAGTTTGCTTATAGGCATAATCGGCCAAACGGTTTTGGACTTATAATCATCTGAAATTTGCTTGATATTTCCTTCAAAACTTGAAAAATACAAAACAGATTGAATTCATGCTTGGTTATTACTTACTTGTATAATGCCAACGCGAAAATTCTCACAAAATTTTGTAGGATCGTATTAGTACAAAATTTTTGAAAAATCATTGAAAATTATTGAAAAATATTCCATATATCAGTAACAATTCGTCCTACATCGCTAAAATTTTGCGAGAGCCTTCAAACCTAACTTTACTGCCAAGTTTCAAGTTTGAACATGATCGGATATAAATTGTTGGAGATTCGAGCAGCCTTGTGTGAGTTTAGTAGATGGATGGGTGACCGTTGCCCCGATAACTTTCGAACGAAAGAAGAAAGGAACTTGTAATTTTCAGGGTATGTTGCGTATCCGAATGGGAGTGTTAAGTT
Organism: Halyzia sedecimguttata; assembly: GCA_937662695.2. Lineage (NCBI taxonomy): Eukaryota > Metazoa > Arthropoda > Insecta > Coleoptera > Coccinellidae > Halyzia > Halyzia sedecimguttata. Next base: position 142,419,075 of record OW569411.2, read on the forward strand.
TGATTATGGGCATAATCGGTCCAACGGTTCCAGAGTTATACCCACCTGGAATATTATGTCCTCGATAACTAAAAACATATAGACACGATCGAATTGAAGCTTAGTATCTAATTGTAGGATATTGACATAAAGACGTTTTTGAAATTTCATAAGAACCGTACCCCAAGAAAATTTAAAAAAAATTATGGAACCAAAAATTAATTCAAGCACTGACGTGAAGTCACGAGCTTTTGCGCATATGTTATATTGTCCAATTTACCATGGTAAATTCGAATTAAGTGCCCAATACAGGAGAATGGACAATATAATTTACCATGATAAATTCGATTAAGAGTATCCAATACAGGAGAATAGACAATAGGGTACATACATTTTTTTTACTAGTTAGATGTCAATAAACTACTGTGAAAAATTGATTTTTAACTAATTTGCAAGAACTCATGAAAAGAACACGTAATTTATTATGAGCCCCCTAGCAGTCGGTTTTAATTCAAATTTTGCACGGTCCAAAAGGTGATTATTGGTAACCTAAATACCGAATTCAATTTGATCAGATCAGTTTGCTTCAAGTTATTGGAAAAACTAGTTTTCAAGTTTCCGAATGTCTTTTTCTGTTCCCAGTGACCCAATCAATACAAAACTGTACATTCAAATCGTAATTAAATCAATTCTTTCTGAATTTCAGTTACATCAAATAAGTAGTCTCGGAAATATTCGAAATTCACAAAAAATGGCCATAATATGGAACCCTTTCAGCCGATTTTGCCCGTCAGCAAAGTAAACCGAGATTTTCATGCACCAAATATACCCTGCAAATTTAATTTATAAGTCATTTCGTTCGAGAGTTATAGTAGGCTAAAATATTTATATATAAATTTAAAAATTCATGATCTCTGAAAATATTCACCGGAGTACATGCAGATTTTATATGTGGTTTAATTATACCGATAACGACATCCCCTGAAAATATTATGGAATTTACGAGCGTTTTTCAAACCTTAAATTTAAAGATTAATTATCTCCGGGACTATTCGCCGGACCACGTACAGATTTAATACAGGTATACTAAACTTATACCCATAACTATATCCTCTGAAAAATTCAGCTGCTTCCCGAGGGGCTCCAGGGCAGTTTTTTCAACCCTTAAATTCCAAAATTTGATATCTCCGAAAATATTCGCCGAAGCACATACAGATAATTGGACAAGTGGATTAATTATACCGATAACCCTGAACAAATGATCGACTTCCCGAGGGGCTGCGGGGTAGTTTTTTCAACCCTTAAATCTCAAATTCTAATACTATTCTCCGCAACACATACAGACTTGGTATTTGCGTTAAATATACCGATAACGACAGCCTCTGAAAAAATGATCGACTTCCCGAGGAGCTGCGGGGTTGTTTTTCCAACACTTGTATTTCAAACTTTAATATCTATTTGCCGCAGCACATACAGATAATAACTTCCCTAGGGGCTGCCGGGTAGTTTTTTCAACCATTTAATTTCAAAATTTAATATCTCCGGAACTATTCGTCGGAGCACACACAGATTTCATACACGTATTACTTAAACCCATAATCATATACTCTGAAACCCCTACCTTCAAACTCCGAAAAAGTTATCGATTTCCCAAGGGACTGCGGGATAGTTTTTAAACCCCTTCAAATTCAAAATTTAAGATCTCCGGAACTATTCGCCGGAGCACATACATATTTTGCATGTGAGTTGATTATACCGATAACGACATCTTCTGAAGAAAGGATAGACTTCCTGAGGGGCTGCGGGATAGCTTTTTCTACCCTCAAATTTCAACATTTAATATCTCTTCGCCGGAGCCGGAGCACATAGAGATTTCAGACACGTATTGCTTAAACCCATACCTATAATCCCTGGAAAATGTATCAACTTCCCGAGTGGCTGCGGGGTAGTTTTTCAACCTTTAAATTTCAAAATTTAATTTCTCTCTATTCGCCGAAGCACATACATATTTTGTATATGGGTTCATTATACCGATAACGACATACCCTGAAAAACTGAATGACTTCTCGAGGTGCAGCCTTTTTCAACCCTTAAATTTAATATCTCCGGAACTATTCGCCAGAGCATATACATATTTCATACACGTATTACTTGTACCTATACCGATAACCCAGAAAAATTCATTGAGTTCCCGAGGGACTGCGGGGTAGTTTTTTCAAGCCAATTCAGGGGATATAGGTACGTGTATAAGTAATAAGTGTATGAAATCTGTATGTGCTCCGGCGAATAGTCCCGGAGATAATAAGTTTTCAAATTTAAGGGTCGAAAAAATTACCCCGCAGCCCATCGGGAAGTCCATAACATTCTTAGGGAATGTCGTGATTGGTATAGTTAACCAACATACAAAATCTGTATTTGCTCCGGCGAATAGTTCCGGAGATAAAATACAGGGTGAAACTTTAAGTTGTTCATTGATTTTAACCATAGATTATTAACATCAAATGAAACACTTTTTGCTTTACCATTTTTATGAATTTGGCTCAGGTAAAAAGATACAGCCTGTAGTTGAAAAAAAAATTGTTTTTATTTTATGGCTTTGACATCCTTTTTATGAATAAAATGAATGTGTGTAAAGGAAACTTCACGCCAAAGTTTCCAACAACTATGATACATATTTTCCAAATATTAGTTTTTTCCTACTTCTAGTGTTTTTCTAGTCATAGACTCGTTGATTCATAAAACTGAACGAAATTACCATATTGTAATGTTCTTTTTGAGACAATTTAAGAATATCCAACCGTTTTAGAACATTGAATTATTCTTCATCATTCCTCCCTAAACGCACCGTTTTTGAGATGTTCTTCATTGAATGTTATAAAATGGAAAACTACCGAAATTTCACTACTTTTATGGATCCGTCCCTGAGTGTTGGAATCCCGCATCAAGCTGTAAACCACTTTACCGTACCTTTTTCTCGTCCAGCATTAATTTTATAGATGATTTATATGCAGGAGTGTATTAGCACATTCTGAAATCTTTAAAAGTATTTAACTTTTTATCTGAGCCAAATTTGAAAAAATTGTACCTGAAAAAAGTGTTTCATTGGATGAGAGGAATCTATGGTCAAAATTAATGTACAACTTTTAGACTCATTCTTATATATTCAATTTTAAGGGTTGAAAAAACTACCCCGCAGCCCCCCGGGAAGTCGACAATTTTTTCAGGGGTTATTGGTATGGGTATAAGTAATAGGTGTATGAAATCTGTATGTGCTCCTGCGAATAGTTCTAGAGATATTAAATTTTGACATTCAAGAGCTGAAAAAACAACCCTGCAGTGCCTCGGGAAGTCAATCATTTTCTCAGGGGATATTCTCATTGCTAAACCCACATCCCAAACAGGTACGTGCTCTGGCGAACATAAGAACTTATGAATGAGAGATCAGCCTGCAGCCATTGGTCAGGAGCGTTCGGGTGTTTCCGCCAAAAAGTCCGCTGAAATAGTCTGCTAGGTTCATACCGATGCCTCAGGACCCCGTTCGAGCAATGATATTAGCATATTTTCCTACTCTGGTCCTGATACGCAGGTGGAAACTCAAAAGGGGTGATATAGTTGCAAAATTCGAAATCCGACGGTTGATTGTTTCAAGATTTATGGATGTTTTGCGCATATTGTCTATATTCACGCCTCACATACCCTCATGAAATACTATTTGAAATTGAGTATAAATAAAAAAATAAAGAAAACGAAACCACGTGAAATAAATCATCGTGCATCAAATGAACTCAAATTATAAAATGAAATAATTCCAAAAATACAAATGCGATCGAGATCAATCCAATAGTCGATTGTGAAATGGCGAATCGAAAGTTATTGTCGTATTTCAGCGATATCTGACAGAAACTGCATCTTAAAAAAATTGAATTTGAAATTTGTAAGTTGAAAAAAATTGTTTTTATTCGTTACTCCGAAACCATCTGGCCTATTCTGCCCAATAACGAACTTAACCGAGATATGTATCTCCCAAACCTACTCTGTGAATTTCAACTGCCTAGCTTGTTTTGTTCGTATGTTATTGTAAAAATAAAATTTTAAAATTTAAAAAAATATTTTTTTTCAGACTTTACGGCAATCTGATGAATACAAAACTTCGCATGCGTATAAAGGTCACTATTCTACAATTTTGTGCTGAATTTCAGAAAGATCGAGTGATCAGTTTCGGAAATATTCATAAAAAATGTTTTTACTAAAAATGGCCATAACTCCGAAACGGCTTGGTGGATTCTGCCTGTTAAAGAATTCGTCCGAGAAATTTACGCTCCAAACCTACCCTGCAAATTTCAAACCTCTAGCTCCTCTCGTTCAAGAGTTATCTTGTTAACCGATGACCGGACTGCCGGACAGAATTGGTTTTGACCACGGATTCTTGATCAGTGAGTCGAACCAAATCGTTTGAGACCATTTGCAGCAAAAATTCGAAAATTACAGACATTTGCGGAAATTGATAAGCATTCTGTTCCGAGGAACAAGAGCGCCAAAAACATAATAAAATGTTATTTTTCATAGAGGTCGACGAGGAAATTATTTTTAAATGGTATACTATGAATACTTAGGAAAAAATTTTTGTTGCGAAACAAATTTAAGGAGTGGCTATTTCTTCTATCCCTCGCAAACACAATAGAATACATTTAATGATGAATATACCCCCCACAGAATCCTTTAATGATTACTTACAATAGAATAGTACTTAACATTTTTTTGAGTGCCTTCTCGCTTGCATATAATAATCCTCTTAATTTTTTCATTGTTTTTAGTTGGATCAAAAAATAAAATTGGTTTTCCGGTGCCATCTTTAGGGGGCTGTATATAATAAGGGGCTGCATATAATAAGGGGCTGCCCAACAAAACATATAAAAAACCCACCTTATTTTCTGACAACAAAACCTTTTGAATTCACAATTATTGATTGACACCCTGTATATAGAGACATCGAATATTTAGAACATATCTCTTAAAACTGTTAAATTTGTATAGAATTCGATGGAAATCTAGGCAAACATAGTGACAACACCGCCGGGCTTCCGATAATCGTACAAATGCATACTTTCTACACAGAGGGCGTCATATCCACCTAGAAACATGTCGGGATTCCGAAAATCTTCAATTCATATACTTTTTTGTATATACAAAATAATCTTCCCCTCTAAAGTTGCTCTTGAAGATATGCCTGTTCTGAATGTTTTCCAAAAAAATACACTCTCCTAAACCAATCAGAGAGGGCGGGCCTCCGGTTGCCTGTGCAACGTACCGGGCCTGGTAGAAGGCGCGTTATGAGTATATATATATATATATATATATATATATATATATATATATATATATATATATATATATATATATATATATATATATATATATATATATATATATATATATATATATATATATATATATATATATATATATATATGAATAATAATAGGACTAGCAGGGACCGCAGTCAAGAGTCATCCACAAAGTGTAATTCCATCAACGCTGACTAGCAACATACCGCGGTTTCATCCTTATTAGGAATCGTCAGTGGTGCATAAGTCAACCGCCGATGGAAGAATACACCTCGAAGGAGCCGCTTTATCGAACCCCAGGTATACCCTCTGAGTACAAAGTACACAGAGCGACACCTAGCGTTCAACCAACCAGGCTCCCGTTGCGGAAAACTCAAAACATAGATCCCTGCTTACATTCTTTGTTCCAAACGTGACTAATTGCAGAATTCTATTTTGAATTCCTCGCAGACGCCACGAGGAACGTGAAAACGCCCTGGTTTTAGTGCGCAATGCGCAGAAATGAATAGGCAAATGAGTGAGTTTCGCTTTTATGGAAAGCTAACCACTAGACATAAATAATAATAGGACTAGCAGGGACCGCAGTCAAGAGTCATCCACAAAGTGTAATTCCATCAACGCTGACTAGCAACATACCGCGGTTTCATCCTTATTAGGAATCGTCAGTGGTGCATAAGTCAACCGCCGATGGAAGAATACACCTCGAAGGAGCCGCTTTATCGAACCCCAGGTATACCCTCTGAGTACAAAGTACACAGAGCGACACCTAGCGTTCAACCAACCAGGCTCCCGTTGCGGAAAACTCAAAACATAGATCCCTGCGTACATTCTTTGTTCCAAACGTGACTAATTGCAGAATTCTATTTTGAATTCCTCGCAGACGCCACGAGGAACGTGAAAACGCCCTGGTTTTAGTGCGCAATGCGCAGAAATGAATAGGCAAATGAGTGAGTTTCGCTTTTATGGAAAGCTAACCACTAGACATAAATAATAATAGGACTAGCAGGGACCGCAGTCAAGAGTCATCCACAAAGTGTAATTCCATCAACGCTGACTAGCAACATACCGCGGTTTCATCCTTATTAGGAATCGTCAGTGGTGCATAAGTCAACCGCCGATGGAAGAATACACCTCGAAGGAGCCGCTTTATCGAACCCCAGGTATACCCTCTGAGTACAAAGTACACAGAGCGACACCTAGCGTTCAACCAACCAGGCTCCCGTTGCGGAAAACTCAAAACATAGATCCCTGCGTACATTCTTTGTTCCAAACGTGACTAATTGCAGAATTCTATTTTGAATTCCTCGCAGACGCCACGAGGAACGTGAAAACGCCCTGGTTTTAGTGCGCAATGCGCAGAAATGAATAGGCAAATGAGTGAGTCTCGCTTTTATGGAAAGCTAACCACTAGACATAAATAATAATAGGACTAGCAGGGACCGCAGTCAAGAATCATCCACAAAGTGTAATTCCATCAACGCTGACTAGCAACATACCGCGGTTTCATCCTTATTAGGAATCGTCAGTGGTGCATAAGTCAACCGCTGATGGAAGAATACACCTCGAAGGAGCCGCTTTATCGAACCCCAGGTATACCCTCTGAGTACAAAGTACACAGAGCGACACCTAGCGTTCAACCAACCAGGCTCCCGTTGCGGAAAACTCAAAACATAGATCCCTGCGTACATTCTTTGTTCCAATCGTGACTAATTGCAGAATTCTATTTTGAATTCCTCGCAGACGCCACGAGGAACGTGAAAACGCCCTGGTTTTAGTGCGCAATGCGCAGAAATGAATAGGCAAATGAGTGAGTTTCGCTTTTATGGAAAGCTAACCACTAGACATAAATAATAATAGGACTAGCAGGGACCGCAGTCAAGAGTCATCCACAAAGTGTAATTCCATCAACGCTGACTAGCAACATACCGCGGTTTCATCCTTATTAGGAATCGTCAGTGGTGCATAAGTCAACCGCCGATGGAAGAATACACCTCGAAGGAGCCGCTTTATCGAACCCCAGGTATACCCTCTGAGTACAAAGTACACAGAGCGACACCTAGCGTTCAACCAACCAGGCTCCCGTTGCGGAAAACTCAAAACATAGATCCCTGCGTACATTCTTTGTTCCAAACGTGACTAATTGCAGAATTCTATTTTGAATTCCTCGCAGACGCCACGAGGAACGTGAAAACGCCCTGGTTTTAGTGCGCAATGCGCAGAAATGAATAGGCAAATGAGTGAGTTTCGCTTTTATGGAAAGCTAACCACTAGACATAAATAATAATAGGACTAGCAGGGACCGCAGTCAAGAGTCATCCACAAAGTGTAATTCCATCAACGCTGACTAGCAACATACCGCGGTTTCATCCTTATTAGGAATCGTCAGTGGTGCATAAGTCAACAGCCGATGGAAGAATACGATAAAGCGGCTCCTTCGAGGTGTATTCTTCCATCGGCGGTTGACTTGTGCACCACTGACGATTCCTAATAAGGATGAAACCGCGGTATGTTGCTAGTCAGCGTTGATGGAATTACACTTTGTGTATGACTCTTGACTGCGGTCCCTGCTAGTCCTATTATTATTTATGTCTAGTGGTTAGCTTTCCATAAAAGCGAAACTCACTCATTTGCCTATTCATTTCTGCGCATTGCGCACTAAAACCAGGGCGTTTTCACGTTCCTCGTGGCGTCTGCGAGGAATTCAAAATAGAATTCTGCAATTAGTCACGTTTGGAACAAAGAATGTACGCAGGGATCTATGTTTTGAGTTTTCCGCAACGGGAGCCTGGTTGGTTGAACGCTAGGTGTCGCTCTGTGTACTTTGTACTCAGAAGGGTATACCTGGGGTTCGATAAAGCGGCTCCTTCGAGGTGTATTCTTCCATCGGCGGTTGACTTATGCACCACTGACGATTTCTAATAAGGATGAAACCGCGGTATGTTGCTAGTCAGCGTTGATGGAATTACACTTTGTGGATGACTCTTGACTGCGGTCCCTGCTAGTCCTATTATTATTTATGTCTAGTGGTTAGCTTTCCATAAAAGCGAAACTCACTCATTTGCCTATTCATTTCTGCGCATTGCGCACTAAAACCAGGGCGTTTTCACGTTCCTCGTGGCGTCTGCGAGGAATTCAAAATAGAATTCTGCAATTAGTCACGTTTGGAACAAAGAATGTACGCAGGGATCTATGTTTTGAGTTTTCCGCAACGGGAGCCTGGTTGGTTGAACGCTAGGTGTCGCTCTGTGTACTTTGTACTCAGAGGGTATACCTGGGGTTCGATAAAGCGGCTCCTTCGAGGTGTATTCTTCCATCGGCGGTTGACTTATGCACCACTGACGATTCCTAATAAGGATGAAACCGCGGTATGTTGCTAGTCAGCGTTGATGGAATTACACTTTGTGGATGACTCTTGACTGCGGTCCCTGCTAGTCCTATTATTATTTATGTCTAGTGGTTAGCTTTCCATAAAAGCGAAACTCACTCATTTGCATATATATATATATATATATATATATATATATATATATATATATATATATATATATATATATATATATATATATATATATATATATATATATATATATATATATATATATATATATATATATATATATATATATATATATATATATATATATATACTCATAACGCGCCTTCTACCAGGCCCGGTACGTTGCACAGGCAACCGGAGGCCCGCCCTTTCTGATTGGTTTAGGAGAGTGTATTTTTTTGGAAAACATTCAGAACAGTCATATCTTCAAGAGCAATTTCAGAGGGGAAGATTATTTTGTATATACAAAAAAATATATGAATTGAAGATTTTCGGAATCCCGACATGTTTCTAGGTGGATATGACGCCCTCTGTGTAAAAAGTATGCACTTGTACGATTATCGGAAGCCCGGCGGTGTTGTCACTATGATCGCCTTAGATTTCCATCGAATTCTATACAAATTTAACAGTTTCAAGATATATGCTCTAAATATTCGATGTCTCTATATACAGGGTGTTAATCAATAATTGTGAATTTGAGAGGTTATTTATTGTCAAAAAATAGGGTGGGTATTTTATAGGTTTTTGTTGGGCAGCCCCTCATTATATACAGTCTCCTAAAGATGGCACTGGAAAACCAATCTACAGTTTTTTCTAAACCAACTAAAAACGATGAATAAAATTAAGAGGACATTATATGCGAGCGAGAATGCACTCAAAAAAATATTGAGTAGTATTCTATTGTAAGTAATCATTAAAGGATACTGTGGGAGGTATATTCATCAATAAATGTATTCTATTGTGTTTGCAAGGGATAGAAGAAATAGCCACCCCTTAAATTTGTTTCACAACAATTTTTTTTCCTATTCATACTATATCATTTAAAAATAATTTCCTCGTCGACCTCTAAGAAAAATAATATTTTATTATTTCAACTGTATGTAGACGGTCTACGAAAAAATGGGATATGCACCTCGGCGAAAAACTGTCTATTGTCTCGCCTGCTTGCTACTCCCGGCTTTTCCTCAGATAGAAATTTGCGACCTCGACTATTATGGACAGTTTTTCGTCCTTTGTTCATAAATAAATGAAAAGAGCTTGATTCACTCTGAACAAATAAGGTCTCCGCTATTTTCCTGCTAAAATTTAAATTTTAGATTTCACAATCGACTATCGGATTGATCTCGATCAGATTTGTATATTTGGAATTATTTTATTTCAAAATTTGAGTTCAGTTGATTCACAATGATTCATTTCACGTGGTTCCGCTTTCTTTATTTACACTCAATTTCATATAGTATTTCATGAGGGTATGTGAGTCGTGAATATAGACAATATGCGCAAAACATCCATAAATCTTGAAACAATCAACTGTCGGATTTCGAATTTTGCAACTTTATCACCCCTTTTGTTAAGTTTCCACCAGCGTAATTAAAAGTATCAGGACCAGAGTAGGACAATTTGCTAATATCATTATTAGAACGGGGTCGTGAGGCATCGGTATGAACCTAGCAGACTATTACAGCAGACTTTTAAGCGGAAACACCCGAACGCTCCTGAGCAGTGGCTGCAGGCTGATTTCTCATTCATAAGTTCTTATGTTCGCCAGAGCACGTACCTGTTCGTGATGTGGGTTAAGCAATGAGAATATCCCCTGAGAAAATGATTGACTTCCCGAGGCACTGCAGGGTTGTTTTTTCAGCCCTTGAAAGTCAAAATTTAATATCTCCGGAACTATTCGCCGCAGCACATAGAGATTTCATACACGTATTACCCATACCAATAACCCCTGAAAAATTTGTCGACTCCCCGGGGGGCTGCGGGGTAGTTTTTCCCCTTAAATTTCAATATACAAGGATGAGTCATAAAGTTGTACATTAATATTGACCATAGATTCCTTTCATCCAATGCAACACTTTTTTCAGTTACATTTTTTTCAAATTTGGCTCAGATAAAAAGCTAAAGGCGTTTAAAGATTTCAGAATGTGCCAATATACTCCTGCATATAAATTATCTAAAACATTAATGCTGGAGAAAAAGGTACGGTAAAGTGGTTTACAGCTTGATGCGGTTTCCAACGCTCAGGGACGGATCCATAAAAGTAATGAAATTTCGGTAGTTTTCCATTTTATAACATTCAATGAAGAACATCTCAAAAACGGTGCGTTTAAGGAGGAATGATGAAGAATAGTTCAATGTTCTGAAACGATTAGATATTCTTGAATTGTCTCAAAACGAACATTACCATCTTTATGGTAATTTCGTTTAGTTTTATGAATCCACGAGTCTATGACTAGAAAAACACTAGAAGTAGGAAAAAACTAATGTTTGGAAAATATGTATCATAGTTATAGGAAACTTTGGTGTGAAGTTTCCTTCATACACATTCATTTTATTCAGAAAAAGGATGTCAGAGCCATAAAATAGAAACAGGTTTTTTTTTTCAACAGCCTGTATCCTTTTACCTGCGCCGAATTTATAAAAATGATAAAGCAAAATGTGTTTCATTTGATGTTTATAATCTATGGTTAAAATTAATGTACAACTTAAAGTTTTACCCAGTATTTCATCTCCGGAACTATTCGCCGGAGCAAATACAGATTTTGTGTGTTGGTTAACTATACCAATCAGGACATTCCCTAAGAATGTTATGGACTTCCCGATGGGCTGCGGGGTAGTTTTTCGACCCTTAAATTTGAAAATTTATTATCTCCGGGACTATTCGCCGGAGCAAATACAGATTTCATACACTTATTACTTATACACATACCTATATCCCCTGACTTGGGTTGAAAAAACTACCCCGCAGTCCCTCGGGAACTCAATGAATTTTTCTGGTTTATCGGTATAGGTACAAGTAATACGTGTATGAAAAATGTATATGTTCTGGCGAATAGTTCCAGAGATATTAAATTTAAGGGTTGAAAAAAGGACCTCGAGGAGTCATTCAGTTTTTCAGGGTATGTCGTTATCGGTATAATTAACCCTTATGCAAAATATGTATGTGCTTCGGCGAATAGAGATAAATTAAATTTTGAAATTCAAAGGGTGAAAAACTACCCCGCAGCCACTCGGGAAGTTGATCAATTTCCTAGGGATTATAGGTATGGGTTTATGCAATACGTGACTGAAATCTGTATGTGCTCCGGTGAATAGTTCCAAAGATATTAGATGTTGAAATTTGAGGGTTGAAAAAGCTATCCCGCAGCCCCTCGGGAAGTCTATCTTTTTTTCAGAAGATGTCGTTATCGGTATAGTCAACCCACATGCAAAATATGCATGTACTCCGGCGAATAGTTCCGAAGATATTAAATTGTGAAATTTAAGGGTTGGAAAAACTACCCCGATATCCCTCGGAAAGTCGATCAACTTTTCAGGGCATGTCGTTATCGGTACAATTAACCCACATACAAAAACTGTTTGTGTTTCGACGAATAGTTCCGGAGATATTATATTTTGAAATTGAAGGGTTGAAAACCTACCCTGCAACCCCTCGCGGAATCGATTAATATTCAAGGGTTTATGGGTATGGGTATATGTAATACGTGTATGAAATATGTATGTGCTTCGGCGAATAGTTCCGCAGATATTGAATTTTGAAAGTGAAGGGTTAAAAAACTACAGTGCAGCCCCTCAGATGGGTGATACATTTTCCAGGGGTTATATGGCGATATTATGGACATTTTGTGTAAATTTCGAATATTTTCGAGATTACTTATTCCATGTAACTGAAATTCAGAAAGAATTAATTTAATTACGACTTGAATGTACGCACAGTTTTGTATCGATTGGGTTACTGGGAACAAAAAAAATACATTCGGAAATTTGAAAAACTAGTTTTTCCACTAACTCGGAGCATACTGATCTGATCGAATTGAATTCGGTATTTAGGTTACCAATAATCACTTCTTGGACCATGCAAAATTTGAATTAAAACCGACTGCTAAGGGGCTCAAAATAAATTACTTGTTCTTTTCATGAGTTGTTACAAATCAGTTAAAAATCAATTTTTCACACTACTTTATTGATATCTATCTAGCAAAAAAAATGTAAGTACCCTATAGCTATTAAAAAATTGTTCAAGCACTGATGTGAAGTCAGGAGTTTTTGCGCGTAAAAAAGACATTCGGAAATTTGAAAAACTAGTTTTTCCAATATCTCGAAGCATACTGATCTGATCGAATTGAATTCCGTATTTAGGTTACCAATAATCGCCTCTATGGCCATGCAAAATTTGAATTAAAACCGACTGCTAGGGGGCTCAAAATAAATTACTTGTTCTTTTCATGAGTCCTTGCAAATTAGTTAAAAATTAATTGTTCACACTAGTTCATTGACATCTATCTAGTAAAAAAAATGTAAGTACCCTATAGCTATTTTAAAATTGTTCAAGCACTGCCCTGAAGCCAGGAGTTTTTACGCGTATGTTCTATTGTCCATTCTCCTGTATTGGACACTCTTAATCGAATTTATCATGGTAAATAATATTGTCCATTCTCCCGTATTGGACACTCTTATTTCGAATTAACCATGGTTAATTCCAATTAAGTGTCCAACACAGGAGAATGGACAATATAATTTACCATGGTAAATTCTATTCAGAGTGTCCAATACAGGAGAATGGACAGTATAACATAGGCGCAAAAGCTCCTGACTTCAGGCCAGTGCTTGAATCATTTTTTTTTTCATAATTTCTTTAAAATTTTCTAGGAGTACAGTTCTTATAAAATTTTAAACACGTCTTTATGTCGATATTCTACAACTAGATACTAAGCTTCTATTCGATCGAATCTATATTTTTTGAGTTATCGAGGAAATAATATTCCAGCTGGGTATAACTCTGAAACCGTTGGACCCCTAATGCCCATAATCAAACTTAACACTCCGGATACGCAACATACCCTGAAAATTGCAAGTTCCTATCTCCTTTCGTTCGAAAGTTATCGAGGCAACGGTCACCCATCCATCTACTAAACTCACACAAGGCTGCTCGAATCTCCAACAATATATATCGGATCATGTTCAAACTTGAAACTTGGCAGTACAGTTTGTTTTTGAAGGCTCTCACAAAATTTTAGCGATGTCGGACGAATTGTTACTGATATATAGAATTTTTTTCAATAATTTTCAATGATATTTTAAAAATTTTCTACTAATACGATCCTCACAAAATTTTGTAGGAATGTTTGCGTTGGCATTATACATATAACTAGCTGGCCCGGCAGACTTCGTACTGCCTCCTCAACGCCTGCCCAACGCCAACGCCAACGCCAACTCCAAATCCAAATCCAACTCTAACTCCAACTCCATCTCCAACTACGACTCCGACTCCTACTCCGACTCCGACTCCGACTACGACTCCGACTCTGACTCCGACTCCGACTCCGACTCCGACTCCGACTCTGACTCCGACTCCGACTCCGACTCCGACTCCGACTCCGACTCCGACTCCGACTCCGACTCCGACTCCGACTCCGACTCCGACTCCGACTCCGACTCCGACTCCGACGACTCCGACTCCGACTCCGACGACTCCGAATCCGACTCCGACTCCGACTCCGACTCCGACTCCGACTCCGACTCCGACTCCGACTCCGACACCGACTCCGACTCCGACTCCATTTCCACCTCCATCTCCATTTCCACCTCCATCTCCATTTCCACCTCCATCTCCATTTCCACCTCCATCTCCACCTCCAACTCCAATCCAACTACAACTACTACAACTCCAACTACAACGCCAACTCCATAACCAATGCCAACCACAATACCTACTCCAACTTCAACTCCAACCCCAACGCCAACTTCAACGCCAACTCAAACTCCAACGCCAAAAACATTTTCCAGTAGACCAAATTGTAAATCTAAACCATTATCGAATCTCCACGAACACACACAAAAAATTTCATCAAAATCGGTCCAGTCGTTTAGGAGGAGTTCAGTCACATACACACGCACACAAGAAATATATATATTAAGATAACCAAGCATGAATTCAATCCGTTCTGTATTTTTCGAATTATTGAGTAAATATCAAGCAAATTTCAGATGGTTATAACTCCGAAACCGTTTGGCCGATAATGCCTGTAGGCAAACTCAAATGTTGCATGCAGATGCACAACTTAACTTGAAAATTTCAAGTCGCTATCTCTTTCCGTTCTCAGGTTATCGTGATATAAAAATTTTTTTTTTTAATTTTCTAGTGATGCGGTTCTCACAAAATTCCACAAACGTGCTTATGTTCATATTCAACATCCATTCACCAAGTTTCAGTTCGATCGGATTTATATTGGTTGAAAATAAAATTATTACTCGGAAACCATATAGCCGATTATGACCATTAACGAACTTGTCCGTCGCATTGGGATTCACCACCTACCCTGCAAATTTCATGTCGCTATCTGATTCGGTTTCTCAGGTTATCGTGGTAACGGTTGGCCAGCCGGCTGGACAGAATCAAATGTGTCCTCGAATTCTTCATCAGATAGTCGAACTTAATCGTTTGAGATCATTTTCAGCAAAAAATTCGAAAATTACAGACATTTGCGCAAAATGATAACGCGATGTTCTCCAGATCATACGCGCAAAAATTCACGATGTGAAGAGAAATGAAATTAACAAAATAATTGTTCATATTCTCCTAGTAAAATTTGCGTACATGATAGCAACAGTAAAAAACTGACAAAAGTGTCTACTTGACATGAGCCCTCTATGATATTTCAGATTATACCTCAATGTAGTCTCGATTAATCGAACTCTGTTAGAATATGTGAGTGGTGCGATAATTTTGGATGGGAGATTATTATCTCCGATGATGCCAAATTTATGGGACTCCCATATGCAGATGAACCTATACGGGCTTCGTAGAATGCGTTAAATCCTTAGAATGTATATAAAGTTTATACAGACCGACCGTAGCGCTCTCAGCGCGGACGTTCCGTGAACCCGATCGCGTATGTTTTGAGATGTATAAGGCATTTTTGGTGCCCGGGCAAAAATTTGGGGAATTAATCCCTGAGGTGTGAGGAATCTACAGACCCATTTATACACGTTAGTTTTGGGAAGCCCGAAGTCGGGCTTCCCAAAGGTGGTGCGGGCTTCCGATAAGCTGCGGAACATGCATTTTTGGGCCTCCGAATGGCTGTTTATGAGTGTATATATATATATATATATATATATATATATATATATATATATATATATATATATATATATATATATATATATATATATATATATATATATATATATATATATATATATATATATATATATATATAGATAGGCGTAATTTCCCAAAATGATATAGATAGATTCTAGGTTAAGGGGTATAGGAAATGATGAATAACTTCAGTTTATCTTCTTTATTCCTTTAGTCGACGTTTCGACCCTGGTTGGGGTCTTCCTCAGGACTCTACAATAATTCAATACGAACAGTCAGTACAACATTAACAGAAACAATTAGGTTTTTTTTGACATACCGAAATGTGAAGAACAAAAGACCTGAAGCACATCAGCAAATAATGCCAACAGCGTGTCATTTACACTTCTCTACAATGATCCAAAGTACAAAAATCTTTTTTATATGCGTTTTGTGAAAGCATGGCAAACATAAATGGAAAGAGGTTATCCAGAAACACAGAACATGAAGCTAGGTTACGTCATTGTCAACTCGAGTCATAGAACTTGAATTTGATTCGCGTTTTCTTTGGAAGTTCCAACTAATCAAGTAAGAATAAATATTGCTAATACCTTCAATATCCTTTTTGTGATTCATGGCATTTTCATGCCGCTTAATGTGGAACATCTCCAGGAAGCATCTTTTCCTCATATTGTCTTCCCTGTCCATATATATATATATATAAATAATGGAAAAGTATAACGGGTAATTCCGCAAAAGGAGCAGAGATAATCATTCTGCTGGTACCTGCCGACACGTGTTTCTGCTAGTTGGCTTCTTCAGGACAGGGCAACCAAGAAACCAAGAAAAAGGTGGAAAGATAACTGAAAACAGGCGACTCCACAACAGGAGCGAGCAACCAATTTGTGTCTTCAGCTCTAGGACCTCCAATTCGGAGGTAAACTATGGCATCGGCACGAAGGATGCATAAGCTACCTGTGCGATGCGACCTGAACCCGAGGATATGTATAAAAAATAGGATAACGCGGATAATTTTATTAAAATGGAAAAGTATAACGTGTCGGCAGGTACCAGCAGAATGATTATCTCTGCTCCTTTTGCGGAATTACCCGTTATACTTTTCCATTTTAATAAAATTATCCGCGTTATCCTATTTTTTATACATATCCTCGGGTTCAGGTCGCATCGCACAGGTAGCTTATGCATCCTTCGTGCCGATGCCATAGTTTACCTCCGAATTGGAGGTCCTAGAGCTGAAGACACAAATTGGTTGCTCGCTCCTGTTGTGGAGTCGCCTGTTTTCAGTTATCTTTCCACCTTTTTCTTGGTTTCTTGGTTGCCCTGTCCTGAAGAAGCCAACTAGCAGAAACACGTGTCGGCAGGTACCAGCAGAATGATTATCTCTGCTCCTTTTGCGGAATTACCCGTTATACTTTTCCATTTTAATAAAATTATCCGCGTTATCCTATTTTTTATACATATCCTCGGGTTCAGGTCGCATCGCACAGGTAGCTTATGCATCCTTCGTGCCGATGCCATAGTTTACCTCCGAATTGGAGGTCCTAGAGCTGAAGACACAAATTGGTTGCTCGCTCCTGTTGTTGAGTCGCCTGTTTTCAGTTATCTTTCCACCTTTTTCTTGGTTTCTTGGTTGCCCTGTCCTGAAGAAGCCAACTAGCAGAAACACGTGTCGGCAGGTACCAGCAGAATGATTATCTCTGCTCCTTTTGCGGAATTACCCGTTATACTTTTCCATTTTAATAAAATTATCCGCGTTATCCTATTTTTTATACATATCCTCGGGTTCAGGTCGCATCGCACAGGTAGCTTATGCATCCTTCGTGCCGATGCCATAGTTTACCTCCGAATTGGAGGTCCTAGAGCTGAAGACACAAATTGGTTGCTCGCTCCTGTTGTGAAGTCGCCTGTTTTCAGTTATCTTTCCACCTTTTTCTTGGTTTCTTGGTTGCCCTGTCCTGAAGAAGCCAACTAGCAGAAACACGTGTCGGCAGGTACCAGCAGAATGATTATCTCTGCTCCTTTTGCGGAATTACCCGTTATACTTTTCCATTTTAATGAAATTATCCGCGTTATCCTATTTTATATATATATATATATCTATCTATCTCTAATACAAAAAGAAATTAACTATAGAAAATTGGTTCTTCTAGAGAAATATGAGATACTTAAAAATAAAGATAATATCCACCTTGTAAATGATATTTCAGAATTCACGGGGAGACATTTATTTAAAAGCTTGTAAGATTTGGCCATCATTGAAAGATCATCCTATACCGTATTCTATGACAATTACACCTTTGACAGCATATTTCGTCGTCCATGTAGTCTGTACCTAACTCTATGTCCTATCCTGTCATTTAACTTAACCTTATATCGCAGATCACAGGTTCTAACAGAGGAAATTTTGATACGTTTGCCTTAAAATATGGTTTAATATCCAACAAAAAACTCTTAGAGATTCTAGACAAGTGATGAATTTTATTTCCAATGGTTTTTTTTCATGAATTGACGGTAAGTCTGCGTTCGAAGTCACTCACGTTTTACTTGATATTTCATTTTACTACTCAAGTTACCTGTGTGAACATCCTTTTGTTCAATATTGTATGTTTATATAAACAATTATGTGTTTCAGCTGGCCTGATGATGGCTAACATGCCGAAATCGATCGCCGAAAGTATAGAATAAGACTTCTGATTATTAGTGTGTTTCCATTACCCATCTAATTTTTTTTTTACATGCAATAGTTTCAATATTCGTATCTGTCATTTAAATAATGATATTAACAAGGAAAAAATTTTGAGTAGGTTTTAGGTCTCAAGGAATATGTAGAATTTATGGAAGATGTTGAAGATACAAAACTGTAAGTTAATATTTTTTTGCATGAAGAGTCTTTATGCCAAAAAATAAGTGTTTTTTTTACATGCAGTAGTTTCAATATTCGTATTTGTCATTTAAATAATGAAAATGAAATCGTTAAGCTCAAGTAAAACTGAAGCTTCAAAATCGGGAATAAATTTTTAAATGAATATTAGCGAATTGCTTGAAACAGTTCCATATAATTCATTTTTCAATGTTGATCTGTGTTGTTATATTTTATATTCCTCAATTAACCTTTTTATTTTTCCTATTCCCATTCCTTTGTAAATATACCATCTTTCATCTACTGTTTTATTATTATTAAATACATTTCATTAGAGAAATTAAATAGGTATTTTGTGGAACGTATGGGTTAAAAATTTAATTTTTGTTATTGCTTGGTTTAAATAGGTTGAGAAGAAAACCTTCACTTAAATACAATTAAAGATATCACAATATATATCTCTTAAATAAAAGAATATAAATTAACTGTTGATTTAAATTATAATGAGATATCGACCTATGGCTAAGAGTATTTTCCGTAGAATTAAGCATTGTTAGTTATCTATCCAAGTTTTTTCTTCTTCAATTTTTCTTTACTATTTCATTGAAATCCTGGGCTCAGGGAATCTTAAAAAAAAACGATATTATTTATCAATTGTTCTATAAAATGCGAAATATTGAATACAATAATTTAATCTAGACGGGCCAACAACCCAACATGATTTTAGGCTGTCACTCCCTTTTATATATATATTGTAGATTTACCTGGATGACTACTGTTGGTTTGTAGTTGAGTCAATTAAGCAAATCAAGTACCATCTAGAAGAAGGGTATGAAAAATATATTTCATTGAATGATGGGGAATGTTGAGCTGCAGTATATATCAATAATTTCTGGAGAACTATGAGGTAAACAGTCTTTGGGATGTATAAAATTGTTCTCTGCATTTTCTATATTATTCAGGTTGACAAAACTTTCTTCATTGATGATGATATCATGATTTTTCACATCTGCATTTTTTGCTTTAGAGTTGATTCTCCATCTAATAGACACTATTAAAAAAAAATAAAAGCTAAACATGAATGAATAGAAAAAAACATTCATGATTAGTATATGTCTATTGTGGGTATGTTTTGGGGAGCATATTTGTAGAAACTTGTAGCGAAGTAATTGGTGGCGCTTGAAAGTTCATTTTTTAGAGTCTTCATAAATGATTTCAACTTCTTAAATGGCTTTGTAAAGTTTTCATTTTGCCGCTTAACATGTATAATATTGTAATGTTTAATATCAGTTGTAGTAATAATAACAAATATTATTTAATAATTGCTGTTATTATGGAAATTCTTCGATTTATGTAGTTCAGGAAACAGAACTCAAGAAGTGAGTGCAAATTATTATCTAAAGTCCACTGTTATGTTGAAATCATTTATAAAGATCTTGGAGCAACTTCAATCGAAATAATTGGTAGCTCTAAAATTTCATTATAATAGAAGTAGCTTAAACCAAAATTATCGGTGGTGCTTTACTATTATAGGAGCATCTTAAACCGAAGTAATCGGTGGCGCTAGAAATTTCACTATTATAGGAGCAGCTTAAACCGAAATATTCGGTGGCGCTAGAAATTTCATTATAATAGGAGCAGCTTAAACCAAAATAATCGGTGGCGCTATATACATACTATAATAGGAGCAGCTTAAACCAAAATATTCGGTGGCGCTAGAAATTTCATTATAATAGGAGCAGCTTAAACCAAAATAATTGGGGTTGTCTGAAATATCATTATAATTGGAGCAGCTTAAACCGAAATTATCGGTGGTGCTTCACTATTAGAGGAGCAGTTTGAACCAAATTACAGTCTTTTCAAATATTAGAAATTTGTTGAATGCTTGAGGTTGTGACCATCAATCGGAAGTTTCTACAGAAATGACATTATAATAAAAGAATAATTATTGTTCTTTTATTTCGGACAAAATATATTATATTTTTCATTTTGTTCTTATTATTCAATCGATATACTTTTCCAAAAGAAGTATATAAACATCTTTTAAGGAAGAATCGAAAACGTGCAATGTGCGGATATTGTCATCATCGCATTCTATCCATTTATTTCCTTGTCTAACTATGGATATGTAATGACCGCTTGATATTTCTTCTCCTAGACGTTTTATTGTACATTTGATTTTGAATTTGAAATCGTCAATATGTATCATATTTGGGTCAATTTCATTCACTCTGGTGTTTAATTTTTTATCTATTGCTATTTGTCTCCATAGAACTAAGAAAACATATTGATTAACTTGATGTAGTTTTTTATGTCTTTCCGCAGGTCTATTATAACTATTGCAATGATCCTTTATTTGATAATTTAATAAATTATGAAAGGATATTTCATAAACATCCGGAATATTCATTGTATAGAAATTCGATGGATATTCAACTGAAGTTGATTGATTACAATTTTCACAGTAAAAGTTTTCTTGAATTGTGAATTCTATATTGCAAATAAAATCTCGATCCAATTTTGATAGCAGTAAGTCAAGAAATTCTTGTACATCTTGTTGTTCCAGAGTTCTAAATATGTCTTTAACAGTCGTTCTTATAACTTCAGTAGTTTTAATCATCCCAGACGACTATACACCTGGAAGTCACCTGCAGACGGACCACAGAATCTTGTACGAAACCAGATTGACTACTGCCTAATAAATCAGAGGTTTAAAAATAGCATTACACGCGTTGCAGCATACCCAGGAGCAGACATTGGGTCAGATCATAACCCGGTTATAGCCAATTTGTTGCTTCGTTGTAAGTTGATAACAGGGAAACCCACTCCACGCAAGCCTAACATCGAAAGTCTGAAACAACCTCACATCCAGCAATCAATGCAGAAAGAAATCCAAACGCTCAGCGAAAAAAACCACCCTGAGCAAGAGACATATCCTGATACCATCTGGCATAAACTAGAGTCGAATATACAAATGGCCACTCAAAAGATTCTGGGTCATACGGCAAGGCCAAAAATCAAACCCTGGATGACCGAAGAAATCCTAGACAAAATGGAAGAACGCCGTCTCGCTAAAAACGATCAAACAAAATACAAATACATCGATAAAATCATTAAAACCAAAATTAGAAAAGCCAAAGAAGCATGGATTAGTGAGGAATGTGAGGAAGCGGAAAGATTACTTAATCTACATGATACATTTAACTTCCACAAAAAGGTCAAACAAATTACAGGATATTATAAACAATTGCAAATACCCTCCGTTAAAGATGAAAACGGAAAGCTTGTTCTGGATAAGGATAAGCTACAAGAGATTTGGAAAAGTTATGGCGAGACTCTTTTTGATGACGCCCGAACAGAAGAAGCGTATAACCATCAACAGCAACTAAGCGGTCCGGAGATATTAGAATCGGAGGTCATCAGGGCAATCAACTCCACAAAAAACGGCAAAAGTCCTGGACCTGACAACATATATGCCGAAGTCCTAAAACGCACCAATGTGAAGCAGCTAACGTACCTTTTCAATCAGATATATAACACCGGACAAATACCTAAAGACTGGCTTAAATCCACTTTTGTCACAATACCTAAAAAAACAAACCCGAAGAACTGCGAGGACTATAGACTCATAAGCAGAACAGATTGACGCGATATACACAGATTTTAGTAAGGCGTTCGATAAAGTCGACATAGCTGATCTTATGTATGAACTTGCTGGGGTTGGTGTGCATGGTACCATGTTACATTGGTTCGGGTCGTATTTGAGCGGTAGGAGTCAGTTTGTTTCTGTACAGGGTTACTCTTCGGATGCGTTTGAGGCCACATCAGGAGTTCCTCAAGGGTGCCACTTAGGACCACTTCTTTTTTTGATTTTTATTAACGGCGTTAAAAAATGTTTTAAAAAATGCAGGATTTTGATTTTTGCCGATGATATTAAAATTTTTGCCGTGGTATATTGCTGGCAAGACTGCGTTGATATTCAAAATGAACTTTTCCGTTTCAATGAATATTGCCGAGAGAAGGGTCTTATTTTGAACCTGTCGAAATGTGCTGTTATTTCCTTCACGAGAAATCGAGATCCCGTGTCCTATCATTATTCAATTGATAACACCATTTTATCAAGGACAGATAGAATCAGAGATTTGGGAGTAACTCTTGATTCCACACTCCAATTTCACTACCACTTCGATGCAGTGGTCAATGATAGCAACAAAATGCTTGGTTACATTTTAAGACAGTGCAGAGAATTCCGGAACACCGATGCCCTATTGGCTGTATATTATGCCTTCGTTTTCAGTCGATTGAATTACGCCACCTGTGTGTGGAGTCCTTATTACAAGGTCCATATAACTCGACTTGAAAATGTTCAAAGGAAGTTTCTGAGATTTCTCGGCTATAAATCAGGTCTCGTAACGCAAAGAGGTAACCCTGACAATTACACCATAAGGCAGAGCCATTTTCGCGTGGTAAGTCTGGAATATCGCAGAATGATCAATGGGGTGCTGACACTGCACAAATTACTAGTCAATTCATTGGAGCCCGGGTCTCTTCTAGACGGAATCAACTTTTATGCTCCAACCAGGTCTCTCAGGAAACACAGCACTTTCTACCTGCCGAGGAGGAATACACTTGCTGCTCAGAATTCTCCTCTGTATCGGTTATTGAGAGTTTTTAATTTATTTGAGGATGATTGTGACCTTTTCTTCGACAGTTCGAGAAACATAAAGAATCGCCTACTCGGGATTTATTTCGATAAATTGTGAGATGGATATTTGTTGAATATTTTGGTATGGGTGGTATTTACTTTTTTTTGTATCAATTTTTGTTTTGAATTTTTATAATTTCAGATAATGATATTCTGCAGATATATTTGTAATTAATGGTTTTTGCTTCAGTTTTGCACTTTTTTGTTTAAATGTCATTGTGAATGCATTTGTGGGTGTGAAAATCACCTGTTTGTATTCCTGTTTACAAAATAAATAAATAAATAAATAAAATAAAAAAAAAGCCTAATGAGTCACGCACTGAAGGCATTTCTACGCATAATTCATTCTAGGATATACAATAAGTGTGAAGAGATGAGCGGAGAAACGCAGTTTGGCTTTATAAAAGGACTCGGTACTAGAGAGGCTCTATTCTCGATGAAGCTATTAGTACAGAAATGCTATGACCAACGCCAGGACGTGTTTATATGTTTCATTGACTATCAAAAAGCCTTTGACAATGTAAAACATGACTTGCTGATCGATAGACTTCGAGAAATAGGAATTGACGATAAGGACGTTAGAATTATAAGGCAGCTCTATTGGGGACAGTCTGCTGAAATCCGAATCAGAAGAGGTCTCCTGACACAGGAATTTAACATCACAAAAGGAGTCCGACAGGGATGCGTGTTGTCCCCCATGCTTTTTAACATCTACGTGGAGAAGATCTTTCAAATAGCTATGGAGGGCGTGGTTGCTGGAATAAAAATCAATGGCAAGCTTATTAATAATATTCGATATGCAGATGATACTGCAATCCTCGCTAATAATCTAGAGGAACTACAGGACATACTGAACAGAGTCACCGAGGTAGGCGAAAGGTTTGGACTGAGTATCAACACTACAAAAACTAAAATGATGATCATCAGTAGACAAGAATTTAATAACGTTAACCTTATAATCAACGGTGAAGCAATTGAAAGAGTATCCAAGTTTAAATACCTGGGAGCTAACCTCAATGAGAAATGGGATTGTGATGAGGAGGTAAAAATACGAATTGGAATTGCAAAAACCACATATCTGAAAATGAAAAATATACTCCTCCAGAGAACACTACCGGTTTGCCTTCGACTGCGAGTAATCAAGTGCTATATATGGCCCATCTTGTTGTACGGAGTAGAGACATGGTCACTCAAGCTCAGAACACTGAAACGAATAGAAGCATTCGAAATGTGGACACTACGAAGAATGCTCCGGATCTCCTGGACAGAGCATGTGTCGAATGATGATGTCTTGCAGAGAGCTGGGGTAGAGAGAGAACTCCTGAATATCGTAAAACAACGAAAAACGTCTTACCTGGGCCATATACTTAGAGGTAGCAGATATTTTATACCAAAACTCATTATCCAGGGCAGAATTGAGGGAAGACGCGGCCCAGGTCGTAAACAACACTCCTGGCTCCGTAATATAAGAGAATGGTGTGGAATATCGAATGCGGAATCGATATTTCGTCAAGCAGAGAACAATACACTTGTCGTTCAATAGCGGAAAGGGCCCCCTACGTGCGGTGTCGCATAAGGGACGAGAAGAAGAAGAAGTTTTAATCAATTTATCCATGACTAAGAAAATATTTTGATTGATATCAGAATTTCTCTTAATTATTGATTTTCTGAATTCCGATATAGAAAGTAGACACTGTATAGCAGCATTGGAATAACATGATACTCTGTCAATATTGTATAAACCTTCGTGCTTATAATCTTCAGAAATATTATTTTGAAAATTTTCAATTGTAGATGTATGATCGATATCGTCAGATATTGATATTGTCTTTTGGATCTTTTTACATGATGTTAAATCTTGACATGAATTTCGTATTTTTTCTTCAATGCATTTTTCATCACTTGTTTCAAAAGTTGTTAATTCTAATATATGTTCGTCCATCAACAATATACATATTGATTTGTGATAACTGAACAAAGAACCATATAAAATTACTTGTATATTACTTATGTTGGAAAAGCACCAATCAATATTAGTTCCACCATAAGTTGTTGCAATATTTTTCGAAATTTTACATCTTAAATTCCAATTATTAAATAAGGCTATGCGCCCATTTTTTCTATTTAAATTGATGTTCATATAATGTCCTCAATAATGATTTTTTTAAAACATGAATCTTGGAATGCTTCCGTGAACACTTGTTCGGTAAGGTTGAATGAGGCTTGAGGCGAATTATAGAAGACGAAATAGGATGTGTTGTCGAGATCAAATCGAATCAATTCAATGTGACCCTTATTTTCTGTTTGAATGAATTTTTTAATGTTATATATTCTATTTCCTATTTTTTTAGATGCTGCAATGAATACACCACCGGCAGTGCGTTTTTTACTAAAATCTATTCTGGAGATTTCCTGCATATTAGGACATAGTTCATAAACATCTGTAGAAAGTGTCCAAGTCTCAACCAGTAGAAGTAAATCAGCCGAAGAAAATACTTCATCGCAGATTACATCTGATACATGTTTGTGTAAACTTTGAACATTATGGTACATGATTCTACCACCTTTTGCATTTTGCAAACTTTCGAATCTCAAATTTAATTTAGCAGTTGTTTCTAATCTTCGGAGTTCTTCGAATACTGTACGGTCGTCATCAATTTTCTTGTACACTTTCTTGTTTGGTGGTACGAATTTACCAGGAATTAGTAAACCGTCTGCATTTGTAGCTCGACTGCAAGCAACATATAACGCTGCCCTTGAAAGACCTCTAGGTCCAATAGTGACGATAACATTTTCATAAGTGCTGCCTTAACTTTTATGAATAGTTATTCCTTCTGCTACAATTATAGGGAACTGTCGTCTCTGCAACTGCAAACTAGAGTTTTTCTTAGTTGTGATAATTTTTTTTATAGTGTTGATGGGTGTTAAGTTTAACATCAATTTTCTAACTAACGGTCAATTGAAACAATTTGAACATATTCCATAAATATGTGCCTTGAAATACCGCATAAGGATCTTTTGCTGTTCTTCTCATTTCTTTGAATATTTTGCTACCTCCGACTGGCGATAACTGTCTCAAATCAACAACTAGTAACAGCGATATATCGCCG
The DNA here is from genome assembly GCA_937662695.2 of Halyzia sedecimguttata. Taxonomy (NCBI): domain Eukaryota; kingdom Metazoa; phylum Arthropoda; class Insecta; order Coleoptera; family Coccinellidae; genus Halyzia; species Halyzia sedecimguttata. The sequence goes on from OW569411.2 coordinate 142,445,732, forward strand.
AAATTTTCTTTATTTCTGAATATTTGTTGTAAGCGAGAATTTATTTGTGATAAAATTTTTGCTCCTACCACTGAAATTTCGTCAATGATTAATAATTTGAGGTCTGAATATTTCAGACTCAAACAATGCAATGATTCAGTATTAAGTAAACTCATATCATAGCCTGCTTGATTAAGAGGTAAACTAAGGGCCTGATGTAGGGTAACTCCATGAATATTGAACGCGGCTTTTCCCATTGGAGCACATATCAATACTTTGACTTTTGACAGATCACATCCAGCAAACTGATTGAAATAGTTGTAAGAGTTTGATAAATTGCCTTAATCAACAGACTTTTTCCAAATCCAGCTGCTCCACTTATGAAATCATAAAGAGGCGACGAGAAATTATCACTAAAGTGTGATTTTATATGCATGAGATATTGCCGTTGCTTTTCATTTAACGATCAACATAACTCATTAAACTCATCTGTGGGAAGTTCTTCCGGAAGGAGAAAACTTTGTGCTATTTGATCGTTACAACGAGCTGGCACTCCATCCCCACCTTGGGCCATAATATCAAAATCAGGTTCATCTAGAGCATAAGCTGCGAATTCATCATCGATAAGGTTTTCAGACTCGCCCTCGTCGGAATAATCAATTCTTTCTTCAGCTTGTTTTAACAAATTCTCGAAATAATTATAGTCAGAGAAGCAATTGATTTTTTTTTCTCATTTTCAATTTGTTCTCGATTATTTTTCTTCTTGGCAATTGAAATTAATCAATTCACTGTCTTCGTCTCGCCATGGTAAAAACAACATGACTTGTTCTCTAATATAATTTGTCGGATCTCTATGAACGTCGAATCTTCTGTATCGCAAGATACAAGATTTTTTTCTAATTCGATAATTCTTACGGTTGTACCTTAATATTTCGATTTCTGTTTCGTTCTCATCCATGCTATGCTCGCTATCATTTTCGTTATTTGAATTTTTCTGACAATTATTTCCAACAATAATGTTAGTTGCAAAAGAAGCCAAACAGTAGTTTTCAAATTGTAACGGACGTTTAACGAATTTGTCGATAACATCCGAGACAAAAATTTCATTTGTTTCTGGTTCTGGTTTCCGAAGTTCTTTTTCTGTCTTTAACATTTTTACTCGTTCTTCGGGTAATGATGTATTTATATAAATATGAGTTTATAACGACATGCGACTGTTCCCAAGTCGCAGTGGTTAAGATCGGAGCTACTAGAACTCGGGGATCCGCGGTCTAGCTCCAGTGGAGATGGGAGTGGGTTTCTAAAAAGGGAACCTAGTAAATGGGCGCCAGGTAAATTTAAGTCTCCCAGATACCCCAGCGTAATGTAATAATTCCTAAATTCACCAAAAGAATATGCACGCTAAAAACAAACAATTTATTCCAGGAGCTTACAACCCAGGTCTTTAGCTTCAATAAAGTAAAACTACTGTGAAACCCTGAATAAGGGTGGCGGAAATTGTACGTAGATAATATTATTATTTGATTCAAATACGCGTCGCTTGAGCTCAGGCGCATCCACGTTTCTTATCTATGATCATATATGACTACCACAAATCTTTCCCCAATTTCCGCTTTACAACAACAATAATAATTTATATAATTGGTGATAATAAGTTCACGTTATGTATATATATAGCAGGTATAAGATATGTTTCGAGATATGTTTCATATAACTTGCGTGCTGATTATCCTTATTCCTGAACGTAGTACTGCGTTGATGGTTTCGCAATACTGTCCTCTTTCTCTCTGTGCTCGTAGTCTGCAACCCCTCAATTTAATGTCCCACAGCGTTGCTTACTGACCACCTTGTATATACTCGGCATCTGCAACCCTGCGTTGGCTGTCTCACAGCGTTACTTATGGACCACCTTGTATATACTCGAATGCCTCAGTGCTACTCCTCTTGACGTAAAAATCCCTCTCTTCCTGACACAAAAAAATCGTGCTGGCACAAAAATTCGGGCTGCCACAAAAACTCGTGCTGCCACAAAAACCCTGATGACAGAAAAGAAACCATCAGTGACTTCTCTCGGATAAGAAACAAATGAATTTTCCCAACACATAATAATTTCGGTTATCAGAATATTAATCAGAACATTTATTCGTTGTTATGCAATAGTTATAGAATTCGTACATACCCTGATGTTCGGGGTTGTCTCGCACACGTTTGCTTCGAATACCAAATCTGGCCGTGCCTCCACCAAATAATTCTTCAGGCACACAGCGATGTTCTGGATATAGAAATATAATTACGACCTGAATTGTTTCCACTAGAAATGACGAGAATAAAACATCCAACACATACCTGACCAAGCCGCCAAGATCGTTCACGTGCTCAACTCGGATCTGCAAAAGGCTTTTATATCCTCTTTCGAGACAAGTGATGGTTATCTGTTATCCTTCCCAATCAAACCAATATAACTCTCACTCTTAACCCGATTTTCGAAACTATATCCAATTAAGAAGATTCCAATAATTCTACTAGAGTTCCGAAAATACGTTTTAACCTATGCTATCTTCGTTGACTGTTCACAAAATGGACGACTTCACCTGACCGACGCACTCACTAAATGTCCGACTGTCATAATGCAACAATATTGCCAACAGTCATTCGGCCCTTCAAATAAAATAATTATTTAGCGTCGATTGGTACCACTGAGACCCAACCTCAAATTCAATATCAACACGAACGATAACCTCATCGCCCGCCAAAGGTAAACAAACGAACGTTACAAGTTCTACTGCTTTTCGATAAAGCCATTCCTAACACGTGATATGTTGCCTCTTGCGCAGATATTTCTGATGCGTTGACAAACTTATTACCAATAATAGCTCGGAATTTTTCTTTTAATGTCATGATACCAGATCTTAGCTCATTATCCAAATCATTCATGAGTTTAGACATGCCTCGATTGGACTTGTTGATATAATTGACTACATATTGGACCAAGCTATATGGATCAAGAATATATTGCAAATCCATATTCGCCCTATGCATTAATAAAATTTTGACATTAAATCCATTAATCATGTAATCGGAAGGTCTCCGTTTCAAAAATATAGTATTACGTTTCAAGCCAGCTCGTATAGCTATGATATAATCATTATATGAAATTTCTAATTTTGTTAAGAAATGGTCGAGTGTCATATCATTGTTGGTTTTAAAGTTTTCTGCTAATAAATCTGATATTTTTTGTCGAATATCTGAATATTTTTTGCAATCAACCTTTGTTATGTCCTGCATACAGTTTGGGATTTCAGTTTGTTTCATTGGAGGATACGCACTCACGCACTCACTAAATGTCCGACTTTCATAATGCAACAATATTGCCAGCAGTCATTCGGCCCTTCAAATAAAATAATTATTTAGCGTCGATTGGTACCACTGAGACCCAACCTCAAATTCAATATCAACACGAACGATAACCTCATCGCCCGCCGAAGGTAAACAAACGAACGTTACAAAATCCCCCCTTGCCTAAAAAAATTTACCTAGTAAATTTTACTTATGGATTTAAAATACTTAGCAAAAAAAGAAAACCAAAGAGTTCGGGTCATCGAGCGTGGACAGGTACCAAGAGCAACCATAAAAAAAAACTACACCTCTTCCATTCCAATTCCAGCCATTACAATTTCAGTTCATACTCCATCATACACATCAACACTCATTCCTTTCATTCATCGACTCTCACCAGTTAGCCCCACGACTGGCAACATCCGGTCCCAAGGGCCTAACCCTTGTGGAGGGACTCGCCGGCCCTGAGCCACACCACAGCCAGAAGCTGCCCAGACAAGGCAAGATACGACGAGGTCACCACAGACGAGCAGGAACCCCCCACACTAGCGGCAAGGTTAGCCGGTCACCATCCCAAGCCTGGCAAGTGGTTCCCCCAAAGAACGAGTGCCGTACCGTCGTATCCCTGTCAACGAAGACAGCCAAGCCAGACCCCCCTAGCTCCTGGTATAGTCCAGGACGCCTGTGCTAACCCGGATGTGCATCAGGTCTATAGGTGGTGAGTTTCGGGTTTCAGCCTCCATCAACCATAGCCTATAGCCTTCATTCGCCCACACGCAAGCAACCCGGTACCACCCCAAAACCTATTCAGGGATGACCGCCAGCAATGATCCGCGAATGTAGAAATCAACATGGGACCGGCCACACAAAAAAATATAATTTAAGGCCAGAAATTGGTACGGAAATGGTCGCTTACCAGTTGAACAGTGCGTGGGGCTAGATGTTCAGCTCCCACCTCGTCTGCTCAACACTAAGAAATTTTGAATATAAAAAATATTAAAGTCGATCCCAGCCTGAAAACTCACTCGGGATCACGCAGACGACCGCCCACAAAATAGTCAAGGTAGCCCCCAAGCGCTCGCTCTTTCACTCGCGATCAATCGGCCATCAAAAACAAAAACAAAACTAGCAACCAATCAAAAATAATCACCCGATTCACAAATATATCCGATTCACTAAATGCCAATCATTCTTCAAAAATTTCCTACTTCAAAATAAACATATCCTATTTATCCTTCCGGCAATTCATAGGCCTTCAGATCTTTGATATGCCATACTCCCCTCATATTATCTTTGTCATCTTTAAGTTCGTACATCCAAGGCGAGATTCTACGATTAACCCTAAATGGCCCTATATAACGAGGAGTAAGTTTCCCCACCAGATTTTTCGAGGCATCCGACAATACAAAGTTTTTACGCCATACTAATTCATTCGGTAGAAATTCCACATACCGACGCCTTAAATTATAGTCATGAACCGCCTTATTGTTGGCCTTTTCTAACCTTTTCTTGATATCATCCCAAACTCGTTGAAAGGCAATATTTCGAGTTTTGAAATCTATAGGTTCCGAGCTATCTCTTAAATCATGGTCATAATCCTCTCCAGAACCTTTGAAAGATCTCCCGAAATTAGCGAAAAATGGGGTTACCTTCATCGTTTCATGTTTCGCGGTTCGTATTGCACAAGAAATTTCGGTTAGATGTTTATCCCAATCCTTATGATTGTCCGACACATACATTCTAATCATAGTTTTCAAGGAACGATTTATACGTTCGGTTGGGTTCGACCTGGGATGATAAAGGGCACAGAATTTTTTCTTCACCTTATATTCCTCAAGAAACTGTCTGAATTTATTTCCCGAAAATTGTACGCCATTGTCGGCTATAATTATTCTCGGAACCCCAAACATTAGGAAAACTGAATTCTCCAAAACCTTAATTACATTCACGGCCGTCGCCTTTCTCAACGGAACAATTATTGGGAATTTAGTCAAATAATCGGTGATCACTAATATAAACGTGAAGCCACTCTTCGACCTAGGATATGGTCCCATAAGATCTATAGAAATCATTTCCCATGGTAAGTTCGGTTTAGGGTGAGATGCCATTTTATCAGCCGGTGTCTGGTTTGGAACTTTATGAGCACCACATATAGCGCATTTCCTCACATACTTAGCGATGTCCTGTTTCATTTTAGGCCAGTAATACTTCTCCCGAACACGATAATACGTCTTGTATACACCGGGGTGACCAGCTAATGGTGGGTCATGAGAACTAGAAATCACCCTTCTACGTTCCGATTTGGGTAATACTATTTTCCATTCGTCCGATCCCGAAGCTAAATCCGAACAATCGTGCTTTACGTATTTAAACAAAGTTCCACCATCCACTGAAATCCTCCACTGGGGATATTTCGCAGGTTTACCTGAAACTTTACTGAACATTTCTTTATACCACCTATCAGTTACCTCGACTTCATTATCCACCTGTATCGTATCTATCATAGGAACGGCTCTAGATAACATATCCGGTACAACATGTTCCTTTCCCTTTCTATGCACAATCTTAAAATCATATTGTTGGAGTTTAACGCTCCATCTCGCCAATCTACCCGCAGGATCCTTCAGATTATGAAGCCAAATCAACGAATGATGGTCCGTAATAACCGTGAATGGGATACCCTCGATATATGGCCTAAGCTTTTCAATTGCCCATACTACTGCCAAGCATTCCCTTTCCGTAGTAGAGTAGTTTCGTTCGGGTTTCGTCAAAGACTTACTCATATATGCTATAACCTTTTCTCCCCCATCGGGTTGAGGTTGTGATAATACCGCGGCTATTCCAAAGCCGGAAGCGTCAGTCTGAATTTGGAAAGGTTGCTCGTAATTCGGACAACTCAACACCGGAGCAGAAACCAAACACTGCTTTATTTTCCGAAAGGCCTCCTCGCATTCGGGATTCCATCTAAATTTTACATTCTTCTGGAGCAAAAAGGTGAGAGGTGAAATAAGGTCACTAAAATTTGGGACAAAACGTCTATACCAAGATAGAGTACCCACGACTCTGCGAACTTCTTTGACATTGGTAGGTGTTGGTAATGAAAGCATAGCATTAATTTTTTCGGGGTCTACATGTAATCCGTACCTATCAATCACATATCCCAGATATTTAAGTTGTGGCTTGCAAAATTCGCATTTCTCCCTACTTAAAGTGAACCCTGCTTTCCTAACACGACGAAATATTTCCCCTAATATTTCCAAGTGATGTTGGAAAGTTTCTGAAATGATCACTATATCGTCTAAGTATACGAATACGTAAGGTTCAAGATCAGCTCCGATCACTCCATCCATGATGCGTTGGAATTTTGACCCACTAGTCACTAATCCGAATGGCAGTCTAGTAAACTGGAACAAACCACGATTTGGGACAGTGAAGGCGGTGTATTGTTTCGATGACTCTGAAAGGGGTACCTGCCAATATGCGCTCTTGATATCTATTGTCGAACAATATTTCGCATTTCTTAATTTATCTAATGTATCGGATACCATCGGGAGAGGGTAACTATCCTTCCTCGTCACAGAATTTACTTTCCTGAAATCAACGCAAAACCTGTATCCCGCCTTTTTCCTGACCAATACAATCGGTGATGCCCATGGACTTTCCGACTTTTCAACTACTCCCAATTTCAACATTTCTTCCAATTCCCGGTCTATATGTTGTTGCATTACCGGAGACACCCTATAGTACCGCTGCTTTATCGGTTCACAATCCGGATCGATCTTAATATCCACACCACCGAACTGATAACATCCTAATCCTTCCCCCATAGACCTAAAATTTTCCTCAACTATCGATTCTAGGATTTCTCTCTGTTTTTGATCCAAAATTTCCTCACCTTGTACTACATCCACACAATTAACGTCCATATCATTCTTACAGAATTGCCACTCGTTAAACGATGGAATCAGTCCTATCAAATTCCAGTAATCCCAACCCAAAATTAAAGTCTGTGGGAGTTCTGGTATTACTAACATTTCTACGAGTACCACTTTATTTTTAAACTTTACCGGTAGGTCACAACTTCCCAGGACGGTACATAAATTTCCATTCGCCACTCTACAGTACTTGGTATTAGAGGTTCGGATAGATATTCCCATATTCTTAATAATATTCCATCCCGGTTTTCCCATTATTGATCTGCAAGAACCAGAGTCCAGTAAACCCAAGAAACATTTTCCCAAAATTTCCACCTTAAGATGGGGTCTATTATCCCCTTCCGCCTGGCTTGCTAAATAACTCAATACTGGTATGAATGACGGTTGAGTATTTTCCTCTTTATAGCTATCAACGGTGTTACATGAAGAATATGGGTCGCCAAAAGCATCGTCACTGTTGCGACAGGTCAGTGACGACTCCCCCCGTTTCCCGAAGGATTGCGTCCACGACCAGAATTACAAGATGGGCAAGTTTTAGTAGTGAACCCTTCCCTTGAACAACGGTAACATTTTAAAATTCTCGGCTTGAGACAACCCCTAATTTTATGGCCTGCCATGCCACAGTTATAACATTTTATGTTTGCGAATCCACCATATGTGGTTGGCTCTGTCCGTACGATAGGGTCGGTGCCATCGTTGGTGGACGTGGAAGGCAATGTATCAATATAGGCTAAATCCGGTTCTAAACAACCCTTTCTGGAAGGTACTGAATATGACTCTACCAATCGCTTCTGATCTTCAATCTGCCGACAAGCTGATTTTAATTCAGACCATGTATTGATTTTACTTAGGTTGACCCGATCTAAATAATAAGGATGCAAATTTTTCCTAACAATTTTTAATTTGTCTTTTTCTTTGACAGTATGAGACAACCGATCAAACATAGATGACATTATTGACATAAAACTTATAATATCCTCATTAGGACCTTGTTTTCTATTTTTGATTTCATCCCATAATTTATCATCATAATCTGATGGTTGCCAATCTTCTCTTAACTTAGTAATCAGATCATCCCATGTAGCCGTAGATTTCCTAACTTCCCTGAACCAATGCAATGCTACCCCCGTGAAAAGATCTATTCCACTACCAAGTAATTGCGATTTTGAAATACCTCGGGCTAACCTCAATTCTTCCACCCTCTCTAAAAATGCGCTTACTGATAGACTCTTTTTATCGCCAGAAAACTTTAAATTCCATTTTTCGACTGGAATTGACTTCATTACCGATGTAATAACCGCAGAATTTCCCCTTGGAGGAGACGAATGTCGCATGAAGGGAGAAAAATGTATATCTCTGTCAGGTTCGTCACTATCATCATCAGTTTCATTATCACTACTCTCCTCTAACGTATCGGGTGCTGATGCTTTAAGTTTCAAAAATTTAGATGTATATGCTGTCTTTAAATTGTCTGCTTTCCTGCCGAATTCACTCTTACAACTGACTTTATCCTCCTTAACAGGGACACTTCTATCTATCCTACCCATTACATGTACCAAATCAGTGGTGAATTTATTCGCTATATTTGGTGAATTTAAATCTAAGGTTTCAAATTCGTTTACTAAGCGTTCTAACAGGTTGGAAATTGCAACTTTATCATCCTGAAACGAAAAAGGATGCTCTGGGTATATGAAACTAACTTTCTTCTTCTCCTGCTTAACTAACAAAGCCAAGTTACTGCGCATATGCTCAACTGTACCAGCTGACATACCCCGAATAACCAATTCATATATCAACTGATTTTTATCCAACCTATTGATAATCAATTTAAATTCTCCCATTTTGCGAATCAAATAACCACCTTTCAACTAACCTGTACAATTATTCGATACAATCAAACCTATATAAAAAATTACGTCAATTTTGCACAATGTGAAGCACGATACAGCAAGTCCCAAAAAAAATATCTAGAATCCCACTATTTACATCAACTTTGGTGTAAATTTGTCTAATACAGCTACTCCAATTCAAAAATCACGTTGGGCGCCAATTTATAACGACATGCGACTGTTCCCAAGTCGCAGTGGTTAAGATCGGAGCTACTAGAACTCGGGGATCCGCGGTCTAGCTCCAGTGGAGATGGGAGTGGGTTTCTAAAAAGGGAACCTAGTAAATGGGCGCCAGGTAAATTTAAGTCTCCCAGATACCCCAGCGTAATGTAATAATTCCTAAATTCACCAAAAGAATATGCACGCTAAAAACAAACAATTTATTCCAGTAGCTTACAACCCAGGTCTTTAGCTTCAATAAAGTAAAACTACTGTGAAACCCTGAATAAGGGTGGCGGAAATTGTACGTAGATAATATTATTATTTGATTCAAATACGCGTCGCTTGAGCTCAGGCGCATCCACGTTTCTTATCTATGATCATATATGACTACCACAAATCTTTCCCCGATTTCCGCTTTACAACAACAATAATAATTTATATAATTGGTGATAATAAGTTCACGTTATGTATATATATAGCAGGTATAAGATATGTTTCGAGATATGTTTCATATAACTTGCGTGCTGATTATCCTTATTCCTGAACGTAGTACTGCGTTGATGGTTTCGCAATACTGTCCTCTTTCTCTCTGTGCTCGTAGTCTGCAACCCCTCAATTTAATGTCCCACAGCGTTGCTTACTGACCACCTTGTATATACTCGGGATCTGCAACCCTGCGTTGGCTGTCTCACAGCGTTACTTATGGACCACCTTGTATATACTCGAATGCCTCAGTGCTACTCCTCTTGACGTAAAAATCCCTCTCTTCCTGACACAAAAAAATCGTGCTGGCACAAAAATTCGGGCTGCCACAAAAACTCGTGCTGCCACAAAAACCCTGATGACAGAAAAGAAACCATCAGTGACTTCTCTCGGATAAGAAACAAATGAATTTTCCCAACACATAATAATTTTGGTTATCAGAATATTAATCAGAACATTTATTCGTTGTTATGCAATAGTTATAGAATTCGTACATACCCTGATGTTCGGGGTTGTCTCGCACACGTTTGCTTCGAATACCAAATCTGGCCGTGCCTCCACCAAATAATTCTTCAGGCACACAGCGATGTTCTGGATATAGAAATATAATTACGACCTGAATTGTTTCCACTAGAAATGACGAGAATAAAACATCCAACACATACCTGACCAAGCCGCCAAGATCGTTCACGTGCTCAACTCGGATCTGCAAAAGGCTTTTATATCCTCTTTCGAGACAAGTGATGGTTATCTGTTATCCTTCCCAATCAAACCAATATAACTCTCACTCTTAACCCGATTTTCGAAACTATATCCAATTAAGAAGATTCCAATAATTCTACTAGAGTTCCGAAAATACGTTTTAACCTATGCTATCTTCGTTGACTGTTCACAAAATGGACGACTTCACCTGACCGACGCACTCACTAAATGTCCGACTGTCATAATGCAACAATATTGCCAACAGTCATTCGGCCCTTCAAATAAAATAATTATTTAGCGTCGATTGGTACCACTGAGACCCAACCTCAAATTCAATATCAACACGAACGATAACCTCATCGCCCGCCGAAGGTAAACAAACGAACGTTACAAGTTCTACTGCTTTTCGATAAAGCCATTCCTAACACGTGATATGTTGCCTCTTGCGCAGATATTTCTGATGCGTTGACAAACTTATTACCAATAATAGCTCGGAATTTTTCTTTTAATGTCATGATACCAGATCTTAGCTCATTATCCAAATCATTCATGAGTTTAGACATGCCTCGATTGGACTTGTTGATATAATTGACTACATATTGGACCAAGCTATATGGATCAAGAATATATTGCAAATCCATATTCGCCCTATGCATTAATAAAATTTTGACATTAAATCCATTAATCATGTAATCGGAAGGTCTCCGTTTCAAAAATATAGTATTACGTTTCAAGCCAGCTCGTATAGCTATGATATAATCATTATATGAAATTTCTAATTTTGTTAAGAAATGGTCGAGTGTCATATCATTGTTGGTTTTAAAGTTTTCTGCTAATAAATCTGATATTTTTTGTCGAATATCTGAATATTTTTTGCAATCAACCTTTGTTATGTCCTGCATACAGTTTGGGATTTCAGTTTGTTTCATTGGAGGATATGGAATATTGAATCTACATCTTTTATTTCGACGTTTATCGATGTGACATGTGGCAGTATGATGATGAGTCTGAAGATAAACCAATTCAGAAACTAATTTGTTTCTACCATCACATGTAATAAATCTATCAATAAAATCAGTGACTTCTTGGTGGTTTGCACGATCTTCTTGAATTCGTGAGGTATTTTCCAACCACAAAAGTCCGTGAATGTGGCGATCCTCGTTGTTGAAATTCTACACGTTGATAGAAATCTAAAATTTTATATGTTTCGAACGGTCCAGCCCTAGTTTTCCACGTGTTGAACAGACAACGCGTCCTATGTCAAAATAACGTGCACAAGTAATAGGGTCCGTTCTAACTAGACGTGCTTTCTCCGCATAATTCGCATTCAATGCTTCTTCTTCGGTAACTATTTTGTCATCGATAATTTTATATAAAATCTTTAACAGCTCACCCCACTTAGATTCGGTGGCTGATAGAGTACAAAAGAATGTTGGAATTCCAAGTTGTCGATTCATAGCCATCAATTTCTTTTTTTCTCTTTCCCAGTATGTGGGCGAATTTCGAACACCTTGTAAAATTCTATATCCATCATTATGTTGAATTAGCTCGCTAGTAAAATTTCTATCTAGGACTTGTGCTGCACAGTAGTAACCTGCACCTTGTTTTTTTTTTAGGTAAGCATATTCCAATGGCGTTCCAAATTTTAGTAATTTCTTGCTTCTTGTAAGCATACAAGAGATGACTAACTACTGCTGCTCTTCTTTCAAAACATCTGACCTCAATATTTTGTTGTAGGTTAAATTTATGGTGATATTTCTAGCATAGCCATAATAAATTGTTGGAAATGACATTTCTTCTGCCTTACTATCCAACAGAAGTCCTATTGGTCTTTGTCCTTCTGCGGGAGCTAGGGCTAAATTTTCTATTTCGTTCTCATCTTGGATAAGAGTTTCTTGACCACCAGGGTTTAATGGTTATTCATCAGCATTTTCGTCGAACTCTTCTAAACAATTAAATTAATTTTGTTTTTTTCTTTTTCTCCTGCATTTGGAGTTGAATTAATGTCAACAGTTTTACTTATATCATTCCTGTCAACAATAAATTCTTCTGTTTCAGGTATATATCCATTACTTTCACGCAATGTTATTCCTTCGCTAACATATAGTGGTGTAGTCACTAGATACTCACATGCCTGTCTCACTATATTTGGTCGGATGGTTTCAATCATGTAATGATGTTGATATGAAAGTTTGCGCTTCAACTTCACCTGAATTATTAGTGTATTGTCAAATGTACGAGGTAATACAGAAACAGTCGAATCTATTGAAACCGGTACATTAACTATGTTGCCTTTCAAACTACATTGAGGTTCGTAACCCAAACTCCTGATTTGCATAAAAGGTAGACGAATGGCACACAATCTTTCTTCTAACGCTGTCAAATCTCTCAAAATTGCTGGAATTTCTGGAAAATCTAAACCGTTACCTAAACAAAGTTTAGGTATTTGCAGTTTTTTAACGTATCTATGGCAACTACTACAAACAGAGCACAACTTTTAAAATTACTATACTTACGTAAATAATATGCTTGGCAAATGAAGTATTTACAAATATCATCACCCTGTAGAAGTTCTGGTTTTAAAGTTCTAACAGAATTTGTAAACCATAACCCTCCACAACAGGCACATACCATTGTGGGTCCTAATTTAACATCTGTATTTTCTTTATTTAGAGTATGATTCCAATCAGGATCATTTGGAATAGATGTGATGTTAATTTGGCTGAGTCTTGCTATTTGATGAGTCTCACTATCTTGAATCCTTTCTTGTTCTCGAAATCAAGGATTGGATCGTTTTATTGCTATATTTTTCTTATTTGTAATTTTTTTCAATTCAACTTTCTCCATTTTCGTTTCTTGATAGCATAATTTTTTCGATTTTGCTTTTCTCGGAAATATTCTTCTGTACGTTTATGTTGGAGTCTTTGATTTCGGATATTATTTTCCTTTTCTCGGAATTGGGCATCATTTTCACGTTGAATTTTGTGCCTTTTTTTACGTTCTAACTTGCCGAAATTCGTCATCATTTTCACGTTGAATTATGTGCCTTTCTTTGCGTTCTGAATTATCAAAATTTTTAAATTTGGCATCATTTTCACGTTGAATTATATGCCTTTCTTTGCGTTCTAAATTTTCTAAATTTCGGAATTCGGCATCATTTTCACGTTGAACTCTGTGTCTTTTAATACGTTCTACATTTTCATTATTTCAAAATTCGTCATCATTTTCACGTTGAATTTTGTGCATTTCTTTGCGTTCTAAATTTTCTAATTTTCGAAATTCGGCATAATTTTCACGTTGAACTCTGAGCATTTTTTTGCGTTCTAAATTTTCTAAATTTCGAAATTTGGCATCATTTTCTCTGTGCCTTTCTTTACGTTGTAAATTTTCAAGTGTTTGTAATTTGGTATCGTTTTCACGTTGAAGTCTATGCCTTTGTTCACGTTCTATATTTTCAATATTTCGAAATTCGGCATCGTTCTCACGTTGAACGTTGTGCCTTTCTTTACGTTCAATATTTTCGTGATTCCGAAAGTCCTCATTATCTAATCTTCTTTGTCTAATTGTTTGTTTGTTTTGATTGGAGCGTATATTGGCTGACTTCCTTTTCAACTTTGGCATTTTGTTCTATAATTTACAAAAAGAAAACAATAAATGACAATAAATACTTCTGAAAAATTAAATGGTAAAGAATAATAATATAATGATTTATCATTAAATTTTTCATTAAAATCATATCTCCGAAAGTATTGGTTTCTTAGAGTTGGGAATACTATCAATGGTTTCTTATGATGAAACTGTATCCTTAGATAATTGAATTTGATTATTTCGTTACTTCTAATCTGCCTGTTCGATATTACACAATAACGAACTTAGCCGAGATATTCTTTCCTAAAATATATCCTGAAAATATCAACTTCCTAGCTCGTTCTGCTCAAGAGTTCTCCTGCTCATGGCTGGACGGATAGAATTGATTTTTCATCAATAGATTCAAATAAAACGTTCGAAACCATTTTTGGCAAAAATTAAGAATATTGTACACATTTGAGCAAATTCATAAACACTATGTTAGATGTACAAGCATGTTTAAAATAGGTGAATGAAAATACTTTCTAAAACAAGAGCACCAAAAATAAATGTATCAGAAATATAGAGAAATTCATTAATATGTGAAATCTATCTCTAGCCCTTAATGAAAATCAAGTATTTGCTTTATACCTATTTATACGTAGCTAAAAAGGTAAATCTTCAAAGAATATTATGTATTCATATAATGACGAGCATATTATTATGTGTAACTTTCGGTGATTCTTTCTTGAGACATAATTTTTATCCTAAATATCTAGGAGTGAAACTAGATTCATCTTTGAATTTCAAAGCTCATTTGGATGATTTGCGTCTGAAGTTGAAAACGAGAAATAATATTCTGCAGAAATTAGCTGGTACTTCATGATGTGCTGATGCAGCTACTCTTCGAACGGCTGCCTTAGCCTTGGTTTTTTCTGCCGCTGAATATTGTTGCCCCGTCTGGTTTAATAGTGCTCATACTAAAAAAATTGATGCACAGTTGAATTCATCTATGCGAATATCACTGGAACTATTAGATCTACACCTATTCATTGGTTGCCA
Source organism: Halyzia sedecimguttata (assembly GCA_937662695.2). NCBI lineage: Eukaryota > Metazoa > Arthropoda > Insecta > Coleoptera > Coccinellidae > Halyzia > Halyzia sedecimguttata. Next base: position 142,460,847 of record OW569411.2, read on the forward strand.
GTTCTTTCAAACATTGTCCCGCCCCACATTCGCAGGCAGACTGCTGTTTCAAATTCTTGGAATAAATTTCATTCTTTTCCGAATTCATTTCCGATTATCTCCTACGTTCCAGACAATAAGATTCCCAGATTGAAGTCACGAAACCCTTTATGGTCCAACTGTTTTCTTAATTCAAATAAAAGTGACAAGGAAGTTTGGCGGTCTGAATGGATTTCTTGCAATTTATTCAACAAAGATTTAGTTTCTGATCCTTCAAATAGAGTTCCGGGGTTTGATCTTCCAAGGAGAATATGGTCTATTCTGAATCGTCTAAGAACCGGTCATGGTCGTTGCAACAGCATGCTTTTCAGGTGGAACACAGTTGAGAGTCCTAGTTGTGAATGCGGGGAAGCAGAGGAAACCATAGATCATTTGGTTAATAATTGTCGAATATATATAGATTCAAATATGGTTTTAGGGCTATTCATAATGTTTCTGAATCTTTTTTAGAATGGGGAGCGAGTTTCAAATCTATTCAATGAAATATAGAATATTCCATTTTTAATTTGTTCGTTTTCTCCCTTTGTCTTTTCCTTTTCCAGATTGGGTTTCGGGTACCTTGGAGAAACTTCTCTGCTTGTTGAAGGAAGAAGCGATAATGAAGAAAAATATGCCCTTCAATATTTAATAATTCAGCATATTTTGTTAACAATTTTAGATTCATAAATCACAACAGTAACGGGGAGATAGGGTTTTTTTGCTGAGGTTTTTTCCCTAAGCTCTAGTATCATATATCAATTTATATGGTACCCCGTTACACTAACCTCCGCTAACACTTTTTTCATACACATGCTTTATTGTTAGATGAAAAACAAATTGTAATGCTCAAGTTCAAAAGAATATATATTTTTTTTTTTTTTTTTTTTTTTTTTTTTTTTTTTTTTTTTTTTTTTTTTTTCCCACCGCTCAAATAGCGGGCAACAATCAGCAGCTGCCGGGCAAACTGCCAAGGCAGCGGCTGCAGCTACGGTCCCTGCAAAACTTTACGGATAATTCTAGTCGTATGCAAGATGACTTGCTTCTGGGAAGCAGAGATGATATCTTTGTCCAAGCAGAGTCTTTTGGTGTTCTCAAGTAAGTGCCTCTCCACAATTCCATTAACCGAAATGATCATGGGTAGAACACTGACCGACGCAAGAGAGTACATTTCCCGGAGTTGACAGGCCAGATCTGTGTACTTGGAGATCTTCTCCGAGTAGGCCTTTGAGATGTTGTCGTCAGCGGGTATGGTGAACTCTATCAAGAGACACGTTTTCCTCATACTATCAAAAAGAGTGATGTCTGGCCTATTATGGGCAACTGATCTATCCGTTACCATCGTGGCATCCCAGTACAGTTTGTAGGTGGCATTTTGCAAAAGGGCTTTTGGTACATATAAGTGCTGCTGGGTTTCAATCTGAAGGAGGCCGAGTTTTAGCGCCATTTGCTGGTGGAAAATCTTCGCCATTGAGTTGTGTCTCTCGAGATAGTCCCTTGGGGCCAGAATTGGGCACGAAGAGGTGAGGTGTTGTATTGACTCTGGTCCTTGAGAGCACTTACGGCATCGGTCGGTGGGGATGTTCTGCTGAGCAATGTGCTTCAGGTACATCCTTGTCGGCACAACCTGATCCTGGATCGCCAAGAGCCGTCCCTCCGTTTCGGGGAAGAGATACCCCGCGCGTAGGTAAGTAAGAGACTCGACCTTATTCACATCTTTACTTTCCAGGTGACCAGGGTATCTGCCGTGCAAGGCCTTGCTCCTCCATTCTTCCAACAGCTCTCCCTGAGGTTGTCTGGTGTCCTGATGTGACACCTCCGGCAACTTGAGCGGTGAGATTCGGTCATCGGCTTCTCGGATGGCAGAAAAGAAAGGTGAGTTGTCCTTGAGAAAATATTCTCTGAGTGAGACAATGTTTGCCTCATGCACCGACTCAAGATTGAGGAGCCCTCGTCCTCCGTGATGGCGTGGGAGGTAGAGACGGATAGACGATGAGTGAGGGTGGTGCACTCCGTACTTCGTGAGCATTGCTCTCAAGGATCTATCCACCTCTCGTAGTTCGGTTATGGACCAAGTTAGGACGCCGAAAGAATAGGTAATGCTCGGCACCGCCCAGATGTTAATTGCCGTGAACAATGATCTTGAGTTTAGCTTAGACTTAAGAAGGAGGCGCACTCTTTTATATAGTTTCTCCTTGAAGAGCTGTTTCATCTCAGCGGTCTTGATATCCAGTGCCTGGCTTATACCCAGATACTTATAGGCGTCTTGTTGGTTCAGGTTGGGGATTGTGATCTGGTTCATAAGCGTTGTTCCATGTACTCTTTCCTGTACTCTTCCCCTCCTAACCTCCAGAACAGCGCACTTTTCTACGCCCAGTTGCATGTTTATGGAGTCACTGAATGATGAAACTATTTCCAGCATTCTCCTTAATTGATCTGCATTAGTGGCATAGAGCTTCAAATCATCCATATACAGTTGGTGGTTGATGCGGATGATGCTCTGCTTACTGATGGTATAGCCATAATTGGTGCTGTTGAGCAGCATACTTAGGGGGTTCAGCGCCATGCAGAACCAGATTGGACTTAAGGTGTCTCCCTGGAATATGCCTCGGTTGATGTTGATCACCTCCGATTTTACCATACGGTCCCCCACCTTCAGCACCAATTGGGTCCTCCAGTTTCTCATCAGATGCCCAAGGAGATTCGTTACCTTCTCATCGATTCCATGCATTTTCAGTACTCTCAGCAGCCATGTGTGAGGAACCGAGTCAAAGGCCTTCCTATAGTCCACCCATGCCACAGAGATGTTCCTCAGTTTTCTTCGGGCTTGCTTAGTAACTATATATATATATATATATATATATATATATATATATATATATATATATATATATATATATATATATATATATATATATATATATATATATATATATATATATATATCCCGACATCATTTCAGCGTCATTTATTTATATATATATATATATATATATATATATATATATATATATATATATATATATATATATATATATATATATATATATATATATATATATGTGTATGAAATGCGTCAAGTTTGAGGTCGTTTTCGGTGGCTTTCTGTCAAGTTTGGAGACACTTGTCAAGTTTGGGGTCTGGCCTCAAACTTTTCTTATGACAAATGGTTAGTTTAGGGTCGTGACCCCAAACTTTTTCAGGATTTTGCTCATTGAATAGTTTGAGGTCATTTTTCAAAAAATTTAAATTCTGGTAAATTCAACAATTTTCATCATGAAATAACAATTATTACTTCTGTGTCATCATTTTTATTCGCAAATTCATGGACTTTAGTATGAATTCACATACATTTCTACCAAATTAATTTCTACAAAATTCTACGCAAATGTTTCATATTTGCGGTTCAATTCTGAGGAAACGGAATACTTTCTTGGAAAGTAAAGGTGTTTGAAGCCCAATATTCTCTTTTTCGAACCTCATAAAGATTTTATGAGATTGATCATTCAACTGTGAACTATTTGAAACAATTGGATTTGGGGCGTCTATTATTCACGAGGCTATTAGCTCACATTTTCAGACCATCCCTTCCCCTCAATGATATAATTGTGAGGTTCTATGTTACCCCTCTGCACTACGTAATATCAATACAGGAGAATGGACAATAGAACATACGCGCAAAAGCTCTTGACTTCACGTCAGTGCTTGAACCGTTTTTTTTCGTAATTTTTTAAAAATTTTCTAGTGGTACGGTCCTCACAAAATTTTACACACGTTTTCCTGTCGATCTTCTTCTACTAGTTACCATGCTTCAATTCGATCGAGTCTATTTTTTTTGTGAGTAGTCGAGGTATAATACGCAAAAAAAAATTTCGCGTTGGCATTCTACAACTAATAACCTTGTTTGAATTGGATCGGTTTTGAATGTTTCGAGACATTGAGGAAAAAACAACCAAATTTCAGATGGGTATAACTCTAGAACTGTTTGGCCAATTATCCCTATAAACAAACTCAAATGTCACATTCAAATGCACAACCTAACCTGAAAATTTGAAGTCACGATGTCTTTCCGTTCTCAGGTTATCGTGACGTAAATAATATTTTTTAACAATTTTTTTTAAGATTTTTTAGCGATACGATTCTCACAAAATTTCACAAAATTCCTTAGGTTTGTATTCTACAATTACTCACCAAGTTTCAATTCGATTAGATCAGTGATGGTTGAAAACAAAATTATTACTCGGAAACCGTTGGGCCGATTATGCCCATTAACGAACTTGTCGCTCGTATTGGGATGCGCCACCTACGCTGAAAATTTCAAGTCGCTATCTTTTTCCTTTCTCAAGTTATCCTGGCAACAGACGGCCGGACAGAATAGAATTTTATCTCAAATTCTTCATCAGTAAGTTGAACCTAGTCGTTTGAGACAATCCTCGGCAAAAAAATTGATAATTACAGACATTTGGGCAAAATGATAACGCGATGTTCCCCAGAACATACGCACAAAAACAATTCAATGCTATGAAAGCACTGACGCCGAGAAAGCAGCTTAATGGCACTAGTAATCTTATATTCATAAAAGAAAGTCGTGTTAGTTACTCCACTTATAACTCAAGAACGGCTACACCGATTTGGCTGAAAATTGGTGGGGAGGTAGCTTAGAACCAGGAGACGGACATAGGATACTTTTTTGTGTTATACAGGGTGTTTTTCTTTTAACGTCAATTACTACTTGCTGTTTTTCCTGCCATAATCGTACAATTTTAGTCATGTGTGTTTAAAAATAAACTTTTGAGGCATACATCATTGAAAATAAACCATTACTATACAGGGTGTCTTTTTTCTCATGGCACAATTGTACGTGATTGAAGTGATTTGTGTCACAAACAAAGCATTAACTAAATAGGTACCTTGGATGGATTCTCAAAATGTATTTGTCCGAAATCTCCATACAGGGTGTTCTTCTTTTAACGTCAATTGCAACTTGCTGTTTTCCATGCCACAATCGTACAATTTCATTCATTTGTGTTAAAAAATAAACTTTAGAGGGATACATCATTGGAAATAAATAATTAGTATACAGGGTGTTCTTTTTATCATTGCACAATTGTACGCGATTGAAGTGATTTTTGTCACAAACAGAGCATTAACTAAATAGGTACCTTGGATGGATTCTCATAATGTATTTGTTCAAAATCTTCATACAGGGTGTTTTTCTAACGTCAATTTCAACGTGCTATTTGTCACGTCATCATCGTACAATTTCATTCATTTGTGTTAAAGAATATATTTTCGAGACGTACATCGTTGAAAATAAACCATTACTGTACAGGGAGCAGTACACCATGCATTTAAGGCGGAACAGAGTTCGCTGGGTCAGCTAGTGATCAATATATTTGACCTATATAGAACACCATAAACTACTGAAATTTCTGGTTATAAGAGATTCGTTACATCAAGGAAACAATATTCCAGAGCCATTGATTATTCGAGAACCGTCCATTTTCATGTTTAATTTGTACCATAGTTGACAAGAATGTAAAATGAAACAGAAAAACTCTCTTAAATTAAGCATGATACATACATGTTCCGGATATTATGTCCTATTAAATCTCAAATAGAATGATTCTCTTAACATACGTTATTAACTTCATTATAACCCCATTCTAAGCAAATTCTTTCTTGAAGTATGCCTAATGTTTAATTATTTCCACTATAACTCAAAAAATATAAACTCGATCGAATTGAAGCTTGGTAACTAGTCGTAGAATATCAACATGAAGACGAGTGTGAAATTTTGTGAGCACCCTGCACCTAAAAAATTCTTAAAAAATAACGAAAAACAAAATTGGTTCAAACACTGACGTGAAGTCAGGAGCTTGATCTGTTGTCCATTCTCCTGTATTGGACACTCTTAATGGAATTTACCATGGTAAACTCAATTAAGAGTGACCAATACAGAACAATGGACAATATAACAAACGTGCAAAAACCCCTAGACTTCTCGTCAGTGCCCGAATCAATTTTTATGGTTAACTTGTAACATATTTGAAAAGAATGTAAAATGAATCGGAAAAATTCTCTTAGATTAAGCATGATACATACGTTTTCTAGACCTAACATTTGTTACTAACTTCATTGTAACATCATGCTGAGCAAAATCTTTCCTGAAATACGCATAATGACTACATATAAATTTCCTGAGGTTTGTCTGCATATAATATGTCCCGATAACTATCAATTGAAAATTTTCTGATAGGGTTCGTGAAATGTCAGATGTACTCTGCGATTCATCGAATTCTAGATAAAATTCCACGTTTCTCTATATTTTCCAAAAGAAAATTATGTAATCCGTAATGTTTAGGGTCGTTTTCAGTGACGTAATGTCAAGTTTGGATACACTTGTCAACTTTGAGGTCCGTCCTCAAACTTTTTCTGGAGTTGGCTTAATGAATAGTTTGAGGACATTGTTCAAAAATTCCTATATTCTATTGTAAAATCAACAATTTTCATCATGAAATGGCAATTGTTACTTCAAAGTGTCATTATTTGTATACACAATTTATGGACTTTAGTATGAGTATACACACATTTCTACCAAATTAATTTCTATAAAATTCTACGCAAATGTTTCATATTTGCGATCCATTTCTGAGAAAACGAAATATCTTCTTAAAATTGAAGGTGCTTGAAGCCTAATATTCTCTTATTAAGATCTCATAAGATTTATCATTCAACAGTGAATTATTTGACAGGCGGTAGGAATTCTGGTGTACAAGAAAGTAGAATCCCATTGAATTCCAATGGAATTCTTATTGAATTTCTGGAATTCCTATTGAATTCCGTGGAATTGCTATTGAATACCGTGGAATTTCTATTGAATTCCGCAGAATTCCTATCGAATTATAAAGAATTACTATTGATGTTAGAGTGCGATACCTATCGGACAATCATGTAAACAACTCCAAATAGACACTTTTAACCGAATTTTAGCAGTTAGAAGTGGATGGTTTTCCCTCTGTTTTTCCTAACCCACAAAAATATACTTGGCAGTACAGACAAATTTATGTATTATTGAATACGGTGAGTATATTACAATATTCTTCAATTCTTGCAGTTTTAAATATTTCATATCTGATAAAGATCCAGTAAAAAGCTTTCAATAGATATTCTGGTGAATTTTTCATTCTGTGTGAGTCTGTCTCTATGTTGGTTGGATGGTGATAATTCTCTCATTTGTATGATTTAATATATTTTAATACATCCCTGCAGATGCTATTGATACCTCAAGAGCTTGAGCGAGTTAGGAGAATCAGTTGTTTTTTGTGTAGGCTTCGTTGCTGTGTCCTGGTGTCACCTTAGGCACAGCACTGTTAATTTTCAACCCAACAGTGAATGGTGGCCTAGAAAATTTGTTATCCAGCCCCGGGATTGATCTCGGGACCTCCGTTTTAACCACTGAGCCAATCAGGCTGCAATTGGTGAAATATTCTAGCCTATGTTAGGTCTCAAACAAAGGTACATCAGGACAAAGATTCTTCGACCGAAAGTTTTCTACGGAGCTTTATTAAATATCCTAAGGCGAAGTGTTTTAACTTCACTTTTTCGAGTGTTTTTCCGTTCAGTTTTAAAAAAATTTAAATACTGTCATGAGGCCAGTCTTCATTGGGGCGGCTGTTCATGTTGACCGATTCGAGTAGAATGTGAACAAGTGCGCTGGAGCAGACTGAATTCACGTCAGTGCTTCTTTGATTTTTTCTCATTTAATAGCCATTGCATAATTAAATAACAAATATCAATATATCAAACAAGCATTGCCAAGGACAGAAGGAAAATAATATGGAATTTACTATTAGAATTTTTTTCTGCGCATGAAGATCTCATCGCTACGACATTCTGAAGGTATTACAAGGGTATCTATCATTTCACACCTACAAGTAAAATTTCAAGGACAGTCGAAGTGAATTCTCGAAAATAAAGAAAAATATAATTTTATTCGAAATTTCACTAGTCATTCGATAATTTCGAAATCAAATGTGTCAAATCAGTCAGTCTTAAGTAATGGGTTTTTGTGCAATTCCGTTGGTTTTCCTTAGATTCCAAAAGAATTCCAATAGAAACACAATAGAATTCCTATAGAATTCCAGTGGAATTCTGCTTGAATTGGAATTCTGGTGTACAATGTTTTGTGAGTGGTTTCCCCCTCGCAATCGACTAAGCATTCGCGTTCGCACCTACAGAGGACTTTCAATGAGTCTGGCAAGATGTAGAAACCATTATAACTGTCCAGCTATTGAGTTAACAATTTTTTATATCTCAAGTAACATATAATGCATATGGATTTCAATTTAGAATCAGAAAAACTCCCTCAGTGGTTATATGCGTATGGATTTCAATATACAACCAGAAATTTATTTTACATATTTCAGATAACTCATTTTATCTTTGCCCTCTATGTGCATACAAATAGCGAATTCTGGTTTTTGATGTAGTGATTTTTTTTTTAAAGAAAATTTTTCCGCTTCTCGTGATACGATGCTCATGAAATCTCGCATGGCCTTGAATTCGTGATTTCAAACCTTGATAAAGATATTGCGACCTTATAATTTCATATTATTACTTCTCAGAAACCATAAGACGAATTATGCCTATGCACGCAGTGGACCGGCGATTTCGACATGTAACCTGCCCTGCGAAATTCGAATTACTTCTGTCAAGAAGTTTCGACATTAAAATCTTTCAATTTCACATTCGATTCACGTCCGAGAATCCCAAGAATACAAATCTTGCTGCAAATTGCCAATTTATAGCTAGATTTTTGATTGAAATAGAATTTTGCCATAAATATCCATCGTTAGTTCAATTTCAACGCCAGTTAATTATTTTCTATGATCACAGATTTGTGAAAATTCTAACAAATGTCGAAAAACTAAGTTTGTACAAAATTTTCTATACTTTCCATGCTGCCACTAATATTGTCTAGTCCTCTAAAGAAATTCCGTTCTAAACTAAACTTTCAAAAGAGTTATCAGGAAAAAAAATATTTTTTTACGTTTTCCGACCCGAATTTTGCAAATCGATCCAAATTTTAATTTCAAACAAGTTTACTTAGATCGTTTCATACAAAAAAGTTCAAATTTTCCAAGATATTAGACATTTTTTTTTTTAAAATGGCGATTTCCACTCAGTTTTTTTAATTATTTCATTTCGGATTTTATCTGATTATGTGTTTGTTAGTAGATGGACATGATAATATTTCGCTACAACGATGGTAACTTCAGGTTCGAATCCTGCACGAGCGGTGTATCCTAAAATTGATTTATCATGACCTAAGTTGGGTGATAGAAATGAATCGCTCATTTTGGCAAAGCCCACATTTCATCCGAATATCAATATCTTTATAAAGATATTGGTAATAAACGCTATTCGGCAGAAATGTCTTCTTTGTAGTTCGAATTTTGTTAATGGTTATTGATGGTCCAACCAATTATACTAAAGACTGGAATGTTGTTAAAGACATTCGATAATCGGAATTAATCTGTTCACATGGTTCTTCAAATACCCTGAAACTTAGAAATAATAATAAAATTTGAATACGATCTTATGTATATTGTTGGAGATACTGGAAGCCGAGCAGCCTTGTTCAGTAGCTTGATGGGTGACAGTTGCGACGATAACTTTCTAACGGGAATAGATAACGACTTGAAATTTTCAGGGAAGATTGCGCATCAGAAAGCGACAGATAAGTTCTTTAATGAGCTTAATCGACTTAATGGTTTCGGAGTCATATCCATCTGAAATTTTGTTGTTATTTCCTGGATAACTCAAAAAATACAAATTCGATCCAATTTGAACTTGATGGTTGGTTGTTAAATGCAGACGCCCTAGATTCTGCGAAATTTCGCGAGGATCTTATCACTAGAAAGGAAATAACTATAATGTTTTCTTAAAAATTTTTATATTTCACGAACTATCCGTCAGAATCCGCTGAAATTCTGCACATACCTTCGAGCCTCCATTTTACAATCGAATACTGAATTTCGGCAGGGGCGGATCTACGTATGGGCATTATGGGCTCCGGCCCAGGGCCTCGTGGATACAAAGGGACAACAGCCACATTGAAATTAATAGAAATCAAATTTTAAAGAATATATTTAAAATTAAAAATAAAATGTAATCACAAGGTTGGCAAATCTGAAATATATTAAACAGTGTGCGCGTCTATAAAACAGAACAGGGAATTCCCCGTTGCTTGTTTTCTTGTCTATGGTCTATTACTACCTATAAGGAGACTTCTTATCGCCAAACTAACACGCTGCCAGCGTCATTGTTATCATTTTACCCAAATGTCTTCAATTTTCGATATTTTTGCCGAAAATTATCTCATATGATTGAGTTCAACTCCCTGATGAAGAATTCGAGATCAAATTTGATTCTGTCCGGCCGGCCGACTGTTGACACGATAACTTGAGAACGGAAAGCGATAGCTTGAATTTTTCAGGGTAGGTCCCAATATGTACGACGGACAAGTTCGTTAATGGGCATAATCGGCCCAATGCGTAATGAGTAATAATCTTGTTTTTTACCAATACAGATCCGATCGAATTGATACTTAATGTGTAGTTGTAGAATACAAACTCAAAGATGCATGTGCAATTTTGTAAGAATCGTAAAAAGTCAGGCCGGATGGTCTTCTCACTATGATGCCGTCAAATCGATAAAAAATAATTATGATGACATTTTCAGCGAAAAGGAGAAAGTGCAATTCTAATTATTTTTCGGGAAGATATTTTTTAGAGATTTAATTTAGTAAATGAATTTCAAACAAGCACTGACGTGAAGTCAGGAGCTTTTGCGCGTATGTTCTATTGTCCATTCTCCTGTATTGGACACTCTTAATCGAATTTACCATGGTGAATTCTATTGTCCATTCTCCTGTATTGGCCACTCTTAATCGAATTTACCATGATGAATTCTATTGTCCAGTCTCCTGTATTGGATAATGTTAATGGAATTCACCATGGTAAATTCGATTAAGAGTGTCTAGTACAGGAGAATGGACAAACGAAAATACGCTGAAAAGCTTCTGACTTCACGTCAGTGCTTTATGATTAACTCGTAACATATTTGAAAAGAATGTAAAATGAATCAGAAAAATTCTCTTAGATTAACCATGATACATGGAGTTTCTGGACATTCGTTAGCAAAATCTTTCTTTAAATATGCAAAATGACTACCTATCCATTTCCTGAGGTTTGTCTGTATATGCTATGTTCCGATAACTATCAATTGAATATTTTCTGATAGGGTTCGTGAAATATCAGAAGAACTCCGCGATTCTTCGAATTCTAGATAAAATTCCACGTTTCTCTATATTTTCCAGACGAAAATTATGTAATCCGTAATGTTTACGGGCGTTTTCAGTGACTTAATGTCAAGTTTGGAGACACTTGTCAACTTTGGGGTCCGTCCTCAAACTTTTTCTGGAGTTGGCTTAATGAATAGTTTGAGGACATTTTTCAAAAATTCCTGTATTCTATACTAAAATCAACAATTTTCATCATGAAATGGCAATTGTTACTTCAAAGTGTCATAATTTGTATACACGATTTATGGACTTTAGTATGAGTTCACACACATTTCTACCAAATTAATTTCTACAAAATTCTACGCAAATGTTTCACATTTGCGATCCAATCCTGAGGAAACGGAATACTTTCTTGGAAAGTGAAGCTGTTTGAAGCCCAATATTCTCTTTTCGAACCTCATAAAGATTTTATGAGATTGATTATTCAACTGTGAATTATTTGAAACAATTGTATTTGGGGGCGTCTATTATTCATGAGGTTATTAGCTCATATTTTCAGACCACCCCTTCCCCTCAATGATATAATTGTGAGGTTCTATGTTACCCCTCTGAATACGTAATATCAGTACAGGAGAATGGACAATAGAACATACGCGCAAAAGGTCCTGACTTCACGTCAGTGCTTGAACCGTTTCATATTAGCGATACATTTCTGAGAAAACGGAATATCTTCTTTGAAGGTGAAGGTGCTTGAAGCCCAAATTTCTCTTTTTCAGATCTCATAAGGATTTTATAACATTTATCATTCAACAGTGAAATAATTATATAATATTCCAGGGGGTATAACTAGACTCGACTCAAAAACAAACTTAACCTCCCCATTCGGATGTGCAGCCTACTCTGAAAATCCTTATCTCCTTTCGTTCAAAAGTTATCAAGGCAACGGTCACCCATCCAGCTAGTGAACTCACACAAGGCTGCTCGGATCTCCAACGATATAGATCCGATCGTGTTCAAACTTGAAACTCGGTAGTACAATTAGGTTCTGAAGGCTCTCGCAAAATGTCAGCGATGTCGGACGAATAGTTTCTCATTAATAGAATTTGCTTCATTGATTTATCAAAAATTTTCTAGTGATACGATCCTCACTACATTTTGCAAGAATTTTCGCATTGGCATTCTACAACTAATAACAATGTTTGAATTGTATCAATCCTGTATTTTTCGAGTTATTGAAGAAATAAAAACCAAATTTCAGATGGGTATAACTCCAAAACCGTTTGGCCGATTATGCTTATAAACTACCTCAACTGTCGAATTCAGATGCACAACTTAACCTGTAAATTTCAAGTAGCTGTCTTTTTTATTTTTCAGGTTATCGTTTTTTTTTATTTTCTAGTGATACGTTTTGCTCGAAATTTCACAACCGTCCTTGGGTTTGCATTCTGCAACTCTCCAAGTTTCAATTCGATCGGATTTGTATTGGTTGAAAACAAAATTATCACTCGGAAACCGTTCGGCCGATTATGCCCATTAACGAACTGGTCCGTCGTATTAATTGGGATGTGGCACTAACCCAGAAAATTTGAATTCGCCAGCTCTTTCCGTTGTCAAGTTATCGTGGCAACGGCCGGCTGGCTGGCTGGACAGAATCAAAATTTCACCTCGAATTCTTCATCGGGGAGTCGAGTCCAAACGTTCGAGATCATTTTGGGCAAAAAATTCGAAAATTACATTTGGGCAAAATGATGACGCGATGTTCCCCAGAACATACGCGCAAAAAATTGGCCAAAGTAACTAAAAACAAGCGATAGATTCGCGTAAGTTTTAGCTCCATAATAAATGCATGGGAAATTCGTTCGTGCTCGGATCCACGAACGGATCGTAATTCAAAGTTCCCGCTTAATCTAACTAATTTGGTCTATTGGCCCTTTATGTGACGATCATTTCGAGATTTGTTTGAGGTCCACTAAGAATTGCCGATAATATTGTCGAGAAATTATTGAAATAGGCTTACTGGATTTGAACGGTTTCTATAGGATTGATCAGGATTTACTTAACTTTATTAGCATATAAGATACAAAATCTGAAAATATTGTACAAAGAATCGATCTAGTCTCAAAGGACGACGTATTGCGGCATTTTATAGTTTAAAGGAACTTGAGGCTTTAGCGTGATTTGAAAAGTAGTTTAGAGGTCAAAATAGGCCTATCGAGTTTATGATGAATCGGCAAAATCCGCCCAATTATTTCGGAGATTTTGTTTTACCAATATTTCGAAATCTACACATCGGACGTTGAAATTTGATATCTCTAAAAATAACGTCTCCAAGTTCCGAAGAAAGAAGCGAAAAAAATTTTGATCTCTCGTAAGATTATCGCTAGAGTTTGCTGAAATTTCTTATATACCTAAAGGGCAACAATAAGATGAGTTAAGTATACGATATATCAGATTCATAATTTTTCCATTATCGCAAAAAATAAGATCTTCCTAGAAGCTACGTAATCCAATGATTGTTTAGGAGTACCTATACGATTTATTCGTTGCTATGATTTTGATTCACTTTTCATCTCATTTCGAGACACTGAAGAATATCAACAGACGACCTTACCTGATTCACTAAACCGGATCTAAAATCTACAGATTTTTATTGAAAAATTATGTTCTTCAAAATGTTTTTGCTTATTTATTCCAATGAATATTTTGAACAATTTCCTCCATATACCCAATACGGATTTTGTTTTCTCGATAAAACGGATATGTAATATTCAAAGATGAAAGATGTGAAATTGGCCCACTTTTGAGAACCATATGGATTAAGAAAACTTTTCAGCAGCACACATTTTTTTTTCCGAAAATCGAAAGGTGTAGGGCCAATTTTACACACAATATTGAGAACGCTATAAAAACTTCTTTACGTTCGAATAATCTCACCTTGAAAAGACATGAAAATAAATTGGCTTAGGACCTCAAATTTGTAATATTAGATTTTCAGGTAATCTTTAATATGAAAATATATACTAGAACACCGTAGTAATAAGGGCCATTATGAAATGACCCAATATGCGTAGGCAATACAGAATACGAGTGAGTTCAAATTGATCCCATATGTGCGATTTAATCCATTAAATGAAGATATCAAAGGTGCCGCCCTATAACTTATTTCGACTAAGGCATGCAAGTATGCCACCTGACATCGGTGATTCCTCGCTTTTTAACCGACATTCACAACTATGAGATAAGTCATAAAGTGCGGGAATTATATCTCAACAGGACGATGCCAAATATTGTGTAGTACGGGAGCACATTTTCCAATATGATAATTTCTGATATAATATGCAATTAGATTAGAAATCCTCGCAGGCAGTAGTAGTAGCAGGCAAATTTTTTCGAGGCATTATGATTCCCCGACATCTTAAAGAGGATTGTGTGAATTGAAATTTCGAATATTAATAGGAAAATTCACGAGGGTCGTATCGTAAGAATCTTAAGAAAATATTATTTGCCTGAAATATCGCAATCGAAATATATCGAGAAAAAAAAATTATAAGCACTATTTGAGTAGTTAATGTGAAATAACGAATTCAATTTCTGAAAATTATAAATCTGAATAACATTATGTACATAAGTAAATTAGTATCTCAAGAAGAATCAACTAAATTCAGTTGAAAATTTAAGTTCACGTGCAAAGTATCGATTAAATATTCGTAGGTTGGTTTCAACTTTCACCGAAAGAATAATTGATCTGTGTATTTCTGTTTATGTTCTAGGAAACAGCATGCTATCATTTTGCCCGAATGACTGAAATTCTCGAATTTAGTACCGAAAATGAACCGAAAATGAGTAGGGTCGACTCACTGATGAAGAATTCGAGGTCAAATTCAATTATCTCCGGCCGGCTGTTACCACGTTAGCTTTCGAACGGGAAGAGTGAAAACAAAATTTTCAGGGCAGGTTGCTTATCCGAATGCGACGGTTTAGTTCGTTCAAGGGCATAATCGGCCAAACCGTGGCGGAGTTAAAATCACTCAAACAATATAGATCCGACCGAATTGAAACTTGGTATAGCTATTAGTGAAATGACAACACACTACCAAGGTTCGTATCACTAGAAACTTTTGAAAAAATTCTTAAAAACCCCTGACGTGAAGTCAGGAGCTTTTGCGAACTTGTCCCGTTGTCTATTCATCCTCATAAGAAGTCGATCGAGTTAAATTTCGGTACTCGATTTAGAATGGTGACTCGAAGGAATTTCAGCTGATTCTGACTCATAAGAAATATGAAATTTTTGAAGAAAACATTTTTTTATATTTTTCTAGAGGCTCGATATTCCCGAAATTTGCAGAAAATGAGCGCGCTGGCATTAAACAATTAATTACTAAGTTTTAAATGAATTGGATATATATATATACATATTTTGGGTTATAGAGGAAATAACAAAATTCAAGATGGGTGTAACTCCGAAAGCGATAGGCCGACTTTGCCTATTGTCGAACTAACATCACTTGGATGCGCAACGCGCTGAAAATTGCAAATCACTATCTCCTTCCGTTCTCAAGTTATCGTGAGATACATAATATTTTTCTTTAATTTTTTAGTGATACGATCCTCACGAAATTTTGTGTTTATGTCGGCATTCTGCACCTAATTACGTGGTTTCTATCCGATCGGATCTGATCTGTTTGTAACCAAAACTAGTACTCGGAAACCATTTGGCCGATTATGCCCATTAACGAACTTGTCCTTCGCATTTGAATGCGAAACCTATCCTGAACATATCAAGTCGCTATATCTTTCTGTTCGAAAGTTATTGTGGCAACGGCCGGCCGAACGGCCAGGGAGAATCAAATTAGACCTCGAATTCATCATGGTTGGAGACCATTTTTGGCAAAAATTTCGAAAATTGCAGACATTTGGCAAAATGATAGCACGCTGTCCCCACGTGCAAAAAATTATTGAATATTATTCTATATCTCAGAAACTATCCGTTTTGCAGCCAGGTTTCAAATTTGAACACGATCGGAGATATATTATAGGGTTGGAGATATTGAAAAATTATTGGAAACTGAGCAGCGTTGGACGAGTCCAGTATCTGTTGAGACCGCTAGTATACTACATATATATTGGTAATGATATAGTTAACTAACGTATTCACTAAAATTGATGTCCAAATTCTGAATACGAGTATGTAAACAATGCCCAAAAACAATAGCAAAACTATGTATTCCTATTCCACTGAGAGAAATCTCTCTTTCTATACATGGCATTGTCTAGATTCCAGATTATAATAATTGTAGGAACTTGATCGAAAACGAAATTAAACAAAACGAATGAATGAATAACTTTTGTATTTCACAGTTGTTCTGATTTTTTTTAAATCTGGGCAACATAGAATCCCCAGAAAAGACTCCGTCAGAAAAAAGAACATAGATAACTTCTAGTCTAGGACATGCACGGTGTGTTATAAAGGGCAGCGGTGTGGAATCAAATCATTACATAGGACTAATGTTATTAGAATTCCTGTGAATAATCTGCAGGATATTTGTATAATAATCTATTTTCGAAAGAAATATTAGTGGTAGTATTTATATGTTATGGGGAGGTTTCTTGTGGAATATACTATCCAATGTTTTGACGAATGATATTTTTACTTGATTATTGTCCTATTGATCGAATTTCTCTAATTTTGAAATATCCGGCATGTTTCTGGCGCTCTTGTTATTATAACCATGACATTAAAGTAGTCTCAATATTCCTTTGAAATATTCCCAGAAAATAAATATTGTGCGTTTCGACAGAAATATTTATTATCAATTCGCTAGTATATTACTTATTTTTTTCAATGATATAGTTAACCAACGTTCACTTTCATAGCAGAGCGCATAGCGTAGCATCGCGCTTAGCATATAGCATCGCATCGCATAGTTCACCGGCTCGGGAGTTTCAAATGCAAAGTTAATCACGAAATTTAGAGAATAAATTGATGAAGATGAAAAATTCGTGATTCTTAGGACTCTTTATACGAATATATACCGAAGAACGGAAGATTGAACGAGAAAAATAGAAAATGAAAATGTCCCCAAACTTGATCGATGTGAGTTTTTTAGAATTTTCGTGTTTTTTTCACTTTTATTTGCTAATGTATACCTATGTATGCAGGAAAAATCGAAGTTTGAAAATGACCCCAAACTTGACGGATTACAAACATATATATATATATATATATATATATATATATACAGTCACGGCGTAAACTGGCATCCGCCCATGTTAAAATCGCGGTTGAAGTGGCATCCGGGGTAAAGTGGCATCCGATATATAGATGCCACTTTGCATCAGGCCAGAAATCATCGCAAATGATGTAGTGAACCCTCAGTAATTCATTGCACCTAAAATCAGCTGGAGGTAACTTTAGTCGATATTTGAATGAAACAATACAACACGGTTCAGGTAGTTACCGTTAGGCGGCGTGGAAGTAGCACACTTGTATATTGAATATATAGCTGGCGCACAATGTGGCTTCCCTCTGGATACATATTGAGGAAAGGTATGAAGTGGCATCTGTATATGAATTTTTCGTACAGAGTGGCATCCAGGCGGGGTTGCCAGATATACGAATGCGTGTTTGTTGGAGCCCGCTCGGATATAATTCAATTTCCAAGAATCGACCAGTAAGTTTTATCAGTTGGGGCAATTGATGAAAGGCCGAAGAAGACTAACAGATTAAACAGATTAATATGTTGATTTGAGATGTCCACGACAAAAAGTGTGGAAAAGCACTGAAGTGAATTTAACAATATAGGCTTCCTGCATTTCTAGTCAATTCCACAGAACATCAAGAAAAATAATCATTAAAGAATACTGTGGGAGGTATATTAATTATTAAATGGTTTCTTTCTGGGTTTTCTCTCCGAAACTCTGGAAAATATCTATTAAATAAAAAATTATTATTTTGTGAATTGCTTCTGCGTAAGAAACACAAGATATTTGTCAGAAGCAATGAATCAAACAATGTTGCCCAAGAAAAAATGACGAAAGAACAACACCGATGGAACTATTTTGTAACGCTTCGGAGTCTAAAACCGACTCCTTCGTCAGACACTTAACGAACATCTTCAGAATTATTTCGTTGATAAGTGCTACTCTGAAATTCGAAAATTGTCTCATTGGCAGTATTTGAAAATCATAGTAACATAGTTTTACTTAGCATACGTAGAAATTTCCAAGCTCCAACTACTTTTTTGCGCGTATGTTCTGAGGAACATCGCGTTATCTTTTTGCCTAAATGTCTGTTGTTATCGAAGTTTTCGACGAAAATGGTCTCTAACGATTGGGTTCGACTCCCTGATGAATAATTCGAGGTCAAATTTGATTCTGTCCTTCTGGCTGGCAGTTGCCACGATAACTTGAGAACGGAAGGAGATACCGGTCTGAAATTTTCAGGGTAGGTGGCGCATCCCAATTCGACGGACGGAAGTTTGTTAATGGGCATAATCGGCCCAATGGTTTCCAAGTAATAGTTCTGTTTTCAACCAATACTAATCCGATCGAATTGAAACTTGGTGAGTAGTTGTAGAAGGACGTTTGTAAAATTTTGCGAGAATTGTGTTCCTCAAAATATTAAAAAAATTTATAAAAAAATTGGTTCAAGCACTGACGTGAAGTCAGGAGCTTTTGCGCGTATGTTCTATTGTCCATACTCCTGTAATGAACACTCTTCTTAATCGAATTTACCATGATGAATTCTATTGTCTATTCTCCTGTATTGGACACTCTTCTCAATCGAATTCACCATGATGAATTCTATTGTCCATTCTCCTGTATTGGAGACTCTTCTTAATCGAATTTACCAAGATGAATTCTATTGTCCATTCTGGACAATAGAATTCATCTTGGTAAATTCGATTAAGAAGAGTCTCCAATACAGGAGAATGGACAATAGAATCTTCTTAATCGAATTTACCAAGATGAATTCTATTGTCCAGAATGGACAATAGAATTCATCTTGGTAAATTCGATTAAGAAGAGTCTCCAATACAGGAGAATAGACAATAAAAATCATCATGGTGAATTCGATTGAGAAGAGTGTCCAATACAGGAGAATAGACAATAGAATTCATCATGGTAAATTCGATTAAGAAGAGTGTTCATTACAGGAGTATGGACAATAGAACATACGCGCAAAAGCTCCTGACTTCACGTCAGTGCTTGAACCAATTTTTTTTATACATTTCTTGACAGTTCACATTGATTAATTCTTTCTCTTCGTCTCGCCATGGTAGAAACAACATGACTTGTTCTCTAAAGTAGTTGGCTACATCTTTGTGAACATCGAATCGTCTATAACGCAAGATGCAAGATTTTCGACGAATTCTGTAACTTTTACGATTACCTTGTTGAATCTCGACAACTTCGTCGTCTTCCGCATTATGTTCGCTATTTTCTTCATCGTCAACATGTAAATGGCGATTTTCGAGTATAATATTACTGGCAAAAGAAGCTAAAGAGTAACTTTCAAGTACCAAAGGACGTTTTACATATTTGTTGATAACGTTTGTAACAAAAATGTCATTCGAGTCGGGTTCTAATTTTTGGAGTTCTTTTTCCGATTTCAACATTTTTACCCTTTCTTCCGGTAAAGATGTATTTACGAAAATATGGGACCTACTACTCTTTGAAAGTGGCATTCCTAGTACATGATATGCTGCTTCTTGGGCAGAAATTTCGGAAGCATTTACAAATTTATTACCGATAGCTCGAAGTTTTTCTTTTAAAGTTAAATTACCCAAAGTAAGTTCTTTTTCCATGTCATTTAATAGTTTTGACATGCCTCGATTAGACTTATTGATATAATTAATTATATACTGAACCAAACTATATGGATCCAAAATGTATTGAAGGTCCATATTTGCCCTATGTGTTGACAAAATTTTGATATTGAATCCATTTATCATACAATCTAAAGGCCTTCGTTTCAGGAAGATGGTATTACGTTTAATTCCAGCACGAATGGCCATAATATAATCTTCATATGAAATATTCAATTTGTTTAAAAATTGATCAAACGTCAAATCATTTTTGGTTTGAACAGATTCAGCTAATAAGTCAGAAATTTTTTGTCGAATATCTGAAAATTTTTTCGATTCATCTTTAGTTATATTTTGCAAACAATATAAGATAACGGTTTGTTTCATTGGAGGATATGGAATATTGAACCTGCATTTTTTATTTCGCCGTTTATCAATATGACATGTTGCGGTATGGTGATGAGTTTGAAGATAAATTAAGTGTGAAACTAATTCACTTTTACCATCGCATGTAATAAATTTATCAATAAAATCGATTAAGTTTGAGTGATTCTCATGTTCTTCGTGGAATTGTGGCGCATTTTCCAACCACAATAGTACATGAATATGGGGCGAACCCCGCTGTTGGAATTCAACGCATTGATAAAAATCTATAACATTATAATTTTGGAATGGTCCTGATTTTGTTTTCCAAGTTTTAAAGAGGCATCGTGTTCTGTAATCGAAATATCTTGCACATGTAATGGGATCTGTTCTTATTAAACGTGCTTTTTCGGAATAATCCGCATTCAATGCTTCATCTTCGGTGACCATTCTATCATCAATTATTTTAACCCGGCATTACACAGGTGGGGTCTACCGCGCCCCCAGTAAACTAACGTCTATCGTAACTTTTGCTTCCTATCTGGTATGCCATTCTGGTTACCTATAGCTTCTTGAAATATGAATATGAAGTCAACGGATAGCCGTTTTCAGTAGTGAGCTTCACATTGAATGAGAAACAGCGTGATGATTCGTGTCGAGGCCTGCTAGACCCCACCTGTGTACTAACGTAACAATTTTACTGTTTTCAAATAAAACTTTGAAAAACCGCAAGAAGGTGAGTGGTTACGTTCATATGATAAGAGTATACTATTCAAAACAATGCCATTCAATTTACAGCATGTCCTATTACGAGAAAGAGCAAGCAAGACTTTTGGCGCTTTGGATGGAAATCGAGGATGAGGAGGAATGCGAGCATGACGAGGAATTGAGGGACCCTCAAGATGTTGATGAAGTAGATCACATAAGTATCAAGAGTTATCATTCTGATAATGAAATTATAGAAAATTAATCCCAAAACGACGAAGTATCAGAGGAATAAGTAACTGACCAAAAGGGTAATTATTTTTTGGGTAAAGACGGTATTAAAAAATGCAGAAGATTTTCTTCTCTCTGATGGATACAGCAGGAATTAATAGTCAAGTCATTTACAGGGCCAATACTGACGACATTTCAAGAAAACGTCGACTTTTTCTAGAGGATCTAGGTCTGGCTTTGGTAGAACCAACTATGCACCTCAGAAAAAATAATCCCCGACTGACTAGAGAATTCCGAACAAAAATAGTAAGCATGTTAGGTGAAACAGAACCTGCTCCATCCAAAAGACAAAAAATAGGACGCGGTAGATGTCAGGAGTGCCCCACAAATCTTGATAGGAAATCAAAAAACTCCTGTGAACGCTGCGGGACATTTTTATGTTTGGTTCACATGCATTTCCTGTGTAAAAATTGTATGGAATTGGGTGACAGCTAGTTGCTTTTTCTATCATTCTTTTTACCACACCAATTCATATGTTGTAGAGCGAACCTTCCTCTTTGTATCCTTCCAGTTTATTTTTATTTTTAAGGAAAAATTGTTCAGTTGCTCAATTTTAAGAACATGTGTGTATTTTTGGAGCTAATTTTTGATATGTTTGGATTTTTTTTAATATAATGATAAATTTATGATTTTATGAAAGTTTCTTTGTTTTTCTTCCAAGGTTTGAGTATGATAATAACATTTCTGTATGAATACATTGAAAAAACAGATTTGAAACCTATTTTTTATCATTTCAAAGTTGGGGTCAATGGGACCCCACCTGGGTTCTGGTGCAAAAAAATTTCACCTGTGTAACGCCGGGTTAAATAACATTTTTAAAAGTTCTCCCCATTTAGACTCAGCGGCCGACAAGGTAAAGAAGAACGTTGGAATACCTAGTTGACAAATCATAGCTAATAATTTTTTCTTTTCTTTTTCCCAGAACGCAGGCGAGCTTCGGACACCTTGTAATATTCGATATCCGTCGTTATGTAAAACTAAGCTGTTTATGAAATTTTTATCAAGCATTTGGGCCGCGCAATAATTACCTGTTCCTTGCTTTCGTTTACGTAAACAGACAGAAATAGCGTTCGAAATTTTCGTTATTTCTTGTTTTTTGTAAGTATACAATAGATGACATACTACGGCTGCTCTTCGATCGAAGCGTCTCATTTCTGACTTTAATATATTATTATATGTTAAATAAACTGTTGGGTTTCTAGGACGACCGCAATAAATCGTTGGAAAAGACATTTCTTCCGCCTTAGTATATAAAAGAAGACCTATTGGCCATTGCCCTTCTGCTGGCGCTAAAGCCAAATTTTCAACTTCATTTTCATCTTGAATAAGAGTTTCTTGACCGCCTGGATTTAACGGTTCAGAATCCGCATTTTCATCTAAATCTTCTAAAGAGTTGAATTTATTTTGATCGTTACAATCTGTATTAGGTGGAAAATTATTATCTGGAAGAGGAGAAGATAAATCATTTCTATCAACAACAAATTCTTCTGTTTCAGACAAATGTCCTTTATTTTGCCGTAACGTAATTCCTTCGCTAATATATAACGGTGTAGTAACCAGATACTCGCAAGCTTGTCTTACCCTATTCGGCCGAATGGTTTCAATAATATAATGATGTTTATATGACAGTTTACGTTTCAATTTTACTTGTATTGTTAATGTAATGTCAAATGTACGTGGCAAAACTGAAACAGTTGAATCTATTGAAACTGGTACATTAACTACATTACCTCGCAAACTACATTGACGTTCAAAGCCTAAACTTCTGATCTGCATAAAAGGCAAACGAATGGCACATAATCTTTCTTCTAATACAGTTAACTTTTTCAAAACTTCTGGAATTTCTGGGAAATCCAGACCGTTATGCAGACAAAGTTTAGGAATTTGCAATTTTTTGACGTACCTATAACAAGTACTACAAAAAGATTCTAAGTTTTTGAATTTGTCTAATTTGCGTAAGTAATAAACTTGATTCATGAACTCATTAGAGATTTTATCAGATTGCAAAGTTTTTGGTTTTAAGTGTCTAATAGAACTAACAAACCATAAACCTCCACAACATACACATACCTCTGTTGGTCCTAGTTTAACTTCTGCATTTTGAAATTTTTTCCCACTCTGTTAAATTTGTATTTGAAATAATATCTATTTGACTTAATCTTGCTATTTGATGTGCTTCCTGATCTTTAACTCTTTCTAGTTCACGAAATTCGGGATATCTTTGTAATTGTTTTACAATTTCTTTTTTCTTTGCTCTTTCAAGTTCAGCTTTTTCTCCTTTGAACTTTTTATTAGTATAATTTTTTTGATTTTCCAATTCTCGAAAACTATTACTGGAACGAAGTTCATCTATTTTACGTTTCCTACGTTCATTCTCATTTAATAGAAATTCATCATTACCAACACTTTTGAGATTTTCTTTCATACGAACCTCATCGTTTTGACGTTCAGTCTTATGTCTTCGTTTTCTTTCTAGAATTTCTGCATTTCGAAACTCGTCAATTTGACGTTTTTTCCTTTGATTTTCTCGACTTACGACATTTTCTTTGCTTCGTACCTCAACATTCTGACGTTCAATCTTATGTCTTTGTTTTCGTTCTAGATTTTCTTCGTTTCGATGCTCGACAATTTTTCGTTTAGTCCTTTGTTTTTCTCTACGTAATTCGTTTTCTCTGCTTCGAACCTCTTCTTTTTGACGTTCTTCTTCATGCAATAACGTTCGTTCTAAATTTTCCAGATTTCGAAATTGAACATCATTACTACGTTTTTGATAGATTTCATTATTCTTTTGTCTTGAACGTTGTGATGCAGATTTCCTTTTCAGCTTAGGCATCTTCTATCAAATTTTAATTTCTGAAAAAAATTGGAATATTTCACAGGAGTTAAAATTTGTTGATATTAAAGTTACTTGAACATGTATTCGAAATGCACATATTTAGACGAATCAAGACTTATTTTGGAAAAAAAAATTATAAATACTATATTTTATTAAATACCTTTTCTTGTAGATTAGTTTGTATTCGATGCTGTTCGTTAAAGAATAATTGAATAGTAGTTTCTAGTGTTGGCTATTTATTTATTACCTAAATTTGCTCTTCTGAGTGTGTATTCAAATATCGATCAATGTTTTTTATCGCATTTCTGACATCATACATCTAACCCTATACATCACAGAATACAAATATACATATATATGTGTACTATACATTAATGTCGATCAGAGAATTTAAGCTGTAGAATATTCTGTGTGTACGATTGTAGTGGTGCGTTTTTTTTTCAATTGAAATAATCGATCGTACGTAAATGAATCGGTCAGTTTTCAACAATTGAAAATCAATGAATTTAATGAAGGAAGGAATTTAAGCGAATAACCGGAACAGATTAGTTAAGACCAATCTCTTGTTATACATAACCGATTGATTTTGATAACCAGAACAGAATTTAATCGATATATTAAAGCCAGCCTTAAGCCGGCCTTACACGGACGGAATTTCTCTACGAATTCATGTTGATTCTTTATTAGGATAGCTTTATTAGCTATAGGTAAAATTGAATCTATTTCCTTAGTTTTCTTAAAAGAGATTCAAAATTAGCCTCATCAATAAGCAAGCAGTTGTAGTTTTAAGAGATTTGGTTTACAATCTATTACTTACTTGCAATGAAATACACTTAACACTAACTATAAATGTTTCTTATTCACTTTTATAAAGTTATACCACAATATTTTAATAATCTAACACAGGAATTTGAGAATTCCAGAAACAACTGGTTCCTCAAAACCTTCTTGGATTATATTAGCTATTTTTTGTGAACAAGATGCAGTGAAAACATATTTTGTATCTATGATTTGAACCACAGAACACTAATTATACATTATTATAGACGCGTTCCACTAAGGTCCCACAACGATCGCGCACAACCACAGAACTACTGCCGTAGTAAAGGTAAACAACAAACGTTAAAAGAGATTCAAAATTAGCCTCATCAATAAGCAAGCAGTTGTAGTTTTGAGAGATTTGGTTTACAATCTATTACTTACTTGCAATGAAATACACTTAACACTAACTATAAATTTTTCTTATTCACTTTTATAAAGTTATATTATATAGTATGTGAACAAGGTATCTATGATTTGAACCACAGAACACTAATTATACATTATTAGAGGCGCGTTCCACTAAGGTCCCACAACGATCGCGCACGACCACAGAACTACTGCCGTAGTAAAGGTAAACAACAAACGTTAACAGCTTCTGTTTGAAATGAAATCTCAGCTTTTAAGTATTGTGAAAAACTACTTTGTTTTTTAAATTGAGTTATTTTAAAAGTATCCGTCCAATGATAATTGAGTATAATATTTGGTATCCATCCTTACAATAGCAATGGCAAAATTTTGAGGTTTCCTTGCCGATAGATTGGGATAAATCGATAATAGAAGTCAATTTTTACATGACTAACCCGGACTTAGCCATTTAACCCTGCTATTTTGCCGGGTTAAATTTTTATAGTTTTAACCCAGGGTTGGGCTCTAACTCTTGAAGGTGCAAGACCTATTATCAATTTAACCCTAGGTTTAGAGTTAATCCGGATTTAATTAGATAACCCGCATTCGTGCAAGTGGGCCTTAGTGGCCTACATGGCCTAAAATTCCTCTCTATCCATCACAAGATTTAATATCCACAAATGAGCCTCTCACCTTACAAGATCAGAAGCCTTCAGCAAAATTTCAGCGATATCATATTAAAAATAATACATAACCTTTCAAAAGTCCCCTCTCGCAAATATACTCCTCTGAAGGCACATGGATCTCTTGAAGAAGAATCGCCTTCTCTATTTCTCAAAGATATTCACTCTTGTTCATAGAAATCCCTTCAATATTTAGTTGCCTCCTCCTAAGGAGGATCTCTTTCAAAACCAGGTCTGACCACTAATGTAGGGCTATCATCTCCCATAGATTTGTAATGAAATAAGACGATTTTCCCATAATATACGAGCGAAAATATGTCATCATGACATTCATAATTTTATTTTATTTTTGAAGCTTCTCGCAAAAATACGACCATAGACTACATATTATCATACGACGATTCCCATCCGCTACACTTGGCTACCACTACGCTACCGAACTCACAAAAGGCTGCCCGGTTCTCCAACAATATAGATCCGATCATGTTCAAACTTGGAATTCTGCAGTAGAGTTAGGTTCTGAAGGCTGTTCCAAAATTTCAGCCATGCCGGACGAATAGTTTATGATTTATAGATTCGTTTTCAATAATTTTCAACTATTTTTT
This sequence comes from Halyzia sedecimguttata, assembly GCA_937662695.2. NCBI lineage: Eukaryota > Metazoa > Arthropoda > Insecta > Coleoptera > Coccinellidae > Halyzia > Halyzia sedecimguttata. Next base: position 142,487,627 of record OW569411.2, read on the forward strand.
TTTAATTTTCTAGTTATACCATCCTCACGAAATTCTGCAAGAATTTTCGCGTTGACATTCTTCAACTAATAACAATGTTTGAATTCAATCGGTTTTGTATTCTTCGAGTTAATGAGGAACAAAAAACAACTAAATTTCAGAAAATTTCAGATGGCTATAACTCTAAAACCTTTTGAACGATTATGCTCATAAACGAACTCAAATGTCGCATTCTGATGCACAACCAAACCTCAAATTTTCAAGCCGCTATCTCTTTCCGTTCTCAGGTTATCGTGACAACAAAAATATTTTTCAATAATTTTTTAATAATTTTTTAGCTATACGATTCTCACAAAATTTCACGAACGTGCTTAGGTCTATATTCTACAACTATTCACCAAGTTTAAATTCGATCGGATTCATTTTGGTTGAAAACAAAATTATTTCTCGGAAACCATTGGGCCGATTATACCCATTAACGAAATTGTCCGTCGTATTTGGATGCGCCACCTACTCTGAAAATTTCAAGTCGCTAGCTCTCTCCGTTCTCAAGTTATCGTGGCAACGGCCGGACGGCCGTACGGCACCACAGAATTTCACATTTGGGCAAAACTATAACGCGATGTTCCCCAGAACATACGCGCAAAAATATTATTTATGTCACGATAACCTGAGAACGGAAAGAGATAGTGCCTAGAAATTTTCAAGTTAGGTTGAGCATCCGAATGCCACATTTGAGTTTGTTTAAAGGCATAATCGGCCAAACCATTTCGGAGTTATGTCAATCTAAATTTTGGTTATTATTTCCTCAATAACTCGAAAAATACAAAACCAATTCAATTCAAACACGGCTATTAGTTGAAGAATGCCAGCGCGTAAATTCTTGGAAATTTTCGCGAGGATCGTATCTCTAGAAAATTTTCCAAATATCATTGTAATACATTCTATATATCAGAAGCTATTCGTACGACATCCTTGAAATTTTGCGACAGCCTTCAGAACCTAACTCTACTACCAAGTTCCCAGTTTGAACACGATCAGATCTATATTGTTGGAGATCCGAGCAGTCTTGTGTGACTTCAGTAGCTGGATTGGGGAATGGGAGGGTTCAGTTCATTTTTGAGCATAATCGGTCTAACGGTTCCGGAGTTATACCCACCTGAAATATTAAATCCTCGATAACTCAAAAAATATAGACTCGATCGAATTGAAACTTGGTAACTAGTTGTAGAATGTCGACATATAGTCAGGAGCTTTTGCGCGTATGTTCTATTGCCCATTCTCCAGTATTGGACACTGTTAATCGAGTTTACTGTGGTACATTCGATTAAGAGTGTACAATACAGGAGAATGGACAATAGAACATACGCGCAAGAGGTCCTAACTTCACGTCAGAGCTAGAACCAATTTAAATATCATCTGATTCTTTGTAATACTTCAATCCATCATGTGAATGAAGGGGTTTAAATCATATATTATTTGTTGAATTTCGTTTCTTGCGGATTTCAAAGAAAATTTGCAATAAGCAGACTTGTTCTTCGAAAATAATCGAGATCACAGCTTGATATATTTAATATTGCGGATTCTAGCGTAATACATTATTCTGACTATTCCATTCATATCAAAATCTGACCAACCACAGGCCAAAGACAGCTCGTATTATAGCGAAAACCCCAAATGTCTTTGAATTATGAAAGGTGTCATTGAAAAATGGATCCTTGCACAGCACACTCGGCACTGGAACGAAACTTTGGGTCAGTGGCATATTAAGTTATTGATGGGACAGCCCTGCCCCTCATTAACTGAAGAAGTCCTACCACTGAGTAGGAGTAGGCTCAGTGCAGTAAATGGCCTACTAACCGGACACTGTACCCTAATAAAGCACCTGCACAAGAAGGGGATTTTCCGAGAAGACTCTGTTTGTAGGATTTGTGGGGAAGCAGACGAAACTGCCTGACAAGTCATATTTGACTGTTCAGTCAAGCCAGCAGTAAAAACAAGCACTGACGTGAAGTCAGAAGCTTTTGCGCGTAGGTGCTCTTGTCCTTTCTCCTTTATTGGACACTCTTAATCGAATTTACCATGGTGAATTATATTGTCTGTTCTCCTGTATTGGACACTCCGAATTTTCAATGGTAAATTCGATTAAGAGTGTCCAATACAGGAGAACAGACAATAGAACTCACCATGGTAAATTCGATTGAGAGTGTCCAATAAAGGAGAATGGACAAGAGAACATACGCGCAAAAGCTTCTGACTTCACGTCAGTGCTTGAACCAATTTTTTTTCAATGATTTTTTGAAAATTTTCTAGTGCCACACGAAATTCTGCAAGAATTTTCGCGTTGGTATTCTACACCTAATAACCATATTTGAATTGGATCGGATCAGTATTTTTTGAGTTATTGAGGAAATATCAACCAAATTTCAGATTGAAAGAACTCCAAAATCATTTGGCCGATTATGCTAGTTAACGAACTTATATGTCGTATTCAGATGCGTAATATAGCCTGAAAACTGCAAGTCCCTATTTCTTTCCGTCCTCAAGGAATCATGAGATACATAATATTTTTTCGTAAATTTTTAAAAATGAAATGAAAGAATATATTGGGATTCTTGGACTAATTTCCTTTATTATTCTTCAATAAAATGCAATACAAGGGCATTGTATTGAAGAACAATAAAGGAAATTAGTCCAAGAATCCCAATATATTCTTTCATTTCATTCGACTAAATGGACGATAACCTGAGAACATTTTTAAAAATGTTCTAGTATTACGGTCCCTACAAAATTTCACACACGTCTTAATGTCGATATTCTACAACTAGTTATCAAGCTTCAATTCTATCGAGCATATATTTTTTGAGTTTTCAAGGAAATAATATTCCAGGTTGTTATAACTCCGAAACCGATGGAATTATTATGCCCAAAACGTATGCCAAATTCAAACTCTCCCATTAGGAAGTACAACCTACCCTGAAAATTGCAAGTCCCTATCTCCTTTCATTCGAAAGGTATCGAGGCAACGGTAACCCTTCCAGGTACTGAACTCACACAAGGCATCTCGCGGATCCCCAACAATATTGATCCGGTCGTGTTAAAACTTGGAACTTGGTAGAAGAGTTAGGTTCTGAAGGCTGTCGCAAAATGTCAGGGATGTGGTACGAATAGTTTCTGATATATAGAATGTAAAAATTTGATTTTCAATGAATTTTTAAAAATTTTCTAGAGATACGATCCTCTCAAAAATTTTTAAGAATGTTAACGTTGGCATTCTACAACTGATAACCATGTTTGAATTGCATAGGTTTCGAATTTTTCGAGTAAGTGAGGAAATAACAACCAAACTTCAGATGGGTATAACTCCAAAATTTTTGGGCCGATTATGCCTATAAATGAACCCAAATGTGCCATTCAGATGCACAACCTGACCCGAAAACTTCAAGTCGCTATCTCTTTCTGTTCTCAGGTTATCGCGACATAAATAATATTTCTTGATAATTGAGGGTGTGATACTCACAAATGTCCTTAGTTTTGCATTCTACAACTACTCAAGTTTCAATTCGATCGGACATGTATTGGTTGAAAACAATTTATTACTCGGAACCATTGGGACGATTATGCCCATTAACGAACTTGTCCGTCGTATTGGAATGCACCACCTACCCTGAAAATTTTAAGTCGCTACATTTTTCCGTTTTCAAGTTATCGTGGCAACGGACGGCCGACCGTCCGACTTGACAGAATGAAATTTGACCTCGAATCCTTCATCAGGGAGTCGAACCCAATCGTTTGATATCATGTTCAGCAAAAGATTCGATAAAGACATGTTAACGCGATGTTCCCCAGAACATACGCGCAAAAAGGTCTATCGAAACATAGCGTTCAGTCAGAGAGCTTAAGCTTTCATTTTTGCGCGTATGTTCTGGGCAACATCGCGTTATCATTTTCCCAAATGTGTGTAATTTTCGAATTTTTTGACGAGATTGTTCTCAAACGACTAGGTTCGACACACTGATGAAGAATTAGAGGTCAAAATCGATTTTGTCCGGTCGGCCGGCCGTTCGACGCTAACTTGAGAATGAAAAGAGAGAGCGACTTGAAAACTTCAAAGTAGGTGGACCATCCAAATACGGCGGACAATTTCGTTAATGGGCATAATCGCCCCAACAGTTTATGAGTAATCATTTTGTCATTAACCAATACAGTTCCGATCGAATTGAAACTTGGTACCAAGTTGTAGAATACAAATTTGAAGACGTTTGTGAAATTTTGTAAGAAAAGCTTTGCTGAAAAATTTTTTAAAAATGATTAAAAAATATTTTTTACGTCACGATAACTAAAAGGGATAGCGACTTGCAATTTTCACGGTAAGTTGTGAATATGAATTCGACATTCGTGTTTATTTCCTCAATAACTCGAAATATTCAGAACTGATTCAATTCAAACTTTGTTACTAGTCGTATTATTTCGGCACGGAAGTTCTTGCAACACTTCGCAAGAATCGTATAATTACAAAATTTCAAAAAAATAGTTGTAAATCATTGAAAAAAATTCTATATATCAGAAACTATTCGCCCGACATCACTGAAATTTTGCGAGAGCCTTCAAATCCTAACTCTACTACTAAATTCCAAGTTTGAACACGATCGAATGTAAATTTTTGAAAATCCGGGCAGCCTTGGATAAGTTCAGTAGTTGAATGGGTGACCGTTGCCTCGATAACTTTCGAACGAAAAGAGGTAGGGAGTTGAAATTTTCAGGCTTGTTTGGGCATAAATCGGCCCAGCAGTTTCGGAGTTATAACCATCTGGAATATTATTTTCTCGATAACTCAAATAATACAGACCCGATCCAATTGAAACTTGGTATCTAGTTGTAGAATATCGACATAATGACGTGTGTGGAATATTGTAAGGATTGTACTGCTAGTGAATTTAAAAAAAATTAGGAACAAATATTATGTATCTAACGATAACTTGAGAACAGCAAGAGATAGCGATTCGCAATTTTCAGGGTAGGGTCGCAGCCGAATGCGACATCGGAATCTGTTTATAGTCATAATCGACCAAACGTATTTGGAGTTACATCTATCTGAAATTTGGTTGTTATTTCCTCAATAACTCGAAAAATACAAACCCGATCCAATTCAAACATGGTAATTAGTTGTAGATTGCTAACGCGAAAATTCTTGTGAAATTTCACAAGGATCGTTTCACTAGAAATAGGAGTTAGGGACTTACAATTTTCAGGGTAGGTTGCGCATCCAAATAGGAGGGTCAAGTTCGATTTTGGGCATAATCGGTCCATCGGTTTCGGAGTTATGCCCACCTGGATTATTATTTTCTTGATAACTCAAAAATAATATATACTCGATTGAATTGAAGCTTGGTAACTATTTGTAGAATATCGACATAAAGACGTGTGTGAAATTTTGTAAGAACCGTACACGTACGAAAAAAAAAAATCGTTTAAGCACTGACGTGAAGTCAGGAGCTTTTGCGCGTATGTTCTATTGTCCATTCGCGTGTAATGGACACTCTTAATTCGAATTTACCATGGTAAATTCGAATTTTGTGTCCTATACAGGAGAATTGTCTAGTGTGAGAGCACGAAACGATCGAGAAATATATTAAAAAATTGGTTCAACCCCTATGGACAGGAGCTTTGGCGCTCTTGTTCAAACTTTGACAAATCATATCAACGAAATTATTGGTCTGTGGGAATGATATAAATGGTTTCTTACCATAGAACTGCATCATGAAAGAAATTAAATTCAAACTGACCGATTCTTCCCAATAACGAAGTTATCCGAGACATTCGTTCCTCAAATCTACTCTGAAAATTATGCTATATTAATTAGACAATATTACAGTTTTGTTTTTACTGGAGATATTCTGAACAAAATTCAATTATGTATCTTACCAAAGAATATATTTCCATCATCTTATGGATTATCCATGGGCATTATATTATCACCTTAAAAGTATAATATCATATCATCCTCATAATTCTAGATAGCTGAATAACGAACCAGAAATAAATTTGATATTTATCTCTCATAGGAAAATGAGATGACATGTAAGAACACAGATCATATTATAATTCATAGCTAGAATAATCAAGTACAGCATTCTGTGAAAACATAGAACTACGATTCATTTTTGAAATTTCGAAAAATCATATCTTCGAAAGGGAGCGTCCATAAATTACGTGAGATGTTTAAGGGGGGTAGGGACTCGAGTCAAATCTCATCTAATCTTACGTTCGAGAGAGGGGGGGTCTTGGCAAATATCACGCAATTTTTTTTTCTGATTGAAACAAAAAAAAATTATACTATTTTGGTCCATTTTTCCAGATTATACATGCTTAAGATTTAATCTTAAGCTTATATCGCAATACGATTAAGATCATAACTAATTCGTTGGAAATAAATAATTTCATTCATACTTTGACGTCATACATCTACTGACTGTCAAACCAACGCGTTTACGTAAGAAACCCACATTTTGAAAAATCTCAGGTGAGATTGGGGGATGGGGGAGGGGGTTGAATAAAATCTCACGACATCTCACCAGAGGGGGAGGGAGGGTCAGAAAATTTAAAAAAACACCTCACGTAATTTATGGACGCCCCCAAAGTATTAGCTTGCTAGAGTTCAAAATTATATAATTGGATTTTTATGATGAAACGGCATCTTGAATTTGAAATTTGTACATAACAAATTTCAAATTCAATTTTTTTCAAAATGCCGTTTCAAGATATCTATCTCCCAAATCAACTCTGAAAATTTCAGCTGCCAAGCTCATTCTGTTCGAGAGTTATTATGGAAACAAAATCTTGAAATTTTAAAAAAATTTTTTACACTTTTTGGCAACTTTATCAATGCAATAGTTCGCATGCATATTAAGGTCATTATTCTACAATTTGATGCTAAATTTAGATAGACCGACTGTTCGGTTTCATAAAATATATTTTCACTGACGTGAGGTCAGTGCTCTTTGGCGCGCGCGTTTACGATGGCATATTTGAATTGAATGATGAGTGTTTCAAGCTCAGTGGATAGAGCGGGTCGGAAATCTACTCAGAGGGTAGTGGATACCATTTACTGTCAAACGAAAACTTAACAGTGCTGTGTCTAAGCTGGCATGAGGATAGAGTTGCAAAGTTGACAAAGAACACAACTGCCTCTCCTTCGTCAAACATACCCCTAGGAGCTTCTGAGAGATCTCCTTTGGAAAGTCCTAGGAGGGTCAGTATAATCATTATCATGTCTAGCATGCGCTCCAAAGCAGATTGCCGCACGTCAATGCTTTTTTAGCCGTTTTTATAGTGGAACACGACTATTTACCAATTATCAATTCGATCGGACTTGTACGGGTATTTGTTGAAATATTGGGAAAATTTCAAATGTCATTACTGCGAAACGGTTTATACCCATTAACAAACTAAAGCATTGCATTCAGATGCATCACCTAACCTGAAAATTGCTAGTCACTATTTGTCTGCGTGCGAAAGTTATTCTGGTAACGAACAGTCAACCAGAGAGAATTGAATTCGATCTCAAATTCCTCAACAGTGAATCGAACCTAATCGTTCGTGACCATTTTCGACAGTATTCTTAATATAAATATTTCTGAAACAGTGCCATCCCAATGCCGCCCTGACAGCCGGTTATTTGTAACCGAGTATAACAATTTTTTCACTATCCATACAGAACATATTTCCAAACAAGGAACAAAATATTGCTGAAATTTATAGCTAAATATACTAGGGTGTTTGCATGAAGCGTTTATGATGGGATAATGGTATATTCGGAGAGCTCTCAGACAATTTTCAGATTTATTCACATGACTTTTTGACTGATTTAATGAAGTAATATGACGTGATGAAGTTAGCCTATTGGCTCGCGAAGTCCTGAGTTCGAAACCTGAGCCGTTATAGAAATAGTCTAGTAATTAGGTCTCTTCTAGTAAGTATTAATTAAACTCCAATAATATTCAAATTACACTTTTCAAGATGTTGGGGTGATGCGATAGGCGGAGTCAAAGTCTAATCTTACACTCAACGTTGTCTTCCTATGAAACCTCCGATCCTAACACCCAACAAAAAATAAAGACTAATAGGTAGGTGCAATGAATCCTGCAAAAATTGGTTCAAACAATGACGTGAAGTCAGGAGCTTTTGCGCGTAGTTTCTATTGTCCATGCTCCTGTATTGGACACCTTTATTCGAATTTACCATGATAAATGATAATTTCTCCAAACTCTTTGGCGTCCACCATTATATCAGGGAAAGATCTATAACATGAGGCCTTATTTCTGGTGGAACTATTTATTGATGACTACAAAGATTTTTGTCTGCTCGACTAGTTTCGGCGGTACAAACACGCCATTCTCAAGAGTTGAGTAACAAGACAAAATGCAGTAGTCCTGTCACAGTTCCAAAATTGGGCAGAACAATCGACGGGAAAACATTTAATATATAAAACGTCACAATTTAAAATAGAATGTGATATATATATTCTATTTTAAATTGTGGCGTTTTATATATTAAATGTTTCCCCGTCGATTGTTCTGCCCAATTTTGGAACTGTGAGAGGACTACTGCTTTTTGTCTTGTTACTCAACTCTTGAGAATGGCGTGTTTGTACCGCCGAAACTAGTCGAGCAGACAAAAATCTTTGTAGTCATCAATAAATAGTTGCACCAGAAATAAGGCCTCATGTTATAGATCTTTCCCTGATGATAAATGATGTTGTCCATTCTCCTGTATTGGACACTCTTAATTCGAATTTACCATGGTAAATTCACGTATTTATGTTGATTTTCTACAACTAGTTAGCAAGCTTCAATTCGATCGAATCTTTATGTGAGCGTTGTCTCGAGAACTTTCGAGAGAAAGGAGATAGGGACTTGTAATTTTCAGGGTACGTTGCTTATCCGAATGAGAGAGTTAAGTTCGTTTTTGGGCATAATCGGTTTAACGGTTTCTGAGTTACACTCACGTGTAATATTACTTCCTCGATAACTCAATCGAGGAAATAATATTAGAGGTGGGTATAAATCGGAAACCGTTAAACCAATTATGCCCAAAAACGAACTTAACTGTTCCATTCGGATACGTAACCTACCTGAAAATTACAAGTCCCTATGTCCTTTCGTTGGAAAGTTATCGAGGCAACGGTCACCCATCTACTGAACTCACACAAGGCTGCTCGAATCTCCAACAATATTTAACCGATCGTGTTAAAACTCAAAACTTCGCAGTACAGTTAGGTTCTGAAGGCTCTTGCAAAATTTCATCAATTTCAGATGAATAGTTACTGATATATAGAAATTTTTTTTTATTTTCAATGATTTCTCAAAAATTTTCTGCAGATACTATCCTCACGAAATTTTGCAAGAATTTTTGCGTTGGCATTCTACAACTAATAACCATTTTTCAATTCAATCGGTTTAGTATTTTCCGAGTTAAAGAGGAGAAAAAACAACCAAATTTTAGATGGCTATAACTCTAAAACCGCTTGGCCGATTATGCTTATAAACGAACTCAAATGTCGCGTTCGGATGCACAACCTATCCTGAAAACTGCAAGCCGCTATCTCTTTCCGTTCTGAAGTTATCGTGACAAGAAAAATATTTTTTTATAATTTTTTAATAATTTTCTAGCCATACGATTCTCACAAAATTTTACAAACGTGCTAAGGTTCATATTCTACAACTACTCACCAAGTTTCAGTTTGATCGGATACATATTGGTTGAGAACAAAATTATTAGGTACTCGGAAACCATTGGGCCGATTATGCCCATTAACAAATTGTCCGTCGTATTGAGATGCGCCACCTACCCTGAAAATTCCACTGAAAAGTCGCTAGCTCTTTACGTTCTCAAGTTATCGAGGCAACGGCTGGACGGCCGGACAGAATCAAATTTGACCTCGAATTCTTCATTGGGGAGTCGAACCAAATCGTTTGAGACCATTTTCGTAAATAAATTCGAAAGTTACGGACATTTGGGCAAAATGATAACGCGATGCTCCACAGAACATACGCGCAAAAACAGGAAAAACACAAAAAAGCACTGACGTGAAGTCAGTTCTCTTTGGCTTGCTTATTCACGATGGCCAATTTGAATTGAATGATGAGTGCTTCAAGTTCAGTGGATATCATGCGACTCGGGATCTACTTTAATCATTACCATTAAATTTAGTAAAAAAAAGCTAATAATCATATTTAGAACGAAGTGAACGCAAAATGACAGGCTCTTTCAATTAGCATGGTCTAAATTGGGTTCTGCCAATTAAAAAAAAAAATTGATGAAGTCATATCTCGACTAAAGATTAACTCACAAATATGGGTCATCGTCAAAAAGTGCCTTTGTTTTTAACAAAATCGCTTATCAGAGGATTTTTTGGAAGAACTCTCAGTTCAAGAAATATTGAATTAATTCGTAACTTTTCGAAAGCACTGTGGGCATAATCATAATCATCTCATTAGCAGGCCCACCAAATTAGACTGGCTACTCCTCAGTGTTTTGTTATCACTTTTACATTTTTTATACTGAAGTCAATCTGCTTTGGCGCGCTTTCTATAGACATGATTATGATTTTATGACTAGAGTGACCTTCTTAGGTTCCGAGTCACACGTTCTATCTACTGAGCTAGAAGTCCGGATTATTGAAAATAATTCATCCGAAATATTTCAATATATTCAAATCAGTAGTTTCGGAAGTATTCGAAAAAATAACTTTGAATTTAAAATGGCATACAATTCTCACAGAATTTTGCATAAGTCTTCGTGTCGGTATGTTTGAACTATTTAGTTCGGAAATACCGTTGGTATTCACCAAGTTTAGATTCGATTTAAGCTGTATTTTTCGAGTTATTATAAACAACCAAATTTCAAAAGTTTTTGTTATTTGTTTCCTGCTCCGAGCTCTTTTGAAATTTCAGCATTTTTGAAACAAAGCACCCAAGATATAACTGAAACCACTGCAACATTCTCAACCAACCCAGTTCTAATTCAAATCAAATCATTCAAAACACATACCGAAACTTATCGTTAAGTTAAAGAGCTGAAGGGACATTTTTTACGATTCACTAAAATTTTTGGATGATTTCATCTTTTCCATTATTTTAGTCTTGCCTTTTCATACAGCTTCCAGGAAAATTATCGAAATAAAAAGTTATTGCTCCAAGAACATTCACGAACTCGACGAAATATTCCGTATTCAACTTTCAATGCCGGCAAAACACAAACAGACAGACGGACATAATTGAATTTGACCGATAATTGTTCAGCATTAAGACTGAACTGTTTGTTATAGATTATTTTCGGCCAAAATTTGGAAATTGCCGGAAGGAAAAATACTAATTTATATCATAAGTCGAAGCACCCTCCGAAAACAATTTTGAGAACGGCCTTCAGTTCGAACCACAAGAAAGACTGTAGAAGTTTTGTGTTTCAAATATGTTGTTGCAATAGCAACGAAATTAGAGACACTTTGCGAAATTATTCAAAAGTAATATATGAAATAATCCACCTATAATTCAAAATCAAACAATCGTAGGTATACCTACCGTAAAAAATTACTGAATTGTATTTAAGAAATAATTCAATCAAAAATAAAAATAATTCAATTTTGGGAGTTACTAAAATCCAGGAAATTATTCTCAAAAAATACTCTGAATCCGAATCGTAGTAATCAAGAAACCTGTTTCGTTTAGTCCTATATTTCAATACATAAAAATATAATTCCGCCTGAAAACAGAGAGCTTGAAAAAACGTGGAATTCATTTGTCTTATCTGTTACATCTAAGATAAGGGAACATCTGGCAGTCTACTCTCCAACCGATGAATAAATTATCGGAAGCCATATGGTGCGCGAACCATATGAACCATTATGAACATCATACACTCCTTCAGAAAAAATGTAAATATCATTCCGTATCCAGGCATGTATCTATATTCCATTGATGCCAAATGGTAGGAACCCACTTTGACCGTGATCTCGATGCAATTAAGTTGCTCTATATACACATGCGTGTATACTGCAGGATGTCACAGCGCTACAAATCTATACGGAAGCCAGATGGTACGCGTGACATCCTGCAGTATACACGCATGTGTATATAGAGCACCTTAATTGCATCGAGTTCACGGTCAAAGTGGGTTCCTACCATTTGGCATCAATGGAATATAGATAAATGCCTGGATACGGAATGATATTTACATTTTTGCTGAAGGAGTGTATGATGTTTATAATGGTTCATATGGTTCGCGTACGATATGGCTTCCGATAATTTATTCATCGGTTGGAGAGTAGACTGCCAGATGTTCCCTTATCTTAGATGTAACAAATAAGTCAAATGAATTCGACGTTTTTTCAAGCTCTCTGTTTTCAGGCGGAATTATTTTTTTATGTATTGAAATATAGGACTAAACGTAACAGGTTTTTTGATTACTACGATTCGGATTCAGATTATTTTTTGAGAATAATTTCCTGGATTTTAGTAACTCCAAAAATTGAATTATTTATATTTTTGATTGAATTATTTCTTAAATACAATTCAGTAATTTTTTACGGTAGGTACTTACGATTGTTTGATTTTGAATTATAGGTGGATTATTACATTTATTACTTTTGAATAATTTCGCAAAGTGTCTCTAATTTCGTTGCTATTGCAACAACATATTTGAAACACAAAACTTCTACAGTCTTTCTTGTGGTTCGAACTGAAGGCCGTTCTCAAAATTGTTTTCGGAGGGTACTTCGACTTATGATATAAATTAATATTTTTCCTTCCGGCAATTTCCAAATTTTGTCCGAAAATAATCTATAACAAACAGTTCAGTCTTAATGCTGAACAATTATCGGTCAAATTCAATTCTGTCCGTCTGTCTGTTTGTGTTTTGCCGACATTAAAAGTTGAATACGGAATATTTCGTCGAGTTCGTGATTGTTCTTGGAGGAATAACTTTTTATTTCGATAATTTTCCTGGAAGCTGTATGAAAATGCAAGATTAAAAAATGGAAAAGATGAAATCATCCAAAAATTTAGTGAATCGTAAAAAATGTCCCTTCAGCTCTTTAACTTAACGATAAGTTTCGGTATGTGTTTTGAATGATTTGATTTGAATTAGAACTGGGTTGGTTGAGAATGTTGCAGAGGTTTCGGTTATATCTTGGGTGCTTTGTTTTTAAAATGCTGAAATTTCAAAAGAGCTCGGAGAAGGAAACAAGGTGAAAAAACTTTTGAAATTTGGTTCTTTATAATAATTCGAAAAATACAGCTTAAATCGAATCGAAACTTGGTGAATACCAATGGTATTTCCGAACTAAATAGTTCAAACATACCGACACGAAGACTTATGCAAAATTTTGTGAGAATAGTATGCCATTTTAAATTCAAAGCTATTTTTTCGAATATTTCCGAAACTACTGATTTGAATATATTGAAATATTTAGGATGAATTATTTTCAATAATCCGGACTTCTAGCTCAGTAGATAGAACGTGTGACTCGGAACCTAAAAGGGTCACTCTAGTCATAAAATCATAATCATGTCTATAGAAAGCGCGCCAAGCAGATTGACTTCAGTATAAAAAAAAGTAAAAGTGTTAACAAAACACTGAGGAGTAGCCAGTCTAATTTGGTGGGCCTGCTAATGAGATGATTATGATTATGCCTACAGTGCTTTCGAAAAGTTACGAATTAATTCAATATTTCTTGAACTGAGAGTTCTTCCAGAAAATCCTCTGATAAGCGATTTTGTTAAAAACAAAGGCACTTTTTGACGATGACCCATATTTGTGAGTTAATCTTTAGTCGAGATATGACTTCATCAATTTTTTTTTATTTGGCAGCACCCAATTTAGACCATGCCAATTGAAAGAGCCTGTCATTTTGCGTTCACTTCGTCAAAAATATGATTATTAGCTTTTTGCGCGTATGTTCTGGGGAACATCGCGTTATAGTTTTGCCCAAATGTCTGTAACTTTCGAATTTTTTTACGAAAATGGTCTCAAACGATTTAGTTCGACTCCCCAATGAAGAATTCGAGGTCAAATTTGATTCTGTCCGTCCGGCCGTCCGGCTGGCCGTTGCCACGATAACTTGAGAACGAAAAGAGCTAGCGAATTGGAATTTTCAGGGTGGGTGGCGCATCCCAATACGACGGACAGGTTCGTTAATGGGCATAATCGGCCCAGTGGTTTCCGAGTAATAATTTTGTTTTTAACCAATATAAATCCGATCGAATTGAAACTTGGTGAGTAGTTGCAGAATGTGAACTTAAGCACGTTCGTGGAATTTTGTGCGAATCGTATGGCTAGAAAATTTAAAAAAAATGATTAAAAAATATTTTTGTTGTCATGATAACTTGAGAACGGAAAGAGACAGCGGCTTGAAGTTTTCAGGTTGATGTGTACCAGAACACGACATTTCAGTTCGTTTATGAGCATAAGCGGCCAAACGGTTTTAGAGTTATAGCCATCTGAAATTTGGTTGTTTTTTGTTCCTCATTCACTCGGAAAATACTGAACCGATTGAATTCAAACATGGTAATTATTTGTAGAATGGCAACGTGAAAATTCTTGCAAAATTTCGTGAGGACAGTATTTGTGAAAAATTTTAAAAAAATCATTGAAAATTGAAAAAAAAGATTCTATATATCAGTAACTATTCGTTTGAAATTGCTGAAATTTTGCAAGAGCCTTCATAACCTAACTCTACTGCCAAGTTTTTAGTTTTAACACGATCTCTTGAATATTGTTGGAGATTCGAGCATTCTTGTGTGAGTTCAGTAGATGAGTGACCGTTACCTGGATGACTTTCGAACGAAAGGAGATAAGGACTTGCAATTTCCAGGGTAGGTTGCGTATCCGAAAGGGAGAGTTGAGTTCGTTTTTGGGCATAATCGGTCAAACGGTTTCCGAGTTATACCCACCTGGAATATTATTTCCTTGATAACTCAAAAAATAAATATTCGATCGAATTGAAGCTTGGTAACTAGTAGTAGAAAATCATCATTAAGACGTGTTCAAGATTTTGTAAGAACCGTACCCCTAGAAAATT
Source organism: Halyzia sedecimguttata (assembly GCA_937662695.2). Taxonomy (NCBI): domain Eukaryota; kingdom Metazoa; phylum Arthropoda; class Insecta; order Coleoptera; family Coccinellidae; genus Halyzia; species Halyzia sedecimguttata. The sequence goes on from OW569411.2 coordinate 142,502,685, forward strand.
TGAACAATAGAAGAAAAAAAATTTTTAAGAACCGCACCCCCCTAAAAAATTTCAAAAAAATCACGAAAAAAAAAATTGGTTCAAGTACTGACGTGAAGTCAGAAGCTTGTGCGCGTATGTTCTATTGTCCATTCTTCTTCCCTTACTCGAATTTACCATGGTAAATTATGTTGTCCATTCTCCTGTATTGAACTCTTAATTCGAATTTACATTGGTAAATTCGAATTAAGAGTGTCCAATACAGGAGAATGGACAACATACTTTACCGTGGTAAATTCGATTCAGGGTGTCCAATACAGAAGAATGGACAATAGAACATACGCGCAAAAGCTTCTGACTTCACGTCAGTACTTTTTTACTAAATTTAATGGTAATGATTAAAGTAGATGTTGAAAGTGTGCACCGCTGGCTACCTGAAAGTAACCAAGGCTATTAATAAATCATGGTCAATAAAATATAAAAAACAAGTACGATTTCAACTTTTAATCTGACAGTAATAAAAACCGTCCTCAGTCGCTAAGGCAACTGCCAGACAACCATAATTTTTCACATTGTGTACGTAAAATGACAGGCACTTTCAGTTGGCAGAGTCGAAATTGGGTATTGATATTAAAAAAAATTGACGATGACGTCATATCTCCAATAATGATTACGTCGTAAATATGGGTGGTATGGAAGTGTCTATTGGAAAGTATGGAAGTGTCTGACGATTTTCAAGAAAACCTCTCAGTTTCAGCAATAATGAATTTATTCGTTACTTTTCGGAAGCTCTGTATGATTATGCTGACCCTCCTGAATCCCAAGTCGCATGATATCCACTGAACTTGAAGCACTCATCATTCAATTCAAATTGGTCATCGTGAATAAGCAAGCCAAAGAGAACTGACTTCACGTTAGTGCTTTTTTGTGTTTTTCCTGTTTTTGCGCGCATGTTCTGTGGAGCATCGCGTTATCATTTTGCCCAAATGTCCGTAATTTTCGAATTTTTTTACGAAAATGGTCTCAAACGATTTGGTTCGACTCCCCAATGAAGAATTCGAGGTCAAATTTGATTCTGTCCGGCCGTCCGGCCGTTGCCACGATAACATGAGAACGTAAAGAACTAGCGACTTTTCAGCGGAATTTTCAGGGTAGGTGGCGCATCCCAATACGACGGACAATTTGTTAATGGGCATAATCGGCCCAATGGTTTCCGAGTACCTAATATTTTTGTTTTCAACCAATATGTATCCGATCAAACTGAAACTTGGTGAGTAGTTGTAGAATATGAACCTTAGCACGTTTGTAAAATTTTGTGAGAATCGTATGGCTAGAAAATTATTAAAAAATTATAAAAAAATATTTTTCTTGTCACGATAACTTCAGAACGGAAAGAGATAGCGGCTTGCAGTTTTCAGGATAGGTTGTGCATCCGAACGCGAGATTTAAGTTCGTTTATAAGCATAATCGGCCAAGCGGTTTTAGAGTTATAGCCATCTGAAATTTGGTTGTTTTTTCTCCTCTTTAACTCGAAAAATACTAAACCGATTGAATTGAAAAATGGTTATTAGTTGTAGAATGCCAACGCGAAAATTCTTGCAAAATTTCGTGAGGATAGTATTTGCAGAAAATTTTTGAGAAATCATTGAAAATAAAAAAAAAATTCTATATATCAGTAACTATTCGTCTGAAATTGATGAAATTTTGCAAGAGCCTTCAGAACCTAACTGTACTGCCAAGTTTTGAGTTTTAACACGATCGGTTAAATATTGTTGGAGATTCGAGCAGCCTTGTGTGAGTTCAGTAGATGGGTGACCGTTGCCTCGATAACTTTCGAACGAAAGGACTAGGGACTTGTAATTTTCAGGGTAGGTTACGTATCTGAATGGAACAGTAAAGTTCGTTTTTGGGCATAATCGGTTTAACGGTTTCCGATTTATACCCACCTCTAATATTATTTCCTCGATTGAGTTATCGAGGAAGTAATATTACACGTGGGTGTAACTCAGAAACCGTTAAACCGATTATGCCCAAAAACGAACTTAACTCTCTCATTCGGATACGCAACGTACCCTGAAAATTACAAGTCCCTATCTCCTTTCTCTCGAAAGTTATCGAGACAACGCTCACATAAAGATTCGATCGAATTGAAGGTTGCTAACTAGTTGTAGAAAGTCAACATAAATACGTGAATTTACCATGGTAAATTCAAATTAAGAGTGTCCAATACAGGAGAATGGACAACATAATTTACCATGGTAAATTCGAATAAAGGTGTCCAATACAGGAGAATGGACAATAGAACATACGCGCAAAACTCCTGACTTCACGTCATTGCTTGAAACAATTTTTGCAGGATTCATTTCACCTACCTATTAGTCTTTATTTTTTGTTGGGTGTTAGGATCGGAGGTTTCATAGGAAGAGAACGTTGAGTGTATGATTAGACTTTGACTCCGCCTATCGCATCTCCCCAACATCTTGAAAAGTGTAATTTGAATATTATTGGAGTTTAATTAATACTTACTAGAAGATACCTAATAACTAGATTATTTCTATACCGGCTCAGGGCTCGAACTCAGGACTTCAAATTCGCGAGCCAATAGGCTAACTTCATCACGTCATATTACTTCATTAAATCAGTCAAAAAGTCATGTGAATAAATCTGAAAATTTTCTGAGAGCTCTCCGAATATACCATTATCCCATCATAAACGCTTCATGCAAACACCCTAGTATAATAGCTATAAATTTCAGCAATATTTTGTTCCTTGTTTGGAAATATGTTCTGTATGGATAGTGACAAAATTGTTATACTCGGTTACAAATAACCGGCTGTCAGGGCGGCGTTTGGGTGGCACTGTTTCAGAAATATTTATATTAAGAATACTGTCGAAAATGTTGAGGAATTTGAGATCGAATTCAATTTTCTCTGGTTGACTGTTCGTTACCAGAATAACTTTCGCACGCAGACAAATTGTGACTAGCAATTTTCAGGTTAGGTGATGCAGCTGAATGCAATGCTTTAGTTTGTTAATGGGTATAAACGGTTTCGCAGTAGTGACATTTGAAATTTTCCCAATATTTCAACAAATACCCGTACATGTCCGATCGAATTGACAATTGGTAAATAGTCGTGTTCCACTATAAAAACGGCTAAAAAAGCATTGACGTGCGGCAATCTGCTTTGGAGCGCATGCTAGATATGATAATGATTATACTGACCCTCCTAGGACTTTCCAAAGGAGATCTCTCAGAAGCTCCTAGGGGTATGTGTGAAGAAGGAGAGGCAGTTGTGTTCTTTGTCAACTTTGCAACTCTATCCTCATGCCAGCTTAGACACAGCACTGTTAAGTTTTCATTGGACAGTAAATGGTATCCACTACCCTCTGAGTAGATTTCCGACCCGCTCTATCCACTGAGCTTGAAACACTCATCATTCAATTCAAATTTGCCATCGTGAACGCGCGCGCCAAAGAGCACTGACCTCACGTCAGTGAAAATATATTTTATGAAACTGAACAGTCGGTCTATCTAAATTTAGCATCAAATTGTAGAATAATGACCTTAATATGCATGCGAACTATTGTATTGATAAAGTTGCCAAAAAGTGTAAAAATTTTTTTTTAAAAATTTCAAAATTTTGTTTCCATAATAACTCTCGAACAGAATGAGCTTGGCAGCTGAAATTTTCAGAGTAGATTTGGGAGATAGATATCTTGAAACGGCATTTTGAAAAAAATTTAATTTGAAATTTGTTATGTACAAATTTCAAATTCAAGATGCCGTTTCATCATAAAAATCCAATTATATAATTTTGAACTCTAGCAAGCTAATACTTTGGGGGCGTTCATAAATTACGTGTGGTGTTTTTTTAAATTTTCTGACCCTCCCTCCCCCTCTGGTGAGATGTCGTGAGATTTTATTCAACCCCCTCCCCCATTCCCCAATCTCACGTGAGATTTTTCAAAATGTGGGTTTCTTACATAAACGCGTTGGTTTGACAGTCAGTAGATGTATAACGTCAAAGTATGAATGAAATTATTTTCTTTCCAACGAATAAGTGAATGATCTTAATCGTATTGCGATATAAGCTTAAGATTAAATCTTAAGCATGTATAATCTGGATTAAATGGACCAAAATAGTATAATATTTTTTTGTTTCAATCAGAAAAAAAAATTTGCCGAGACCCCCCCTCTCTCCAACGTAAGATTAGATGAGATTTGACTCGAGTCCCTCCCCCCCTTAAACATCTCACGTAATTTATGGACGCCCCCTTTCCAAGATATGATTTTTCGAAATTTCAATAATGAATCGTAGTTCTATGTTTTCACAGAATGCTGTACTTGATTATTCTAGCTATGAATTATAATATGATCTGTGTTCTTACATGTCATCTCATTTTCCTATGAGAGATAAATGTCAAATTTATTTCTGGTTCGTTATTCAGCTATCGTAGAATTATGAGGATGATATGATATTATACTTTTAAGGTGATAATATAATGCTCATGGATAATCCATATGATGATGGAAATACATTCTTTGGTAAGATACATAATTGAATTTTGTTCAGAATATCTCCAGTAAAAACAAAACTGCAATATTGTCTAATTAATATAGCATAATTTTCAGAGTAGATTTGAGGAAGGAATGTCTCGGATAAGTTCGTAATTGGGAAGAATCGGTCAGTTTGAATTTAATTTCTTTCATGATGCAGTTCTATGGTAAGAATCCATTTATATCATTCCCAGAGACCAATAATTTCGTTGATATGATTTGTCAAAGTTTGAACAAGAGCGCCAGAGCTCCTGTCCATAGGGGTTGAACCAATTTTCTAATATATTTCTCGATCGTTTCGTGCTCTCACACTAGACAATTCTCCTGTATAGGACACAAAATTCGAATCTACCATGGTAAATTCGAATTAAGAGTGTCCATTACACGCGAATGGACAATAGAACATACGCGCAAAAGCTCCTGACTTCAGGTCAGTGCTTAAACAAATATTTTTTTTCGTACGTGTACGGTTCTTACAAAATTTCACACACGTCTTTATGTCGATATTCTACAAATAGTTACCAAGCTTCAATTCAATCGAGTATACATATTATTTTTGAGTTATCAAGGAAATAATAATCCAGGTGGGCGTAACTCCGAAACCGATGGACCGATTATGCCCAAAATCGAACTCGACCCTCCCATTTGGATGCGCAACCTACCCTGAAAATTGTAAGTCCCTATCTCCTATTTCTAGTGAAACGATCCTCGTGAAATTTCACAAGAATTTTCGCGTTGGCAATCTACAACTAATTACCATGTTTGAATTGGATCGGTTTTGTATTTTTCGAGTTATTGAGGAAATAACAACCAAATTTCAGATAGATGTAACTCCAAATACGTTTGGTCGATTATGACTATAAACAGATTCCGATGTCGCATTCGGCTGCCACCCTACCCTGAAAATTGCGAATCGCTATCTCTTGCTGTTCTCAAGTTATCGTTAGATACATAATATTTGTTCCTAATTTTTATTAAATTTACTAGCAGTACAATCCTCACAAAATTCCACACACGTCTTTATGTCGATATTCTACAACTAGATACCAAGTTTCAATTGGATCGGGTCTGTATTATTTGAGTTATCGAGAAAATAATATTCCAGATGTTTATAACTCCGAAACTGCTGGGCCGATTTATGCCCAAACAAGCCTGAAACTTTCAACTCCCTACCTCTTTTTGTTAGAAAGTTATCGAGGCAACGGTCACCCATTCAACTACTGAACTTATCCAAGGCTGCTCGGATTTTCAAAAATTTACATTCGATCGTGTTCAAACTTGGAATTTAGTAGTAGAGTTAGGTTTTGAAGGCTCTCGCAAAATTTCAGTGATGTCGGGCGAATAGTTTCTGATATATAGAATTTTTTTCAATGATTTCCAACTATTTTTTTAAAATTTTGTAATTATACGATTCTGGCGAACTGTTGCAAGAACTTCCGTGCCGAAATTTTACGACTAGTAACAAAGTTTGAATTGAATCAGTTCTGAATTTTTCGAGTTATTGAGGAAATAAACACGAATGTCGAATTCATATTCACAACTTACCGTGAAAATAGCAAGTCGCTATCCCTTTTCGTTATCGTGACGTAAATAATATGTTTTAATCATTTTTTAATAATTTTTCAGCAAAACGATTCTTACAAAATTTCACAAACGTCTTCAAATTTGTATTCTACAACTTGGTACCAAGTTTCAATTCGATCAGATCTGTATTGGTTGATGACAAAATGATTACTCAGAAACTGTTGGGGCGATTATGCCCATTAACGAAATTGTCCGCCGAATTTGGATGGTCCACCTACTTTGAAGTTTTCAAGTCGCTCTCTCTTTTCATTCTCAAGTTACCGTCGAACGGCCGGCCGACCGGGCAAAATCGAATTTGACCTCTAATTCTTCATTAGTGTGTCGAACCTAGTCGTTTGAGAACATTCTCGTCAAAAAATTCGAAAATACACACATTTGGGCAAAATGATAACGCGATGTTCTCCAGAACATACGCGCAAAAATGAAAGCTTAAGCTCTCTGACTGAACGCTATGTTTCGATATACCTTTTTGCGCGTATGTTCTGGGGAACATCGCGTTAACATGTCTTTATCGAAACTTTTGCTGAACATGATATCAAACGATTGGGTTCGACTCCCTGATGAAGGATTCGAGGTCAAATTTCATTCTGTCAAGCCGGACGGTCGGCCGTCCGTTGCCGCGATAAATTGAAAACGGAAAAATGTAGCGACTTAAAATTTTCAGGGTAGGTGGTGCATTCCAATACGACGGACAAGTTCGTTAATGGGCATAATCGTCCCAATGGTTCCGAGTAATAATTTTGTTTTTAACCAATACATGTCCGATCGAATTGAAACTTGAGTAGTTGTAGAATGCAAAACTAAGGACGTTTGTGAGTATCACACCATCAATTATCAAGAAATATTATTTATGTCGCGATAACCTGAGAACGGAAAGAGATAGCGATTTGAAGTTTTCGGGTCAGGATGTGCATCTGAATGACACATTTGGGTTCATTTATAGGCATAATCGGCCCAACAATTTTGGAGTTATACCCATCTGAAGTTTGGTTGTTATTACCTCACTTACTCGAAAAATTCGAAACCTATGCAATTCAAACATGGTTATCAGTTGTAGAATGCCAACGTTAACATTCTAAAAAATTTTTGAGAGGATCGTATCTCTAGAAAATTTTTAAAAATTCATTGAAAATCAAATTTTTACATTCTATATATCAGAAACTATTCGTACCACATCCCTGACATTTTGCGACAGCCTTCAGAACCTAACTCTTCTACCAAGTTCCAAGTTTTAACACGACCGGATCTATATTGTTGGGGATCCGCGAGATGCCTTGTGTGAGTTCAGTAGCTGGAAGGGTTACCGTTGCCTCGATACCTTTCGAATGAAAGGAGATAGGGACTTGCAATTTTCAGGGTAGGTTGCACTTGTTTGTGTTCGGCATACGTTTTGGGCATAAAAATTCCATCGGTTTCGGAGTTATAACCACCTGGAATATTATTTCCTTGATAACCCAAAAAATATATGCTCGATCGAATTGAAGCTTGATAACTAAGTGTAGAATATCGACATGAAGACGTGTGTAAATTTTTGTAGGGACCGTACCACTAGAATATTTTTTTTTACGAAAAAATATTATGTATCTCATGATTCCTTGAGGACGGAAAGAAATAGGGACTTGCAGTTTTCAGGGTATATTACGCATCTGAATACGACATATAAGTTCGTTAACTAGCATAATCGGCCAAATGATTTTGGAGTTCTTTCAATCTGAAATTTGGTTGTTATTTCCTCAATAACTCAAGAAATACTGATCCGATCCAATTCAAATATGGTTATTAGGTGTAGAATACCAACGCGAAAATTCTTGCAAAATTTGTAGCACTAGAAAATTTTCAAAAAATCAATAAAAAAAAATGGTTCAAGCACTGACGTGAAGTCAGAAGCTTTTGCGCGTATGTTCTCTTGTCCATTCTCCTTTATTGGACACTCTCAATCGAATTAACCATGGTGAGTTCTATTGTCTGTTCTCCTGTATTGGACACTCTTAATCGAATTTACCATGGAAAATTCGGAGTGTCCAATACAGGAGAACAGACAATATAATACACCATGGTAAATTCGATTAAGAGTGTCCAATAAAGGAGAATGGACAAGAGCACATACGCGCAAAAGCTTCTGACTTCACGTCAGTGCTTGTTTTTACTGCTGGCTTGACTGAACAGTCAAATATGACTTGTCAGGCAGTTTCGTCTGCCTCCCAACAAATCCTACAAACAGAGTCTTCTCGGAAAATCCCCTTCTTGTGCAGGTGCTTTATTAGGGTACAGTGTCTGGTTAGTAGGCCAGTTACTGCCCTGAACCTACTCCTACTCAGTGGTAGGACTTCTTCAGTTAATGGGGGGCAGGGCTGTCCCATCAATAACTTAATATGCCACTGACCCAAAGTTTCGTTCCAGTGCCGAGTGTGCTGTGCAAGGATCCATTTTTCAATGACACCTTTCATAATTCAAAGACATTTGGGGTTTTCGCTATAATACGAGAGCTGTCTTTGGCCTGTGGTTGGTCAGATTTTGATATGAATGGAGTAGTCAGAATAATGTATCACGCTAGAATCCGCAATATTAAATATATCAAGCTGTGATCTCGATTATTTTCGAAGAACAAGTCTGCTTATTGCAAATTTTCTTTGAAATCCGCAAGAAACGAAATTAAACGAATAATATATGATTTAAACCCCTTCATTCACATGATGGATTGAAGTATTACAAAGAATCAGATGATATTTAAATTGGTTCTAGCACTGACGTGAAGTTAGGACCTCTTGCGCGTATGTTCTATTGTCCATTCTCCTGTAGGTATTGTACACTCTTAATCGAATTTACCACAGTAAACTCGATTAACAGTGTCCAATACTGGATAATGGGCAATAGAACATACGCGCAAAAGCTCCTGACTATATGTCGACATTCTACAACTAGTTACCAAGTTTCAATTCGATCGAGTCTATATTTTTTGAGTTATCGAGGATTTAATATTTCAGGTGGGTATAACTCCGGAACCGTTAGACCGATTATGCTCAAAAATGAACTGAAACCTCCCATTCCCAAGTGCAAGTTCCTATCTCCCGTTCGTTCGTTATCGAGGCAACGGTCACCCATCCAGCTACTGAAGTCACACAAGACTGCTCGGATCTCCAACAATATAGATCTTTTCATGTTCAAACTGGGAACTTGGTAGTAGAGTTAGGTTCTGAAGGCTGTCGCAAAATTTCAAGGATGTCGTACGAATAGCTTCTGATATATAGAATGTATTCCAATGATATTTGGAAAATTTTCTAGAGATACGATCCTCGCGAAAATTTCCAAGAATTTTCGCGCTGGCATTCTTCAACTAATAGCTGTGTTTGAATTGAATTGGTTTTGTATTTTTCGAGTTATTGAGGAAATAATAACCAAAATTTAGATTGACATAACTCCGAAATGGTTTGGCCGATTATGCCTTTAAACAAACTTAAATGTGGCATTCGGATGCACAACCTAACCTGAAAATTTCTAGGCACTATCTCTTTCCGTTCTCAGGTTATCGTGACATGAATAATATTTTTTTATAAAATTTTTTAATTTTTTGAGGAACACGATTCTCGCAAAATTTTACAAACGTCCTTCTACAACTACTCACCAAGTTTCAATTCGATCGGATTAGTATTGGTTGAAAACAGAACTATTACTTGGAAACCATTGGGCCGATTATGCCAAACTTCCGTCCGTCGTATTGGGATGCGCCACCTACCCTGAAAATTTCAAGTTGGTATCTCCTTCCGTTCTCAAGTTATCGTGGCAACGGCCAGCCAGTAGGACAGAATCAAATTTGACCTCGAATTCTTCATCAGGGAGTCGAACCCAATCGTTAGAGACCATTTTCGTCGAAAACTTCGATAACAACAGACAAAAAGATAACGCGATGTTCCTCAGAACATACGCGCAAAAAAGTAGTTGGAGCTTGGAAATTTCTACGTATGCTAAGTAAAATTATGTTACTATGATTTTCAAATACTGCCAATGAGACAATTCTCGAATTGCAGAATAGCACTTTTCAACGAAATAATTCTGAAGATGTTCGTTAAGTCTCTGACGAAGGAGTCGGTTTTAGACTCCGAAGCGTTACAAAATAGTTCCATCGGTGTTGTTCTTTCGTCATTGTTTCTTGGGCAACATTGTTTGATTCATTGCTTCTGACAAATATCTTGTGTTTCTTACGCAGAAGCAATTCACAAAATAATAATTTTTTATTTAATATATATTTTCCAGAGTTTCGGAGAGAAAACCCAGAAAGAAACCATTTAATAATTAATATACCTCCCACAGTATTCCTTAATAATTATTTTTCTTGATGTTCTGTGGAATTGACTAGAAATGCAGGAAGCCTAAATTGCTAAATTCACTTCAGTGCTTTTCCACACTCTTTGTCGTGGACATCTCAAATCAAGATTTTAATCTGTTTCATCTGAATTAGTCTTCTTCGGCCTTTCATCAATTGCCCCAACTGATAAAACTTACTGGTCGATTCTTGGAAATTGAATTATATCTGAGCGGGCTCCAACAAACACGCATTTGTATATCTGGCAACCCCGCCTGGATGCCACTCTGTAAGAAAAATTCATATACAGATGCCACTTCATACCTTTCCTCAATATGTATCCAGAGGGAAGCCACATTGTGCGCCAGCTATATATTCAATATAAAAGTGTGCTACTTCCACGCCGCCTAACGGAAACTCCCTGAACCGTGATGTATTGTTTCATTAAAATATCGACTAAAGTGACCTCCAGCTGATTTTAGGTGCAATGAATTACTGAGGGTTCACTACATCATTTGCGATGATTTCTGGCCTGATGCAAAGTGGCATCCATATATCGGATGCCACTTTACCCCGGATGCCTGTATATATATATATATATATATATATATATATATATATATATATATATATATATATATACAGTCACGGCGAAAAGTGGCATCCGATATATGGATGCCACTTTGCATCAGGCCAGAAATCATCGCAAATGATGTAGTGAACCCTCAGTAATTCATTGCACCTAAAATCAGCTGGAGGTCACTTTAGTCGATATTTGAATGAAATAATACATCACGGTTCAGGGAGTTTCCGTTAGGCGGCGTGGAAGTAGCACACTTGTATATTGAATATATAGCTGGCCCACAATGTGGCTTCCCTCTGGATACATATTGAGGAAAGGTATGAAGTGGCATCTGTATATGAATTTTTCGTACAGAGTGGCATCCAGGCGGGGTTGCCAGATTAAATGGTTTCTCTCTGGAAAATATCTATTAAATAAAAAATTATTATTTTGTGAATTGCTTCTGCGTAAGAAACACAAGATATTTGTCAGAAGCAATGAATCAAACAATGTTGCCCAAGAAACAATGACGAAAGAACAACACCGATGGAACTATTTTGTAACGCTTCGGTGTCTAAAACCGACTCCTTCGTCAGACACTTAACGAACATCTTCAGAATTATTTCGTTGATAAGTGCTATTCTGAAATTAGAGAATTGTCTCATTGGCAGTATTTGAAAATCATAGTATCATAGTTTTACTTAGCATACGTAGAAATTTCCAAGCTCCAACTACTTCTTTGCGCGTATGTTTTGAGGAACATCGCGTTATCTTTTTGCCTAAATGTCTGTTGTTATCGAAGTTTTCAACGAAAATGGTCTCTAACGATTGGGTTCGACTCCCTGATGAAGAATTCGAGGTCAAATTTGATTCTGTCCTTCTGGCTGGCCGTTGCCACGATAACTTGAGAACGGAAGGAGATACCGACTTGAAAATTTCAGGGTAGGTGGCGCATCCCAATACGATGGACGGAAGTTTGTTAATGGGCATAATCGGCCCAATGGTTTCAAAGTAATAGTTCTGTTTTCAACCAATACTAATCCGATCGAATTGAAACTTGGTGAGTAGTTGTAGAAGGACGTTTATAAAATTTTGCGAGAATCGTGTTCCTCAAAAAATGAATAAAATTTATAAAAAAATATTATTTATGTCACGATAACCTGAGAACGGAAAGAGATAGTGCCTAGAAATTTTCAGGTTAGGTTGTGCATCCGAATGCCACATAAAGTTTGTTTAAAGGCATAATCGGCCAAACCATTTCGGAGTTATGTCAATCTAAATTTTGGTTATTAATTCCTCAATAACTAGAAAAATACAAAACCAATTCAATTCAAACACGGCTATTAGTTGAAGAATGCCAGCGCGAAAATTCTTGGAAATTTTCGCGAGGATCGTATCTCTAGAAAATTTTCCTAATATCATTGGAATACATTCTATATATCAGAAGCTATTCGTAGGACATCCTTGAAATTTTGAGCAGCCTTCAGAACCTAACTCTACTACCAAGTTCCCAGTTTGAACACGATCAGATCTATATTGTTGGAGATCCGAGCAGTCTTGTGTGACTTCAGTAGCTGGATGGGTGACCGTTGCCTCGATAACGAACAAACGGGAGATAAGAACTTGCAATTGGGAATGGGAGGGTTCAGTTCATTTTTGAGCATAATCGGTCTAACGGTTCCGGAGTTATACCCACCTGAAATATTAAATCCTCGATAACTCAAAAAATATAGACTCGATCGAATTGAAACTTGGTAACTAGTTGTAGAATGTCGACATATAGTCAGGAGCTGTTGCGCGTATGTTCTATTCCCCATTCTCCAGTATTGGACACTGCTAATCGAGTTTACTGTGGTAAATTCGATTAAGAGTGTACAAAACAGGAGAATGGACAATAGAACATACGCGCAAGAGGTCCTAACATCACGTCAGTGCTAGAACCAATTTGAATATCATCTGATTCTTTGTAATACTTCAATCCATCATGTGAATGAAGGGGTTTAAACCATATATTATTTGTTGAATTTCGTTCCTTGCGGATTTCAAAGAAAATTTGCAATAAGCAGACTTGTTCTTCGAAAATAATCGAGATCACAGCTTGATATATTTAATATTGCGGATTCTAGCGTAATACATTATTCTGACTATTCCATTCATATCAAAATCTGACCAACCACAGACCAAAGACAGCTCGTATTAGAGCGAAAACCCCAAATGTCTTTGAATTATGAAAGGTGTCATTGAAAAATGGATCCTTGCACAGCACACTCGGCACTGGAACGAAACTTTGGGTCAGTGGCATATTAAGTTATTGATGGGACAGCCCTGCCCCTCATTAACTGAAGAAGTCCTACCACTGAGTAGGAGTAGGCTCAGGGCAGTAACTGGCCTACTAACCGGACACTGTACCCTAATAAAGCACCTGCACAAGAAGGGGATTTTCCGAGAAGACTCTGTTTGTAGGATTTGTGGGGAGGCAGACGAAACTGCCTGACAAGTCATATTTGACTGTACAGTCAAGCCAGCAGAAAAAACAAGCACTGACGTGAAGTCAGAAGCTTTTGCGCGTCTGTGCTCTTGTCCATTCTCCTTTATTGGACACTCTTAATCGAATTTACCATGGTGAATTATATTGTCTGTTCTCCTGTATTGGACACTCCGAATTTTTCATGGTAAATTCGATTAAGTGTGTCCAATACAGGAGAACAGACAATAGAACTCACCATGGTGAATTTGATTGAGAGTGTCCAATAAAGGAGAATGGACAAGAGAAAATACGCGCAAAAGCTTCTGACTTCATGTCAGTGCTTGAACCAATTTTTTTTTCAATGATTTTTTGAAAATTTTCTAGTGCTGCAATCCTCACGAAATTTTGCAAGAATTTTCGCGTTGGTATTCTACAACTAATAACCATATTTGAATTGGATCGGATCAGTGTTTCTTGAGTTATTGAGGAAATAACAACCAAATTTCAGATTGAAAGAACCATAAAATCATTTGGCCGATTATGCTAGTTAACAAACTTATATGTCGTATTCAGATGCGTAATATACCCTGAAAACTGCAAGTCCCTATTTCTTGACGTCCTCAAGGAATCATGAGATACATAATATTTTTTCGTAAATTTTTAAAAATGTTGTAGTGGTACGGTCCCTACAAAATTTTACACACGTCTTCATGTCGATATTCTACAACTAGTTATCAAGCTTCAATTCGATCGAGCATATATTTTTTGAGTTATCAAGGAAATAATATTCCAGGTGGTTATAACTCCGAAACCGATGGAATTATTATGCCCTAAACGTATGCCAAACTCAAACTCTCCCATTAGGAAGTGCAACCTACCCTGAAAATTGCAAGTCCCTATCTCCTTTCATTCGAAAGTTATCGAGGCAACGGTAACCCTTCCAGCTACTGAACTCACACAAGGCATCTCGCGGATCCCCAACAATATAGATCCGGTCGTGTTAAAACTTGGAACTTGGTAGAAGAGTTAGGTTCTGAAGGCTGTCGCAAAATGTCAGGGATGTGGTACGAATAGTTTCTGATATATAGAATGTAAAAATTTGATTTTCAATGAATTTTTAAAAATTTTCTAGAGATACGATCCTCTCAAAAATTTTTAAGAATGTTAACGTTGGCATTCTACAACTGATAACCATGTTTGAATTGCATAGGTTCCGAATTTTTCGAGTAAGTGAGGAAATAACAACCAAACTTCAGATGAGTATAACTCCAAAATTGTTGGGCCGATTATGCCTATAAATGAACCCAAATGTGCCATTCAGATGCACAACCTGACCCGAAAACTTCAAGTCGCTATCTCTTTCCGTTCTCAGGTTATCGCGACATAAATAATATTTCTTGATAATTGAGGGTGTGATACTCACAAACGTCCTTAGTTTTGCATTCTACAACTACTCAAGTTTCAATTCGATCGGACATGTATTGGTTGAAAACAAAATTATTACTCGGAACCTTTGGGACGATTATGCCCATTAACGAACTTGTCCGTCGTATTGGAATGCACCACCTACCCTGAAAATTTTAAGTCGCTACATTTTTCCGTTTTCAAGTTATCGTGGCTACGGACGGCCGACCGTCCGGCTTGACAGAATGAAATTTGACCTCGAATCCTTCATCAGGGAGTCGAACCCAATCGTTTGATATCATGTTCAGCAAAAGATTCGATAAAGAGATGTTAACGCGATGTTCCCCAGAACATACGCGCAAAAAGGTCTATCGAAACATAGCGTTCAGTCAGAGAGCTTAAGCTTTCATTTTTGTGCGTATGTTCTGGGGAACATCGCGTTATCATTTTGCACAAATGTATGTAATTTTCGAATTTTTTGACGAGAATGTTCTCAAACGACTAGGTTCGACACACTGATGAAGAATTAGAGGTCAAATTCGATTTTGCCCGGTCGGCCGGCCGTTCGACGGTAACTTGAGAATGAAAAGAGAGAGCGACTTGAAAACTTCAAAGTAGGTGAACCATCCAAATACGGCGGACAATTTCGTTAATGGGCATAATCGCCCCAACAGTTTCTGAGTAATCATTTTGTCATCAACCAATACAGATCCGATCGAATTGAAACTTGGTACCAAGTTGTAGAATACAAATTTGAAGACGTTTGTGAAATTTTGTAAGAATCGTTTTGCTGAAAAATTTTTTAAAAATGATTAAAAAATATTATTTACGTCACGATAACGAAAAGGGATAGCGACTTGCAATTTTCACGGTAAGTTGTGAATATGAATTCGACATTCGTGTTTATTTCCTCAATAACTCGAAAAATTCAGAACTGATTCAATTCAAACATTGTTACTAGTCGTAAAATTTCGGCACGGAAATTCTTGCAACACTTCGCATGAATCGTATAATTACAAAATTTTAAAAAAATAGTTGTAAATCATTGAAAAAAATTCTATATGTCAGAAACTATTCGCCCGACATCACTGAAATTTTGCGAGAGCCTTCAAAACCTAACTCTACTACTAAATTCCAAGTTTGAACACGATCGAATGTAAATTTTTGGAAATCCGAGCAGCCTTGGATAAGTTCAGTAGTTGAATGGGTGACCGTTGCCTCGATAACTTTCGAACGAAAAGAGGTAGGGAGTTGAAATTTTCAGGCTTGTTTGGGCATAAATCGGCCCAGCAGTTTCGGAGTTATAACCATATTCTCGATAACTCAAATAATACAGATCCGATCCAATTGAAACTTGGTATCTAGTTGTAGAATATCGACAAAAAGAATTTTGTGAGGATTGTACTGCTAGTGAATTTAAAAAAAATTAGGAACAAATATTATGTATCTAACGATAACTTGAGAACAGCAAGAGATAGCGATTCGCAATTTTCAGGGTAGGGTCGCAGCTGAATGCAACATCGGAATCTGTTTATAGTCATAATCGACCAAACGTATTTGGAGTTACATCTATCTGAAATTTGGTTGTTATTTCCTCAATAACTCGAAAAATACAAAACCGATCCAATTCAAACATGGTAATTAGTTGTAGATTGCCAACGCGTAAATTCTTGTGAAATTTCACGAGGATCGTTTCACTAGGAATAGGAGATAGGGACTTACAATTTTCAGGGTAGGTTGCGCATCCAAATGGGAGGGTCAAGTTCGATTTTGGGCATAATCGGTCCATCGGTTTCGGAGTTATGCCCACCTGGATTATTATTTCCTTGATAACTCAAAAATAATATATACTCGATTGAATTGAAGCTTGGTAACTATTTGTAGAATATCGACATAAAGACGTGTGTGAAATTTTGTAAGAACCGTACACATACGAAAAAAAAAATTTGTTTAAGCACTGACGTGAAGTCAGGAGCTTTTGCCCGTATGTTCTATTGTCCATTCGCGTGTAATGGACACTCTTAATTCGAATTTACCATGGTAAATTCGAATTTTGTGTCCTATACAGGAGAATTGTCTAGTGTGAGACACGAAACGATCGAGAAATATATTAAAAAATTGGTTCAACCCCTATGGACAGGAGCTTTGGCGCTCTTGTTCAAACTTTGACAAATCATATCAACGAAATTATTGGTCTCTGGGAATGATATAAATGGATTCATACCATAGAACTGCATCATGAAATAAATTAAATTCAAACTGACCGATTCTTCCCAATAACGAACTTATCCGAGACATTCGTTCCTCAAATCTACTCTGAAAATTATGCTATATTAATTAGACAATATTGCAGTTTTGTTTTTACTGGAGATATTCTGAACAAAATTCAATTAATTATCTTACCAAAGAATGTATTTCCATCATCATATGGATTATCCATGGGCATTATATTATCACCTTAAAAGTATAATATCATAGATAGCTGATAACGATAGCTGAATAACGAACCAGAAATAAATTTGACATTTATCTCTCATAGGAAAATGAGATGACATGTAAGAACACAGATCATATTATAATTCATAGCTAGAATAATCAAGTACAGCATTCTGTGAAAACATAGAACTACGATTCATTATTGAAATTTCGAAAAATCATATCTTCGAAAGGGGGCGTCCATAAATTACGTGAGATGTTTAAGGGGGGGAAGGAATCGAGTCAAATCTCATCTAATCTTACGTTGGAGAGAGGGGGAGTCTCGGCAAATATCACGCAATTTTTTTTTCTGATTGAAACAAAAAAAAATTATACTATTTTGGTCCATTTAATCCAGATTATACATGCTTAAGATTTAATTATAAGCTTATATCGCAATACGATTAAGATCATTCACTAATTCGTTGGAAAGAAAATAATTTCATTCATATTTTGACGTTATACATCTACTGACTGTCAAACCAACGCGTTTACGTAAGAAACCCACATTTTGAAAAATCTCACGTGAGATTGGGGGATGGGGGAGGGGGTTGAATAAAATCTCACGACATCTCACCAGAAGGGGAGAGAGGGTCAGAAAATTTAAAAAAACACCTCACGTAATTTATGGACGCCCCCAAAGTATTAGCTTGCTAGAGTTCAAAATTATATAATTGGATTTTTATGATGAAACGGCATCTTGAATTTGTACATAACAAATTTCAAATTCAATTTTTTTCAAAATGCTGTTTGAAGATATCTACCTCCCAAATCTACTCTGAAAATTTCAGCTGCCAAGCTCATTCTGTTCGAGAGTTATTATGGAAACAAAATTTTGAAATTTCTAAAAAAAATTTTTTACACTTTTTGGCAACTTTATCAATACAATAGTTCGCATGCATATTAAGGTCATTATTCTACAATTTGATGCTAAATTTAGATAGACCGACTGTTCAGTTTCATAAAATATATTTTCACTGACGTGAGGTCATTGCTCTTTGGCGCGCGCGTTCACGATGGCAAATTTGAATTGAATGATGAGTGTTTCAAGCTCAGTGGATAGAGCGGGTCGGAAATCTACTCAGAGGGTAGTGGATACCATTTACTGTCCAATGAAAACTTAACAGTGCTGTGTCTAAGCTGGCATGAGGATAGAGTTGCAAAGTTGACAAAGAACACAACTGCCTCTCCTTCGTCACACATACCCCCAGGAGCTTCTGAGAGATCTCCTTTGGAAAGTCCTAGGAGGGTCAGTATAATCATTATCATATCTAGCATGCGCTCCAAAGCAGATTGCCGCACGTCAATGCTTTTTTAGCCGTTTTTATAGTGGAACACGACTATTTACCAATTGTCAATTCGATCGGACTTGTACGGGTATTTGTTGAAATATTGGGAAAATTCCAAATGTCATTACTGCGAAACCGTTAATACCCATTAACAAACTAAAGCATTGCATTCAGATGCATCAACGAACCTGAAAATTGCTAGTCACTATTTGTCTGCGTGCGAAAGTTATTCTGGTAACGAACAGTCGAACAGAGAGAATTGAATTCGATCTCAAATGCCTCAACAGTGAATCGAACCTAATCGTTCGTGACCATTTTCGACAGTATTCTTAATATAAATATATCTGAAACAGTGCCACCCCAACGCCGCCCTGACAGCCGGTTATTTGTAACCGAGTATAACAATTTTGTCACTATCCATACAGAACATATTTCCAAACAAGGAACAAAATATTGCTGAAATTTATAGCTAAATATACTAGGGTGTTTGCATGAAGCGTTTATGATCAGGCCCGCCGTAAGCGGGCGTGCAAAGCGTGCACCGCATACGGGCGCACGTCCAGGGGGGCGGCAAATCGAGCGACTCATCACGTGAAACAAGTCATTGTCATAATACCCATCCCACTTCAAGGTCCTTAAGTATAGGAAATGTCATCGCATTGAGAAAAACCGACCGAATCACGTTAACAACGCCATCTATTGGAATCCGTTAAAACTAAGATGCAAATCCAAAAGTCGGCTGTCATTCTATGAAAAGCAGGACTGGCGAAGTGAGGGAAATCCCCTCTGAGCTTTCTTCTCAGTTAGCAGTAGGGTTGCCAACCGTCCTTTATTTCAAAGGACAGTCCTTCATTTTAAAACTATGTCCTTTGTCCTTTTGAAAGGTGTCAAAGGACGGCAAATGTCCTTTGAAATCATTCGAAGATATAAATAACAAAAAAATATTGTAGTAACCACAAAAAAAATTAGCAGGCGTAGGTAAGGTACCCACGGGGGAGGATGATCCCCCCCAATGTTGAACGGAGTTGGCAAATTTTCAACATAGTTGGAAAATTTTCGAAGGAGTTGGAAAAAATTTCGAAGCAGTTGAAAAAACTTCAATGGAGTTGGAATATTTCCTGGTACCAATTGGAGCTGTTTGTCACTGTCGGGCTGCATTTTAAAAAGCTTTCATTTCTATTGAATTTAGCAACGTAAATATGTGAGTACGCAGTTTGCTCTTTTTTTGGCGCTCTTGTTCCTCGGAACAGAGTGCTTATAAATTTGCCCAAATGTCTGTAATTTTCGAATTACAGGTCCGGCTGGCCCTCTGTTAAGATGATAACTCTCGAACGGAATGAGCTAAACAGTTGAAATTTTCAGAGTAATCTCGGTTAATTTCGTTATTGGACAAACTCGGCGAAATTGTTTCGGAGTACCTAACGAAAAAAAAATTTTTTTTACATTACAAATTTCAAATAAAATTTTTTTTAAAATGCAATTTTGCCATAATAATCCAAGGATATCATTTTCAACTTTTACAAGCTGATACTTTAGGAGATATGATTTTTCAAAATTTCAATAATAAATCGTACCTACTTCTATGTTTCCAACTTAGACTTTATTAAGTCTATGGTTTCCACAGAATGTTGTACTTAATTATTCTTTCTATAAATTATTATATGATCTGTGTTCCGGAATTGGAATTTTTTTTGGAATCCTTCGTGCACAGTTGTAAAATTTTCAAAGCTTTACCCCTCCAAAAATTTGGCTTCGGCCCGTCCGGACAAACTCAAATGTCGCATTCAGACGCTCAACCTACCATAAAAATTGCTATTAGTCGCTATCTCTTTCCGTTCTCAGGTTATCGTGACATAAATATTATTTTTTAATAATTTTTAAAAAAATTCCTAGTGTTACGATTCTCAGAAAATTTCACAATCGTATTGGTTGATGCCAAAATTATCACTCGGAAACCATTGGACCGATTATGCCCATTAACGAACTTGTCCGTCGTATCTGGACGCGCCACCCACCCTGAAAATTTCAAGTCGCTTTCTTTTTCCGTTCTCAAGTTATCGTGGCAACGGAAGGCCGTTGACCTCGTATTCTTAACCAGTGAGTCGAACTTAATCGTTTGAAACCATTATTGGCAAAAAATTCGAACATAACAGACATTTGGTGTAATGTATAATTTAAAAAAAAACAAGGGTGCTAAAAGTTATTAATCCGAAACTAGCTGAGGTTATTTCATTTGTCATTTCGCATTCAATCATACTTAATTTTTTTGAACAGGAGATATTTTATATCATGATGAGCAACGAATTTTGAATAGAACCAGAAATAAATATGACATATCTCTTATCGATTTTGACCACGGATTCTTGATCTTCGTTAAGTTGTTATTCTTTTTTCCACCTTAATGAAAAAACATTAATTGTCCTTTTTTGACGAAACTCAGAGTAAGTAGTCGTAGGGCGGCATAATCGGTATTGCACGCGGGCGATGAAACAGCTAGCGGCGGGCCTGTTTATGATGGGATAATGGTATATTCGGAGAGCTCTCAGACAATTTTCAGATTTATTCACATGACTTTTTGACTGATTTAATGAAGTTATATGACGTGATGAAGTTAGCCTATTGGCTCGCGAATTTGAAGTCCTGAGTTCGAGCCCTGAGCTGGTATAGAAATAGTCTAGTAATTAGGTCTCTTCTAGTAAGTATTAATTAAACTCCAATAATATTCAAAGTACACTTTTCAAGATGTTGGGGAGATGCGAGAGGCGGAGTCAAAGTCTAATCTTACACTCAACGTTCTCTTCCTATGAAACCTCCGATCCTAACACCCAACAAAAAATAAAGACTAATAGGTAGGTGAAATGAATCCTGCAAATATTGGTTCAAACAATGACTTGAAGTCAGGAGCTTTTGCGCGTATGTTCTATTGTCCATTATCCTGTATTGGACACCTTTACTCGAATTTACCATGGTAAATTATGTTGTCCATTCTCCTGTATTGAACACTCTTAATTTGAATTTACCATGGTAAATTCACGTATTTATGTTGATTTTCTGCAACTAGTTAGCAAGCTTCAATTCGATCGAATCTTTATGTGAGCGTTGTCTCGATATCTTTCGAGAGAAAGGAGATAGGGACTTGTAATTTTTAGGGTAAGTTGCGTATCCGAATGAGAGAGTTGAGTTCGTTTTTGGGCATAATCGGTTTAACCGTTTCTGAGTTACACCCACGTGTAATATTACTTCCTCGATATCTCAATCGAGGAAATAATATTAGAGGTGGGTATAAATCGGAAACTGTTAAACCGATTATGCCCAAAAACGATCTTAACTGTTCCATTCGGATACGTAACCTACCCTGAAAATAACAAGTCCCTATGTCCTTTCGTTCGAAAGTTATCGAGGCAACGGTCACCCATCTACTGAACTCACACAAGGCTGCTCGAATCTCCAACAATATTTAACCGATCGTGTTAAAACTCAAAACTTGGCAGTACAGTTAGGTTCTGAAGGCTCTTGCAAAATTTCATCAATTTCAGACGAATAGTTACTGATATATAGAATTTTTTTTTATTTTCAATGATTTCTCAAAAATTTTCTGCAAATACTATCCTAATCCTAATTTTCGCGTTGGCATTCTACAACTAATAACCATTTTTCAATTCAATCGGTTTAGTATTTTTCGAGTTAAAGAGCAGAAAAAACAACCAAATTTCAGATGGCTATAACTCTAAAACCCATTGGCCGATTATGCTTATAAACGAACTCAAATGTCGCGTTCGGATGCACAACCTATCCTGAAAACTGCAAGCCGCTATCTCTTTCCGTTCTGAAAATATCGTGACAAGAAAAATATTTTTTTATAATTTTTTAATAATTTTCTAGCCATACGATTCTCACAAAATTTTACAAACGTGCTTAGGTTCATATTCTACAACTACTCACCAAGTTTCAATTTGATCGGATACATATTGGTTGAAAACAAAATTATTAGTTACTCGGAAACCATTGGGCTGATTATGCCCATTAACAAATTGTCCGTCGTATTGGGATGCGCCACCTACCCTGAAAATTTCGCTGAAAAGTCGCTAGCTCTTTCCGTTCTCAAGTTATCGTGGCAACGGAGGGACGGCCGGACAGAATCAAATTTGACTTCGAATTCTTCATTGGGGAGTCGAACCAAATCGTTTGAGACCATTTTCGTAAAAAAATTCGAAAGTTACGGACATTTGGGCAAAATGATAACGCGATGCTCCACAGAACATATGCGCAAAAAAAGGAAAAACACAAAAAAGCACTGACGTGAAGTCAGTTCTCTTTGGCTTGCTTATTCACGATGACCAATTTGAATTGAATGATGAGTGCTTCAAGTTCAGTGGATATCATGCGACTCGGGATTCAGGAGGGTCAGCATAATCATACAGAGCTTCCGAAAAGTAACGAATAAATTCATTATTGCTGAAACTGAGAGGTTTTCTGAAAAATCGTCAGACACTTCCATACTTTCCAATAGACACTTCCATACCACCCATATTTACGACGTAATCATTATTGGAGATATGACGTCATCGTCAATTTTTTTTAATATCAATACCCAATTTCGACTCAGCCAACTGAAAGTGCCTGTCATTTTTGCGCGTATGTTCTGAGGAACATCGCGTTATAGTTTTGCCCAAATGTCTGTAACTTTCGAATTTTTTGACGAAAATGGTCTCAAACGATTAAGTTCGACTCCCCGATGAAGAATTCGAGGTCAAATTTGATTCTGTCCGTCCGGCCGTCCAGCCGTTGCCACGATAACTTGAGAACGAGAAGAGCTATTAACTTGAAATTTTCAGGGTAGGTGGCGCATCTCAATACGACGGACAAGTTCGTTAATGGGCATAATCGGCCCAGTGGTTTCCGAGTAATAATTTTGTTTTCAACCAATATAAATCCGATCGAATTGAAACTTGATGGGTAGTTGTAGAATATGATCTTAAGCACGTTTGTGGAATTTTGTGCGAATCGTATGGCTAGAAAATTTTTAAAAAATTATTAAAAAATATTTTTGTTGTCACGATAACTTGAGAACGGAATGAGACAGCGGCTTGAAATTTTCAGGTTAGGATGAACACCAGAACGCGACATTTCAGTTTGTTTATGAGCATAATCGGCCAAACGGTTTCAGAGTTATAGCCATCTGAAATTTTCTGAAATTTCGTGGTTTTTGTTCCTCATTAACTCAAAAAGTACGGAACCGATTGAATTCAAACATGGTTATTAGTTGTAGAATGCCAACGCGGAAATGTTTGCAAAATTTGGTGAGGATAGCATTTGTAGAAAATTTTTAATAAATCATTGAAAATAAAAAAAAAAAATTCTATATATCAGTAACTATTCGTTTGAAATTGCTGAAATTTTGCAAGAGCCTTCATAACCTAACTCTACTGCCAAGTTTCAAGTTTTAATACGATCGGTTAAATATTGTTGGAGATTCGAGCATTCTTGTGCGAGTTCAGAAGATGCGTGACCGTTGCCTCGATAACTTTCGAACGAAAGGAGATAGGGACTTGCAATTTTCAGGGTAGGATGCGTATCCGAAAGAGAGTGTTGAGTTCGTTTTTGGGCATCATCGGTCTAACGGTTTCCGAGTTATACCCACCTGGAATATTATTTCCTTGATAACTCAAAAAATAAATATTCGATCGAATTGGTGCTTTGTAACTAGTAGTAGAAAATCAACATAAAGACGTGTTTAAAATTTTGTAAGAATCGTATTCCTAGAAAATTTGAAAAAAATGACGAAAAAAAAAATTTCAAGAACCGTACCCCTAGAAAATTTTTAAAAAGTCACGAAAAAAAAATTGGTTCAAGCACTGACGTGAAGTCAGAAGGTTTTGCGCGTATGTTCTATTGTCCATACTTCTGTATTGGACACCCTTAATCGAATTTACCATGGTAAATTATGTTGTCCATTCTCCTGTATTGGACACTTAATTCGAATTTACCATGGTAAATTCGAATTGGACACTGGATTCGAAATGGACACTTATGGTGGATTCGAAATGGACACTTAATTCGAATTTACCATGGTAAATTCGAATTGAGAGTGTCCAATACAGGAGAATGGACAACATAATTTACCATGGTAAATTCGATTAAGGGTGTCCAATACAGAAGTATGGACAATAGAACATACGCGCAAAAGCTTCTGACTTCACGTCAGTGCTTGAACCAATTTTTTTTTCGTGACTTTTTAAAAATTTTTTTAAACATAGGTAGGTGGAATTTAAGCGATTAACCAAAACACAGAGGTTCCCCTACCATGCATAACCCATCGGTTATGATAGATTGGGATTGGTCTTAACAACTGTGTTTTGGTTATTCACTTAAATTTGACTATTGTATACTTTCTTCAATTCAAGTGATATAAATGTCAGGGTTTCTTCTAGATTGGGGATAGGATTTTGACCTTTATTTGAACGATAACTGATGATCTCCAATAGAGGTAAATCAATTTAGGAAACAGGTACTCTATTTGTGACAGTATTGCTTTATTGAACGATAAAATGTTAGGAATGCCTATAGGGAGAATGATGAACTTACAGAATTAAGATTGAATGTTAATAAATATAACTCAAGAATCCTTTCATGCTCATACAAGTAGTTTTGATAATAAATATTTCATCAGACGAACAGAAAAATTGGTTCAAGCACTGACGTGAAGTCAGAAGCTTTTGCGCGAATGTTCTATTGTCCATTCTTCTGTATTGGACACCCTTAATCGAATTAACCATGGTAAATTATGTTGTCCATTCTCCTGTATTGGACACTCTCAATTCGAATTTACCATGGTAAATTCGAATTAAGTGTCCAATACAGGAGAATGGACAACATAATTTACCATGGTAAATTCGATTAAGGGTGTCCAATACAGAAGTATGGACAATAGAACATACGCGCAAAAGCTTCTGACTTCACGTCAGTGCTTGAACCAATTTTTTTACGTACACATTGTGAAAAATTATGGTTGTCTGGCAGTTGCCTTAGCGACTGAGGACGGTTTTTATTACTGTCAGATTAAAAGTTGAAATCGTACTTGTTTTTTATATTTTATTGACCATGTTCAGCAAGAATTTATTAATAGCCTTGGTTACTGTCAGGTAGCCAGCAGTGCACACTTTCAAAATCTACTTTAATCATTACCATTAAATTTAGTAAAAAAAAGCTAATAATCATATTTTTGACGAAGTGAACGCAAAACGACAGGCTCTTTCAATTGGCATTGGTCTAAATTGGGTGCAGCCAATTAAAAAAAAAATTAATGAAGTCATATCTCGACTAAAGATTAACTCACAAATATGGGTCACCGTCAAAAAGTGCCTTTGTTTTTAACAAAATCGCTTATCAGAGGATTTTTTGGAAGAACTCTCAGTTCAAGAAATATTGAATTAATTCGTAACTTTTCGAAAGCACTGTAGGCATAATCATAATCATCTCATTAGCAGGCCCACCAAATTAGACTGGCTACTCCTCAGTGTTTTGTTAACACTTTTACTTTTTTTTATACTGAAGTCAATCTGCTTTGGCGCGCTTTCTATAGACATGATTATGATTTTATGACTAGAGTGACCCTCTTAGGTTCCGAGTCACACGTTCTATCTACTGAGCTAGAAGTCCGGATGATTGAAAATAATTCATCCGAAATATTTCAATATATTCAAATCAGTAGTTTCGGAAATATTCGAAAAAATAACTTTGAATTTAAAATGGCATACAATTCTCACAAAATTTTGCATAAATCGTCGTGTCGGTATGTTTGAAATATTTAGTTCGGAAATACCGTTGGTATTCACCAAGTTTCGATTCGATTTAAGCTGTATTTTTCGAGTTATTATAAAGAGCCAAATTTCAAAAGTTTTTTCACTTTGTTTCCTGCTCCGAGCTCTTTTGAAATTTCAGCATTTTAAAAACAAAGCACCCAAGATATAACCGAAACCTCTGCAACATTCTCAACCAACCAAGTTCTAATTCAAATCAAATCATTCAAAACACATACCGAAACTTATCGTTAAGTTAAAGAGCTGGAGGGACATTTTTTACGATTCACTAAAATTTTTGGATGATTTAATCTTTTCCATTATTTTAGTCTTGCATTTTCATACAGCTTCCAGGAAAATTATCGAAATAAAAAGTTATTCCTCCAAGAACATTCATGAACTCGACGAAATATTCCGTATTCAACTTTCAATGCCGGCAAAACACAAACAGACAGACGGACAGAATTGAATTTGACCAATAATTGTTCAGCATTAAGACTGAACTGTTTGTTATAGATTATTTTCGGCCAAAATTTGGAAATTGCCGGAAGGAAAAATACCAATTTATATCATAAGTCGAAGTACCCTCCGAAAACAGTTTTGAGAACGGCCTTCAGTTCGAACCACAAGAAAGACTGTAGAAGTTTTGTGTTTCAAATATGTTGTTGCAATAGCAACGAAATTAGAGACACTTTGCGAAATTATTCAAAAGTAATAAATGTAATAATCCACCTATAATTCAAAATCAAACAATCGTAGGTACCTACCGTAAAAATTACTGAATTGTATTCAAGAAATAATTCAATCAAAAATATAAATAATACAATTTTGGGAGTTACTAAAATCCAGGAAATTATTCTCAAAAAATAATCTGAATCCGAATCGTAGTAATCAAGAAACCTGTTACGTTTAGTCCTATATTTCAAAACATAAAAATATAATTCCGCCTGAAAACAGAGAGCTTGAAAAAACGTCGAATTCATTTGTCTTATCTGTTACATCTAAGATAAGGGAACATCTGGCAGTCTACTCCCCAACCGATTAATAAATTATCGGAAGCCATATCGTACGCGAACCATATGAACCATTGTAAACATCATACACTTCTTCAGAAAATGGTAAATATCATTCCGTATCCAGGCATGTATCTATATTCCATTGATGCCAAATGGTAGGAACCCACTTTGACCGTGATCTCGATGCAATTAAGTTGCTCTATATACACATGCGTGTATACTGCAGGAATATATATATATATTTGTCTAACAGACGCTTCGAATCCCGGTACGTACTTAAGGCGACCTAAGACCCACATGATCCGAAAGTATATAACGAGTATATAAGTGAGAAATAAGTTATTCAAACATATAACTCTTTAGGCAGCCTCAGAGGGGCAAAGATTTTTTTTTCTTATAAAAGTTGTATGAACGATACTCATCTTCAATCCCGAAATATTACGCAAACTTTCCAGTCCCACATATACAGCATCACTAAATACGACCAACGTTTCCGATCCCAGCGGTGTTGCCAGCTCTTCGGGTCATTCCACGGTGATTTCAATGTATAAAAGGATGCGAAATAGAAGTTGTGACGGCAAAAATTCCTGTCTATGTTTTTCAGTTGACGCGAAGAAAATATATTCACGATAGAAACGGATAATGAAAATGGCAACCAAAGATATTTTTCTGCGAGGTGTACCTATATTAATAATTATAATAATAATAATAATCGATTTATCATGATGGGGGAGCTGCGTGCTTTACTCCGTACGATAAGCTTGCCGACCATCAATCTACTGAAGCAAAAAGCTGTCGATAGAATAAGATCACTTGCGGCAGCAAGGAAGAAGCTGATTAAGAAGCAGAAATGGATAGAGGACAACAACACGTTCACCGCAGAGCCCTCAAAGCTATTGCAAGTTGCCACAAACAAGTAGAGGCAGAAAACCCGCCATCACCAGAAGAAGTCGAACGGTTCTGGAAGAAATTGTTCGAGCGACCAGCGGAAACCCGAGATACTCCAGCACTTCACAGATTCCAGACATTATGCGATCAATCAAAGTGTGCAACCAACTGAAATAACAACCGAAGAAATTAGACAAGCCCTGAAGAACAAAAATGATTTCACGGCACCTGGACTGGATGGGATCCAGAACTACTGTGGAAGAACTTTCCAGCTACTCATCAACACGTAGCCAGATTACTCAGTGGAATAATAATTCACCGTGAGCCAATTCCATCATGGTTGGTAGAGGACAGAACTGTACTGATTCTGAAATCAGGCGATCTAGGACAGCTCTAGAATTACCGCCCTATCACGTGTCTCAACACTTTGTATAAGATTCTCACAAGTGTCCTTCAAAACCAGATTCTGAAGGTTATCGCACCGCTGTGGAACCAAATCTACGAGCTAAGAGGGGCACGGAAAGGAGTACAGGGGTGCAAGGACAACCTTCTCATAGGCTGGTTTTCCTGTCACGCTGACGGTCGGCGCTGATGGGATAATATGTATGTAGCTATAGGTAGCGTTTTCGAGTCACGCAGCGCTGACGGCCGTGAGCGCTGAGCTATATACGCGCACGTTCCCCCCCGCGCGTCGGCGCCGCTGACTAGCTGGCGCCGACAAGCCTCCACAATCCACATTCAGTGAGCCAGAGACAATAGCATCCTTCTATTTCTCAATGTGATCAGCGTGATGCTAAAAGGATCCGAGCTGACCGATCAGCGCTGACCGTCAGCGCCGACCGTCAGCGTGACAGGAAAACCAGCCATAGACAAGAGCATTTGTCAAGATGCGAAACACTACAAGCGCGATCTACATACATCATGGCTGGATTACGCGAAAGCATTTGACACATCGTCGCACAGCTTGATAATACAGCTGCTAGAGATGCTCAAAGTCCACCCTAACATCATCCATGTGATGGAAAACATTATGGCGCTATGGAAGACCAAGTTCGGCGTTCGATCGGAAGGTCGAACCACGTATACAGGATGAGTGAAATACAAGCGAGGCGCTTTTCAAGGAGACTCGCTAAGCCCGTTATTATTCTGCATAACACTGCTACCATTAACACCGGAGTTGAGGGAGAGCAGAATAGGATACAAGGCCGGTCCACCAGGCAGAAGAGAACATCTGGTTTCACACCTCCTGTACATGGATGACTTAAAACTGTACGTTCCTTCCAAGTCAGCACTACAACAACTTCTTAACATCGTTGCGGAATACACCTCAGCAATAGGAATGTCATTCGGTTTGGAAAAATGTACTGTTTTCCATCTGAGCAGAGGAAGACCTGAAGAAGTAGGAGAAGACATCGAACTGGAAAGAGGAATAATCATTCGGCACCTCGATGAAGAGGAAACTTACAAATTTCTCGGAATGCAACAAAGAGGCGCACTGGGGACAACCCGAATCAAGGATACCTTAACAGCCAGCTACGAAAAGAAGATCTGGGATATATGGAAATCACAGCTGTCTGGTAAAAACAAGGTGTCAGCTACGAACATCCTGGCAGTCCCGATAGTCACATACTCTTTCGGGGTAATTAACTGGACAGTGAATGAGACTTTCCAGCTAGACAGGGCCAAACGTAAAGTGATGAACATGAATCGGAGCCTTCATCCCAACTGCTCGGTACAAAGAATATATCTCCCACGAACGCAGGGTGGCAGAGGTTTGCAGACTTTAGAATACCAATACCATCAACAGACGTTGGAAATGGCAATAAGGAGAAGTGAAGACCCGCTTCTGAAAATGGTAGCCCATCATGAAATTAGGTACCAAGGAGCTTTCCTATTTAGAGCTGGACGGAGAGCCTTGGAAAAACTCAGTATAACTGGAGTATCCATCGACCATGAGCTAGTGGGAATACCTATCACGCCAACAGACCAGAGAAGAGTGGGCAGAGAGATCAGACAGGCACAACTGAAGAAGCTACTCGAAGACCACATAGGTAAAAGTCTGCACTCTATATATTTCAGGAGTCTGAAAGATCAGGGCCTGTCGGAGGAACTATCCTTTGCGTTCTTGAAGTCGGCTGGACTAAAGTCTGAAACGGAGGGATTCGTTATGGCTTGTAAAGTTGGAGAGATAAATACAAGATGGTATAAGAAGAACATCATGAAAGTGGACACCCCAACAACTTGCAGAGCATGCCACAGTCAGCAGTCACTGTCTGCTTGCAGAGTCCACGCTCCATCAGGATATACAGAAAGACACAATGCGGCACTTAGAATTCTCTACTTCCATCTGAGAGAATTTTATGGTATACACAAGGAGCCAGTGCTACCATATGTGCCTCTGGAAATTGGATCAATCATCGTAAATGATATAGCTCGAATCTACTGTAACTGTGCTTTTCCAACAACTCGGCAGATCCATGCCATAAAGCCAGATATAGTACTGCTGGACAAAGATCTTAAACCAGGGTGCCTATAAAAGGTTTCCCCCTCTTCAAAAAAAAAACGGAACTAATCAGAATTTTTAGCTGAAAATTCGCATAATGGGGGTTGAGATATTGATCTTCCTCCCTAAAATAATTTCAAACCTCTCCCACTTTCGGTTATACCGAAAACAGACTACTACTTTCTTGATTTAAATAGCACACCCAGTATATTATTCTTTCATCGGATAGCTTATTTGATAGCAATTTCAGTGATCTGGGCCTCACTTTTCTTTGAATATTTCTTCAGGAGAAGTTTTTTTCGAGATAATCTTTTTCGATCTTGATTTTTCCAATACGTAGTATAAAAGACTGGTGGCAGTTCACACCAAAAATGTACAGGGTGTTTACGAGAAGGCCATGAACTTGGACAACTCAAATTCATCAGAACTCAAGATTTTCAAATTGCCACTCACATTTTTTGTTCTTTCAGTCGATTCTACGCCTAAAAAGAGGGGGGGTTACTTAAGCAAACCCTATACCTAAAATGAGGACTTGGAGAGTTAACGACGTAAAACTTGAAATCAGGAAAAAGCGCAATTTCTTAGTGGAAGTGGTCTGTGACTTTCGGGAAACATAGGAAGAAACTAAAATCCGATGTTTCGAAAACTTAATTTGACATTTCCCGATATTTAATTAATTGTTCGTTGCGATTGTTGATTATTTTAAAACATTATTCTTTTTTTTTTCTACCAGTATTTATAGACCGAAATAGAATATTTCCATTTATGTAGTTTTCATTGAAAATAGATACTTTTAATTGGGTTTTGGATTCTCAACAATCCAATGAATAATGAATTAAAATTCATGGGATGTCAAATTAAGTTTTCGGAACATCGAGTTTCAGTTTCTTTCTATGTTTCCGGAAAGTCACAGACTACTTCCACTGAGAAAGTTATGCACATTACTGAAATTGCCATCAAATGTAGTAGTCTTTTTCCGGTATAAGCGGAAGTGGTAGAGGTTTAAAAATATTTTGGGAAGGAAGACCAATGTCAATTTTGAGCTCAAAATTCTGATCAGTTCTCCATAAACGTCTAATAGTCATCGATGTGAATCACCCTTATATTGATTACTTTTGATCGTTACGCTTAATACTGTCGATTTGGCACTGGTACACGCAGTATAATATCACGAATGAATTTTTAAAATTCATCAAGTCAAATTGTCTGGTACTCTACTCACGAATGATTGAAATAAAAATTTCATCAGGAATACCTCAAATAAACCATATTCATGACGTTGACCACCTTAATCGGGTTTGTATAAGCTTCCGTAAGGTTGTACGATGTAAAAACAAATTTGTGAGAATCTGAAATATCCATAGTATATTCATTGCTCATAAAGACGGTTTACTATACCGGGATCATATAAGATCCAAAATAGATGATTTGAGGTCGGTATATTATGAAGCTCTCAACGTGCAGTGTTGCCATGTTTATGGACTGAACGCGTCGGTCAGCTATACGAATCATATACATCAGATTCAAATCGGTAGAAGCGCCCTCGCACTGGCCAAACCCTGAAACTTTCTGTATATAATATCGTGTATAACCGACTTTTCACACCCAGCTGAAAATTCACCCCTAGCACCCCCTAACCTCCCTCATAATGATTCTATAGTCGAACGTTTCCAGACCCGGAGCCGGGTCTGACAACGTCACTTTTGGATCGTATAGTCGGTCGAGTATACTGATTTGGGTCTGTATGTGCGGTCGATCAAATCTATGTATATATATATATATATATATATATATATATATATATATATATATATATATATATATAGATTTGTAGCGCTGTGACATCCTGCAGTATACACGCATGTGTATATAGAGCAACTTAATTGCATCGAGATCACGGTCAAAGTGGGTTCCTACCATTTGGCATCAATGGAATATAGATACATGCCTGGATACGGAATGATATTTACATTTTTTCTGAAGGAGTGTATGATGTTTATAATGGTTCATATGGTTCGCGTACGATATGGCTTCCGATAATTTATTCATCGGTTGGAGAGTAGACTGCCAGATGTTCCCTTATCTTAGATGTAACAGATAAGACAAATGAATTCGACGTTTTTTCAAGCTCTCTGTGTTCAGGCGGAATTATATTTTTATGTATTGAAATATAGGACTAAACGTAACAGGTTTCTTGATTACTACGATTCGGATTCAGATTACTTTTGAGAATAATTTCCTGGATTTTAGTAACTCCCAAAATTGAATTATTTATATTTTTGATTGAATTATTTCTTAAATACAATTCAGTAATTTTTTACGGTAGGTACCTACGATTGTTTGATTTTGAATTATAGGTTGATTATTACATTTATTACTTTTGAATTATTTCGCAAAGTGTCTCTAATTTCGTTGCTATTGCAACAACATATTTGAAACACAAAACTTCTACAGTCTTTCTTGTGGTTCGAACTTAAGGCCGTTCTCAAAACTGTTTTCGGAGGGTACTTCGACTTATCTTATAAATTGGTATTTTTCCTTCCGGCAATTTCCAAATTTTGGCCGAAAATAATCTATAACAAACAGTTCAGTCTTAATGCTGAACAATTATTAGTCAAATTCAATTCTGTCCGTCTGTCTATTTATGTTTTGCCGGCATTGAAAGTTGAATACGGAATATTTCGTCGAGTTCGTGAATGTTCTTGGAGGAATAACTTTTTATTTCGATAATTTTCCTGGAAGCTGTATGAAAATGCAAGACTAAAGTAATGGAAAAGATGAAATCATCCAAAAATTTTAGTGAATCGTAAAAAATGTCCCTTCAGCTCTTTAACTCAACGATAAGTTTCGGTATGTGTTTTGAATGATTTGATTTGAATTAGAACTGGGTTGGTTGAGAATGTTGCAGAGGTTTCGGTTATATCTTGGGTGCTTTGTTTTTAAAATGCTGAAATTTCAAAAGAGCTCGGAGCAGGAAACAAATTGAAAAAACTTTTGAAATTTGGTTTTTTATAATAACTCGAAAAATACAGCTTAAATTGAATCGAAACTTGGTGAATACCAACGGTATTTCCGAACTAAATAGTTCAAATATACTGACACGAAGACTTATGCAAAATTTTGTGAAAACTTTCTGAAACTACTGATTTGAATATATTGAAATATTTAGGATGAATTATTTTCAATAATCCGGACTTCTAGCTCAGTAGATAGAACGTGTGACTCGGAACCTAAGAGGGTCACTCTAGTCATAAAATCATAATCATGTCTATAGAATGCGCGCCAAAGCAGATTGACTTCAGTATAAAAAAAGTAAAAGTGTTAACAAAACACTGAGGAGTAGCCAGTCTAATTTGGTGGGCCTGCTAATGAGATGATTATGATTATGCCTACAGTGCTTTCGAAAATTACGAATTAATTCAATATTTCTTGAACTGAGAGTTCTTCCAAAAAATCCTCTGATAAGCGATTTTGTTAAAAACAAAGGCACTTTTTGACGATGACCCATATTTGTGAGTTAATCTTTAGTCGAGATATGACTTCATCAATTTTTTTTTTAATTGGCAGCACCCAATTTAGACCATGCCAATTGAAAGAGCCTGTCATTTTGCGTTCACTTCGTCAAAAATATGATTATTAGCTTTTTTTTACTAAATTTAATGGTAATGATTAAAGTAGATATTGAAAGTGTGCACCGCTGGCTACCTGACAGTAACCAAGGCTATTAATAAATTCTTGCTGAACATGGTCAATAAAATATAAAAAACAAGTACGATTTCAACTTTTAATCTGACAGTAATAAAAACCGTCCTCAGTCGCTAAGGCAACTGCCAGACAACCATAATTTTTCACAATGTGTACGTAAAATGACAGGCACTTTCAGTTGGCAGAGTCGAAATTGGGTATTGATATTAAAAAAAATTGACGATGACGTCATATCTCCAATAATGATTACATCGTAAATATGGGTGGTATGGAAGTGTCTATTGGAAAGTGTCTGACGATTTTTCAGAAAACCTCTCAGTTTCAGCAATAATGAATTTATTCGTTACTTTTCGGAAGCTCTGTATGATTATGCTGACCCTCCTGAATCCCGAGTGGCATGATATCCACTGAACTTGAAGCACTCATCATTCAATTCAAATTGGTCATCGTGAATAAGCAAGCCAAAGAGAACTGACTTCACGTCAGTGCTTTTTTGTTTTTTTCCTGTTTTTGCGCGTATGTTCTGTGAAGCATCGCGTTATGATTTTGCCCAAATGTCCGTAACTTTCGAATTTTTTTACGAAAATGGTCTCAAACGATTTGGTTGGACTCCCCAATGAAGAATTCGCGGTCAAATTTGATTCTGTCCGGCCTTCCGGCCGTTGCCACGATAACTTGAGAACGGAAAGAGCTAGCGACTTTTCAGAGAAATTTTCAGGGTAGGTGGCGCATCCCAATACGACGGAGAATTTGTTAATGGGCATAATCGGCCCAATGGTTTCCGAGTACCTAATAATTTTGTTTTCAACCAATATGTATCCGATCAAATTGAAACTTGGTGAGTAGTTGTGGAATATGAACCTAGGCACGTTTGTAAAATTTTGAGAGAATCGTATGGCTAGAAAATTATAAAAAAATTATAAAAAAATATTTTTCTTGTCACGATAACTTCAGAGCGGAAAGGGATAGCGGCTTGCAGTTTTCAGGATAGGTTGTGCATCCGAACGCGACATTTGAGTTCGTTTATAAGCATAATCGGCCAAGCGGTTTTAGAGTTATAGCCATCTGAAATTTGGTTGTTTTTTCTCCTCTTTAACTCGAAAAATACTAAACCGATTGAATTGAAAAATGGTTATTAGTTGTAGAATGCCAACGCGAAAATTCTTGCGACATTTCGTGAGGATAGTATTTGCAGAAAATTTTTGAGAAATCATTAAAAATAAAAAAAATTCTATATATCAGTAACTATTCGTCTGAAATTGATGAAATTTTGCAAGAGCCTTCAGAACATAACTGTACTGCCAAGTTTTGAGTTTTAACACGATCGGTTGAATATTGTTGGAGATTCGAGCAGCCTTGTGTGAGTTCAGTAGATGGGTGACCGTTGCCTCGATAACTTTCGAACGAAAGGACATAGGGACTTGTAATTTTCAGAATAGGTTACGTATCCGAATGGAACAGTTAAGTTCGTTTTTGGGCATAATCGGTTTAAGGGTTTCCGATTTATACCCACTTATAATATTATTTCCTCGATTGAGTTATCGAGGAAGTAATATTACACGTGGGTGTAACTCAGAAACCGTTAAACCGATTATGCCCAAAAACGAACTTAACTCTTTCATTCGGATACGCAACGTACCCTGAAAATTACAAGTCCCTATCTCCTTTCTCTCGAAAGTTATCGAGACAACGCTCACATAAAGATTTGATCGAATTGAAGCTTGCTAACTAGTTGTAGAAAATCAACATAAATACGTGAATTTACCATGGTAAATTCAAATTAAGAGTGTCCAATACAGGAGAATGGACAACATAATTTACCATGGTAAATTCGAATAAAGGTGTCCAATACAGGAGAATGGACAATAGAACATACGCGCAAAAGCTCCTGACTTCACGTCATTGTTTGAACCAATTTTTGCAGGATTCATTTCACCTACCTATTTGTCTTTATTTTTCGTTGGGTGTTAGGATCGGAGGTTTCATAGGAAGAGAACGTTGAGTGTAAGATTAGACTTTGACTCCGCCTATCGCATCTCCCCAACATCTTGAAAAGGGTAATTTGAATATTATTGGAGTTTAATTAATACTTACTAGAAGAGACCTAATTACTAGACTATTTCAATACTGGCTCAGGGCTCGAACTCAGGACTTCAAATTCGGGAGCCAATAGGCTAACCTCATCACGTCATATTACTTCATTAAATCAGTCAAAAAGTCATGTGAATAAATCTGAAAATTGTCTGAGAGCTCTCCGAATATACCATTATCCCATCATAAACGCTTCATGCAAACACCCTAGTATATTTAGCTATAAATTTCAGCAATATTTTGTTCCTTGTTTGGAAATATGTTCTGTATGGATAGTGACAAAATTGTTATACTCGGTTACAAATAACCGGCTGTCAGAGCGGCGTTGTGGTGGCACTGTTTCATAAATATTTATATTAAGAATACTGTCGAAAATGGTCACGAACGATTAGGTTCGATTCACTGTTGAGGAATTTGAGATCGAATTCAATTCTCTCTGGTTGACTGTTCGTTACCAGAATAACTTTCGCACGCAGACAAATAGTGACTAGCAATTTTCAGGTTAGGTGATGCATCTGAATGCAATGCTTCAGTTTGTTAATGGGTATGAACGGTTTCGCAGTAATGACATTTGAAATTTTCCCAATATTTCAACAAATACCCGTACAAGTCCGATCGAATTGACAATTGGTAAATAGTAGTGTTCCACTATAAAAACGGCTAAAAAAGCATTGACGTGCAGCAATCTGCTTTGGAGCGAATGCTAGACATGATAATGATTATACTGACCCTCCTAGGACTTTCCAAAGGAGATCTCTCAGAAGCTCCTAGGGGTATGTTTGACGAATGAGAGGCAGTTGTGTTCTTTGTCAACTTTGCAACTCTATCCTCATGCCAGCTTAGACACAGCACTATTAAGTTTTCATTGGACAGTAAATGGTATCCACTACCCTCTGAGTAGATTTCCGACCCGCTCTATCCACTGAGCTTGAAACACTCATCATTCAATTCAAATTTGCCATCGTGAACGCGCGCGCCAAAGAGCACTGACCTCACGTCAGTGAAAATATATTTTATGAAACAGAACGCTCGGTCTATCTAAATTTAGCATCAAATTGTAGAATAATGACCTTAATATGCATGCGAACTATTGTATTGATAAAGTTGCCAAAAAGTGTAAAAAAAAAATTTTTTAAATTTCAAAATTTTGTTTCCATAATAACTCTCGAACAGAATGAGCTTGGCAGCTGAAATTTTCAGAGTAGATTTGGAAGATAGATATCTTGAAACGGCATTTTGAAAAAAATTGAATTTGAAATTTGTTATGTACAAATTTCACATTCAAGATGCCGTTTCATCATAAAAATCCAATTATATAATTTTGAACTCTAGCAAGCTAATACTTTGGGGGCATCCTTAAAATTAGGTGAGGTGTTTTTCTAAATTTTCTGACCCTCCCTCCCCCTCTGGTGAGATGTCGTGAGATTTTATTCAACACCATCCCCCATCCCCCAATCTCACGTGAGATTTTTCAAAATGTGGGTTTCTTACGTAAACACGTTGGTTTGACAGTCAGTAGATGTTTAACGTCAAAGTATGAATGAAATTATTTTCTTTCCAACGAATTAGTGAATGATCTTAATCGTATTGCGATATAAGCTTAAGATTAAATCTTAAGCATGTATAATCTGGATTAAATAGACCAAAATAGTATAATTTTCTTTTGTTTCAATCAGAAAAAAAAATTGCGTGATATTTGCCAAGACCCCCCCTCTCTTCAACGTAAGATTAGATGAGATTTGACTCGAGTCCCTCTCCCCCTTGAACATCTCACGTAATTTATGGACGCCCCCTTTCGAAGATATGATTTTTCGAAATTTCAATAATGAATCGTAGTTCTATGTTTTCACAGAATGCTATACTTGATTATTCTAGCTATGAATTATAATATGATCTGCGTTCTTACATGTCATCTCATTTTCCTATAATGTCAAAATAAATAAATAATAATAATAATAAATAAATGTCAAATTTATTTCTGGTTCGTTATTCAGCTATCGTAGAATTATGAGGATGATATGATATTATACTTTTAAGGTGATAATATAATGCCCATGGATAATCCATATGATGATGGAAATACATTCGTTGGTAAGATACATAATTGAATTTTGTTCAGAATATCTCCAGTAAAAACAAAACTGCAATATTGTCTAATTAATATAGCATAATTTTCAGAGTAGATTTGAGGAACGAATGTCTCGGATAAGTTCGTTATTGAAAAGAATCGGTCAGTTTGAATTTAATTTCTTTCATGATGCAGTTCTATGGTAAGAATCCATTTATATCATTCCCAGAGACCAATAATTTCGTTGATATGATTTGTCAAAGTTTGAAGAAGAGCGCCAAAGCTCCTGTCCATAGGGGTTGAACCAATTTGTTAATATATTTCTCGATCGTTTCGTGCTCTCACACTAGACAAT
This sequence comes from Halyzia sedecimguttata, assembly GCA_937662695.2. NCBI lineage: Eukaryota > Metazoa > Arthropoda > Insecta > Coleoptera > Coccinellidae > Halyzia > Halyzia sedecimguttata. The sequence goes on from OW569411.2 coordinate 142,541,728, forward strand.
TCTCCTGTATAGGACACAAAATTCGAATTTACCATGGTAAATTCGAATTAAGAGTGTCCATTACACGCGAATGGACAATAGAACATACGCGCAAAAGCTCCTGACTTCACGTCAGTGCTTAAACAATTTTTTTTTTCGTACGTGTACGGTTCTTACAAAATTTCACACACGTCTTTATGTCGATATTCTACAAATAGTTACCAAGCTTCAATTCAATCGAGTATATATTATTTGTGAGTTATCAAGGAAATAATAATCCAGGTGGGCATAACTCCGAAACCGATGGACCGATTATGCCCAAAATCGAACTTGACCCTCCCATTTGGATGCGCAACCTACCCTGAAAATTGTAAGTCCCTATCTCCTATTTCTAGTGAAACGATCCTCGTGAAATTTCACAAGAATTTTCGCGTTGGCAATCTACAACTAATAACCATGTTTGAATTGGATCGGTTTTGTATTTTTCGAGTTATTGAGGAAATAACAACCAAATTTCAGATTCAATACGATTCCAAATACGTTTGGTCGATTATGACTATAAACAGATTCCGATGTCGCATTCGGCTGCGACCCTACCCTGAAAATTGCGAATCGCTATCACTTGCTGTTCTCAAGTTATCGTTAGATACATAATATTTGTTCCAAATTTTTTTTAAATTCACTAGCAGTACAATCCTCACAAAATTCCACACACGTCTTTATGTCGATATTCTACAACTAGATACCAAGTTTCAATTGGATCGGGTCTGTATTATTTGAGTTATCGAGAAAATAATATTCCAGATGGTTATAACTCCGAAACTGCTGGGCCGATTTATGCCCAAACAAGCCTGAAAATTCCAACTCCCTACCTCTTTTCGTTCGAAAGTTATCGAGGCAACGGTCACCCATTCAACTACTGAACTTATCCAAGGCTGCTCGGATTTTCAAAAATTTACATTCGATCGTGTTCAAACTTGGAATTTAGTAGTAGAGTTAGCTTTTGAAGGCTCTCGCAAAATTTCAGTGATGTCGGGCGAATAGTTTCTGATATATAGAATTTTTTTCAATGATTTACAACTATTTTTTTTAAATTTTGTAATTATACGATTCTTGCGAAGTGTTGCAAGAACTTCCGTGCCGAAATTTTACGACTAGTAACAAAGTTAGAATTGAATCAGTGCTGAATTTTTCGAGTTATTGAGGAAATGAACACGAATGTCGAATTCATATTCATAACTTACCGTGAAAATTGCAAGTCGCTATCCCTTTCCGTTATCGCGATGTAAATAATATTTTTTAATCATTTTTTAAAAATTTTTCAGCGAAACGATTCTTACAAAATTTCACAAACGTCTTCAAATTTGTATTCTACAACTTGGTACCAAGTTTCAATTCGATCGAATCTGTATTGGTTGATGACAAAATGATTACTCGGAAACTGTTGGGGCGATTATACCCATTAACGAAATTGTCCGCTGTATTTGGATGGTCCACCTACTTTGAAGTTTTCAAGTCGCTCTCTCTTTTCATTCTCAAGTTACCGTCGAACGGCCGGCCGACCGGGCAAAATCGAATTTGACCTCTAATTCTTCATCAGTGTGTCGAACCTAGTCGTTTGAGAACATTCTCGTCAAAAAATTCGAAAATTACACACATTTGGGCAAAATGATAACGCGATGTTGCCCAGAACATACGCGCAAAAATGAAAACTAAAGCTCTCTGACTGAACGCTATGTTTCGATAGACCTTTTAGCGCGTATGTTCTGGGGAACATCGCGTTAACATGTCTTTATCGAATCTTTTGCTGAACATGATATCAAACGATTGGGTTGGACTCCCTGATGAAGGATTCGAGGTCAAATTTCATTCTGTCAAGCCGGACGGTCGGCCGTCCGTTGCCACGATAACTTGAAAACGGAAAAATGTAGCGACTTAAAATTTTCAGGGTAGGTGGTGCATTCCAATACGACGGACAAGTTCGTTAATGGGCATAATCGTCCCAATGGTTCCGAGTAATAATTTTGTTTTCAACCAATACATGTCCGATCGAATTGAAACTTGATTTGTTGTAGAATGCAAAACTAAGGACGTTTGTGAGTATCACACCCTCAATTATCAAGAAATATTATTTATGTCACGAAAACCTGAGAACGGAAAGAGATAGCGACTTGAAGTTTTCGGGTCAGGTTGTGCATCTCAATGGCACATTTGGGTTCATTTATAGGCCTAATCGGCCCAACAATTTTGGAGTTATCCCATCTGAAGTTTGGTTGTTATTTCCTCACTTACTCGAAAAATTCGAAACCTATGCAATTCAAACATGGTTATCAGTTGTAGAATGCCAACGTTAACATTCTTAAAAATTTCTGAGAGGATCGTATCTCTAGAAAATTTTTAAAAATTCATTGAAAATCAAAGTTTTACATTCTATATATCAGAAACTATTCGTACCACATCCCTGACATTTTGCGACAGCCTTCAGAACCTAACTCTTCTACCAAGTTCCAAGTTTTAACACGACTGGATCTATATTGTTGGGGATCTGCGAGATGCCTTGTGTGAGTTCAGTAGCTGGAAGGGTTACCGTTGCCTCGATACCTTTCGAATGAAAGGAGATAGGGACTTGCAATTTTCAGGGTAGGTTGCACTTCCTAATGGGAGAGTTTGAGTTCGGCATACGTTTTGGGCATAATAATTTCATCGGTTTCGGAGTTATAACCATCTGGAATATTATTTCCTTGATAACACAAAAAATATATGCTCGATCGAATTGAAGCTTGATAACTAGTTGTAGAATATCGACATGAAGACGTGTGTACAATTTTGTAGGGACCGTACCACTAGAACACTTTTAAAAATTTACGAAAAAATATTATGTATCTCATGATTCCTTGAGGACGGAAAGAAATAGGGACTTGCAGTTTTCAGGGTATATTACGCATCTGAATACGACATATAAGTTCGTTAACTAGCATAATCGGCCAAATGATTTTGGAGTTCTTTCAATCTGAAATTTGGTTGTTATTTCCTCAATAACTCAAGAAATACTGATCCGATCCAATTCAAATATGGTTATTAGGTGTAGAATACCAACGCGAAAATTCTTGCGAAATTACGTGAGGATTGTAGCACTAGAAAATTTTTAAAAAATCATTGAAAAAAAAATTGGTTCAAGCACTGACGTGAAGTCAGAAGCTTTTGCGCGTATGTTCTCTTGTCCATTCTCCTTTATTGGACACTCTCAATCGAATTTACCATGGTGAGTTCTATTGTCTATTCTCCTGTATTGGACACTCTTTATCGAATTTACCATGGAAAATTCGGAGTGTCTAATACAGGAGAACAGACAATATAATTCACCATGGTAAATTCGATTAAGAGTGTCCAATAAAGGAGAATGGACAAGAGCACATACGCGCAAAAGCTTCTGACTTTTCGGAAAATCCCCTTCTTGTGCAGGTGCTTTGTTAGGGTACAGTGTCCGGTTAGTAGGCCAGTTACTGCCCTGAGCCTACTCCTACTCAGTGGTAGGACTTCTTCAATTAATGAGGGGCAGGGCTGTCCCATCAATAACTTAATATGCCACTGACCCAAAGTTTCGTTCCAGTGCCGAGTGTGCTGTGCAAGGATTCATTTTTCAATGACACCTTTCATAATTCAAAGACATTTGGGGTTTTCGCTATAATACGAGCTGTCTTTGGCCTGTGGTTGGTCAGATTTTGATATGAATGGAATAGTCAGAATAATGTATTACGCTAGAATCCGCAATATTACATATATCAAGCTGTGATCTCGATTATTTTCGAAGAACAAGTCAGCTTATTGCAAATTTTCTTTGAAATCCGCAAGAAACGAAATTCAACAAATAATATATGATTTAAACCCCTTCATTCACATGATGGATTGAAGTATTACAAAGAATCAGATGATATTTAAATTGCTTCTAGCACTGACGTGAAGTTAGGACCTCTTGCGCGTATGTTCTATTGTCCATTCTCCTGTATTGTACACTCTTAATCGAATTTACCACAGTAAACTCGATTAACAGTGTCCAATCCTGGAGAATGGGCAATAGAACATACGCGCAAAAGCTCCTGACTATATGTCGACATTCTACAACTAGTTACCAAGTTTCAATTCGATCGAGTCTATATTTTTTGAGTTATCGAGGATTTAATATTTCAGGTGGGTATAACTCCGGAACCGTTAGACCGATTATGCTCAAAAATCAACTGAACCCTCCCATTCCCCAATTGCAAGTTTCTATCTCCCGTTCGTTCGTTATCGAGGCAACGGTCACCCATCCAGCTACTGAAGTCACACAAGACTGCTCGGATCTCCAACAATATAGATTGGATCGTGTTCAAACTGGGAACTTGGTAGTAGAGTTAGGTTCTGAAGCTGTCGCAAAATTTCAAGGATGTCGTACGAATAGCTTCGGATATATAGAATGTATTCCAATGACATTTGGAAAATTTTATAGAGATACGATCCTCGCGAAAATTTACAAGAATTTTCGCGCTGGTATTCTTCAACTAATAGCCGTGTTTGAATTGAATTGGTTTTGTATTTTTCGAGTTATTGAGGAAATAATAACCAAAATTTAGATTGATATAACTCCGAAATGGTTTGGCCGATTATGCCTTTAAACAAACTTAAATGTGGCATTCGGATGCACAACCTAACCTGAAAATTTCTAGGCACAATCTCTTTCCGTTGTCAGGTTATCGTGACATAAATAATATTTTTTTATAAATTTTTTAAATTTTTTGAGGAACACGATTCTCGCAAAATTTTACAAACGTCCTTCTACAACTACTCACCAAGTTTCAATTCGATCGGATTAGTATTGGTTGAAAACAGAACTATTACTTGGAAACCATTGGGCCGATTATGCCCAGTAAAAAACTTCCGTCCGTCGTATTGGGATGCGCCACCTACCCTGAAAATTTCAAGTCGGTATCTCCTTCCGTTCTCAAGTTATCGTGGCAACGGCCAGCCAGAAGGACAGAATCAAATTTGACCTTGAATTCTTCATCAGGGAGTCGAACCCAATCGTTAGAGACCATTTTCGTCGAAAACTTCGATAACAACAGACATTTAGGCAAAAAGATAACGCGATGTTCCTCAGAACATACGCGCAAAAAAGTAGTTGGAGCTTGGAAATTTCTACGTATGCTAAGTAAAACTATGTTACTATGATTTTCAAATACTGCCAATGAGACAGTTCTCGAATTTCAGAATAGCACTTATCAACGAAATAATTCTGAAGATGTTCGTTAGGTGTCTGACGAAAGAGTCGGTTTTAGACTCCGAAGCGTTACAAAATAGTTCCATCGGTGTTGTTCTTTCGTCATTGTTTCTTGAGCAACATTGTTTGATTCATTGCTTCTGACAAATATCTTGTGTTTCTTACGCAGAAGCAATTCACAAAATAATAATTTTTTATTTAATAGATATTTTCCAGAGTTTCGGAGAGAAAACCCAGAAAGAAACCATTTAATAATTAATATACCTCCCTCAGTATTCTTTAATGATTATTTTTCTTGATGTTCTGTGGAATTGACTAGAAATGCAGGAAGCCTAAATTGCTAAATTCACTTCAGTGCTTTTCCACACTTTTTGTCGTGGACATCTCAAATCAAGATATTAATCTGTTTCATCTGAATTAGTCTTCTTCGGCCTTTCATCAATTGCCCCAACTGATAAAACTTACTGGTCGATTCTTGGAAGTTGAATTATATCCGAGCGGGCTCCAAAAAACACGCATTTGTATATCTGGCAACCCCGCCTGGATGCCACTCTGTACGAAAAATTCATATACAGATGCCACTTCATACCTTTCCTCAATATGTATCCAGAGGGAAGCCACATTGTGCGCCAGCTATATATTCAATATACAAGTGTGCTACTTCCACGCCGCCTAACGGAAACTCCCTGAACCGTGATGTATTGTTTCATTCAAATATCGACTAAAGTGACCTCCAGCTGATTTTAGGTGCAATGAATTACTGAGGGTTCACTACATCATTTGCGATGATTTCTGGCCTGATGCAAAGTGGCATCCATATATCGGATGCCACTTTACCCCGGATGCCACTTCAACCGCGATTTTAACATGGGCGGATGCCAGTTTACGCCGTGACTGTATATATATATATATATTGTTGAGAAATTCTTTTATCAAAATTTTCAAATAAAAAAGAATTAATTAATTAAATATTTTTTTCAATTTAGAAAAATATTCCGAATATATAATTAAATTTCAGGGAGGGTTCAAAATTAAAGAAAATTATCAAAATGAAATTGGAAATCTATTCAAATTAGTGATTACCAAAACAAATACAAATACTTAATTCTACAACTTAACTTACTTGTCACTATCTTTCTTTTATCTAAAATGTTTTTGTTGTGCACTTAATTTCTTTTATATTTCTTATTCTGTATCTTCTTTCTTGATTATATTCTTCTTCTGTTTCTTTTTCCGTAGTTATATCCTTATTCTTGATTCAGCAAATTCGAGTACTTCAGTGTTTTCAATTGATTTCTTGGAAATTGGTTAGTTGTTATGATACTTGAGATCGGAGAATTAAATTTGTACTTGAAATCAGATAATTGTTATCATAATTGAGGTCGGAGAATTGAATTTATACTTGAGATCGGAGAAATGAAATTATATTTGAGATCGATGTTGACTCTGTCGCTGCGAAAATCTGACTGAATCACAGGAGACGCGTCCACTCCCTTTTATATCCTCCGATTAATTTGAAAATTCGAGGTTTCTTTGAAATTTTGACAGTTTTAAAATAAAATGCATTTTTCTTGAAATTTTCCTTAATAGCACTGTTTCCTGAATTGTAATGACTGCAGAAAATTCGGCCAAACTTTTCTCTTCCGTCTGGTACTACTTCCATGTTCCAACTTGCATTGGAAGTTCCTCAAAATCTTCTGAGTTTCCTGACAGCTATCAATTTTGCAATCTCTTCCACTTTAAATTTAAATATTTCCCTATCTAATTTGTTCTAGCATACCAAACTATTTATAATAATCAATGAGGTCAATTCACATACAAATTAACTTAACATAACATAATAAGAATAAATAATAATGACATTTTTACGTGGTCTTCCAAAATATTGACTTCACATAAATTTTGATGATTCTATCTCATGGAGACTACTCCATAGTTCAATAAGAGTGTATCCTTTACAAATATACAATGTTTCAAAGATTAAATTTAATTCTTTCCATATGAATTTTATACTAATATGTTTGAATAGATGTCAAATTTCATTCTCAAATTTCAATCTTATTTTACTTCTGCTATATAATTAATTGTATGATTTGAATTCAAATCATATCTTACCATAACAACTTCCCCAAAATTAAAATATTTCTAATTTTGTTAAAGAAAAATTGAACATATTTTAAATTTTCTGATTTAATTTTGTTCGAATTGTAATATTAATTCTGATTAAATTTATATAAATCATTAATGTGGATAATTCCCCTGATTCTATCAGTGCCTATTTCTTTTAGTCTATAACTGTTTAAAATATTATCATTGTCAATCACATATGTTCCCTCAAATGGAGGTAATAATTTTGCACAAATATCCCTATTCTTGTTGGATACTCTGTGTGATCTTATCAGAACTAAATCTCCTTTTTCAAATTTAACATGTTTCCTTCTTTGCTTTCTCTCCATGTTTTTATAATATTTTTCCCTGTGGAATTTATTTTTGAAAGTCTTGAAATTATTCAATTCTATTTCTTTGTTATTGAACCACAACAGAGCTTCTTCCGTTAATTGATTTCTAATGAATTCTTTAAAATAAATAAATGAAGGAAAACATGATTCTTTGTTCTCTAAATATTTTATGAATGGTATTGGATGCTGCTTCTTTACTTTTCCATTAAAATTCATTCTACTCTCACCCAAATTAATTCCAGTTACCCCATTATTTTCTTTAGCCATTATTCTTTCCAGCTTTTCATTTTGTTGTTCTATTCTTTCCTTCTGCATTTCAACATTTTTGTATATTTCATTTTTATTTAATACCAATTTTTCATTAAAATCTTGCTTCATATTAGCCTCAATTAGATGTAATTCCTGGTGATATATCCTATTGTTATTTTCCATTTTCTTTTCTAATAATTCTTCTGTTTCTATTATTCTTTTTGTTAATGATTCATTTATTGTTATTATGTCCTCTTCTGTTCTTCTTTCCATTCTTGCTGAAATTTCTTTCATGTTATTTTCTAATTTGTCCGATAATCTCTTCATTTGTTCTTTAGAATCCTCCTTCATTTCCCTCATTTCCTTGGTGTTATTTTCCAATTTTTCCAATAATTTATTCATTTCTTCTTTAGAATTCTCCTTCATTTCTTTGGATAATTTATTTAATTCTTCTTTAGAATTTTCCTTCATTTCTTTGGATAATTTATTCATTTCTTCTTTAGAATTTTCCTTCATTTCTGTGGATAATTTATTCATTTCTTCTTTAGAATTTTCCTTCATTTCTGTCATTGCTCGTAAAATATCCCTTAAAGTAATTTCACCCTCATTATCTTGGCTAGCACTGCTTCTCACATTCTCATATTCATCTCCTCTTTCTCCAATCATTGATTTGCTTCGGGTTTCCATTTTATGATTGACAATGCTAATATCAAATTGGTAATGAAATGAAATTCAAATTATTGTGTAAAATAAAACTTAAAAAAAAATCAAAATTATTTCAAACACTTGCTTAATATTTGAATTAAGTTGGAAATTATTATGAAATTTGAATATTTAAACCCAAATTATTGTTATTTGAGCCCCACGTTGGGCGCCAATTTGTTGAGAAATTCTTTTATCAAAATTTTCAAATAAAAAAGAATTAATTAATTAAATATTTTTTTCAATTTAGAAAAATATTCCGAATATATAATTAAATTTCAGGGAGGGTTCAAAATTAAAGAAAATTATCAAAATGAAATTGGAAATCTATTCAAATTAGTGATTACCAAAACAAATACAAATACTTAATTCTACAACTTAACTTACTTGTCACTATCTTTCTTTTATCTAAAATGTTTTTGTTGTGCACTTAATTTCTTTTATATTTCTTATTCTGTATCTTCTTTCTTGATTATATTCTTCTTCTGTTTCTTTTTCCGTAGTTATATCCTTATTCTTGATTCAGCAAATTCGAGTACTTCAGTGTTTTCAATTGATTTCTTGGAAATTGGTTAGTTGTTATGATACTTGAGATCGGAGAATTAAATTTGTACTTGAAATCAGATAATTGTTATCATAATTGAGGTCGGAGAATTGAATTTATACTTGAGATCGGAGAAATGAAATTATATTTGAGATCGATGTTGACTCTGTCGCTGCGAAAATCTGACTGAATCACAGGAGACGCGTCCACTCCCTTTTATATCCTCCGATTAATTTGAAAATTCGAGGTTTCTTTGAAATTTTGACAGTTTTAAAATAAAATGCATTTTTCTTGAAATTTTCCTTAATAGCACTGTTTCCTGAATTGTAATGACTGCAGAAAATTCGGCCAAACTTTTCTCTTCCGTCTGGTACTACTTCCATGTTCCAACTTGCATTGGAAGTTCCTCAAAATCTTCTGAGTTTCCTGACAGCTATCAATTTTGCAATCTCTTCCACTTTAAATTTAAATATTTCCCTATCTAATTTGTTCTAGCATACCAAACTATTTATAATAATCAATGAGGTCAATTCACATACAAATTAACTTAACATAACATAATAAGAATAAATAATAATGACATTTTTACGTGGTCTTCCAAAATATTGACTTCACATAAATTTTGATGATTCTATCTCATGGAGACTACTCCATAGTTCAATAAGAGTGTATCCTTTACAAATATACAATGTTTCAAAGATTAAATTTAATTCTTTCCATATGAATTTTATACTAATATGTTTGAATAGATGTCAAATTTCATTCTCAAATTTCAATCTTATTTTACTTCTGCTATATAATTAATTGTATGATTTGAATTCAAATCATATCTTACCATAACAATATATATATATTGATTTAAGAAAAAAACCGGACGACACTTAAATCAATTAAACTTTACTATAGGGATGGATTGAGACATTATATAACTTACATAATTTATTCTATATATATTTCTCAAAATTATTTATTAAAATCAAATTTTCCAATAATATGGTGAATTGATATGGTAATAAAATATCGTTTTAATAATTTGTTTATAGATTGCCTGAATTAGTTCGTTACTTTAATTGTTTTACAATCTTAAATGATATTACTTACCTCTTAATTAAAAAAGAATTCTATTTATATTCACTTTTATCAGAAAATAATCAGTCTAAATATTTTCGTTTTTCGTATATAATCAATATTAATATGTATTAAAAATGGCGTTGTGAAATGTTTTGATTTTGTTTTTTCATAGAAAAACAAGAGCGCCAAAAATAAGCTATTTTATTTTGTGTTTTCGACTATTGGAACTTATCATAGAAATATTATCTGTTCTGTATGAACAGAATTCATTGAAATGATAGATTTGTGGAACATTATTAACTACTAATAAAATTATTGGTGATCAGTGACTATTAATCATCATTCCATCTATACTAATATCATCCTAAAAGATAAATATTCATAACCATAAAGTGAATATGTGTTCTGTGTTCATAACCAACAAAATATATTTGTTATTCGACCACAAACTCAAAACTGTGATTCTGAAAATCCGAGAAAGAAATCAGAAAATCCGAACAAAAAAGGATAAAATGGAAGAATTCGATCATTATTTAGAAATTATTCCGTTATTGAAAACGAAGAAATCGTCATTAATCATGCAACTAAAAGGTATATTCGAGGTTTTGAAAAGCTGGAAAATAAAGACTATAAACGGAGTTGTAGATCCAGCAAAAACTGTATGGTAAATGTTTCATTACCTATGATACTACATAGCAGTCTCTGTAAAAGTAAAAACCGTGGTTTACTAATACCTACAATTATTCAGGTTTTTTTAGCACTTCCTTTTTATGTAATCAACAGTTTTCATGTAAGGTCATAATATACAGGGTGGTCCGCGAGTAACTGTACAACGTTTAATGGTGAATAGCTGGTACCTTGGGGAGCCAGAAAACAACAATCAAATATGGGCTAAGTCTTTTCGTTTCTGAGATACAGGGTGATTTATTGATTTTGGCAAAACATTCAGATAGCTATAACTCCTGAACCGTTCTACGTATTCGCTTCAAATTTGGCACGTGTTGTCATCTCAGGCCATCAAATTGTTCATATACACCGCACCGAAATTGTACAGACCAGGACTAGGAAATTTTGATTTTTACTTCCAGGTCAAATAAAACACCCTGTACATGGAATGCCAAATTTTCGGATTCACCATCGGATTCTGCATAGATTTTCCTGCCAAATTCTGTTTTCCGCGTGAACGGCACACCTCCCGTTCATTTTTTTTTCTCGAAAATAAGATCACACCTCCGAATATTAAGTGGTGTTACGGACCTGCATTTTGCAATAGGAAGCTCATGACATTAAATTCGGTTATAAAAACATCTTATTGAAAGAATAGAATTAAGTTGTAGCGAGATACGGAACCAGCCTAATACTATTAGAAAAGCTGTCAATCAACTTAGACTTAGAGCAAGAAAATGTATTGATGAAAACGGGGGAATCTTTGAAAATCAACTTTAATCAAAGTTTTGCTTCGAAAGTTATTCAAATGTGTTTTGAATTTCTTTTTTTTTTCTTTAATTTTTGTTTTATTATTTATGTTCAGTTCGATTCTCAATATAAAAAATGTTTTTATAACCGAATTTAATGTCATGAGCTTCCTATTGCAAAATGCAGGTCCGTAACACCACTTAATATTCGGAGGTGTGATCTTATTTTCGAGAAAAAAAAATGAACGGGAGGTGTGCCGTTCACGCGGAAAACGGAATTTGGCAGGAAAATCTATGCAGAATCCGATGGTGAATCCGAAAATTTGGCATTCCATGTACAGGGTGTTTTATTTTACCTGGAAGTAAAAATCAAAATTTCCTAGTCCTGGTCTGTACAATTTCGGTGCGGTGTATATGAACAATTTGATGGCCTGAGATGACAACACGTGCCAAATTTGAAGCGAATACGTAGAACGGTTCAGGAGTTATAGCTATCTGAATGTTTTGCCAAAATCAATAAATCACCCTGTATCTCAGAAACGAAAAGACTTAGCCCATATTTGATTATTGTTTTCTGGCTCCCCAAGGTACCAGCTATTCACCATTAAACGTTGTACAGTTACTCGCGGACCACCCTGTATATGTGTATTATGTAGACATTGGTATACTAATTAGAAAATCCTTACAGATTGTTTATTGAGATCTTTGCGGTTTGTGTTAGTCCAGTATTTCTAGAGTTACAAGAAATGTTGCAGCATGTTTCAAAGAACAGCTCAAAAATTACATACATTTACCACAAAGTGACTATGTATTCAGGTAAAATAGTAAAAAAATACAAATGACTTTTACCTAATTGCATATTTTCCTAGGATATCAGGTGCCATCGATTTTACACATATAATAACAACAGTTTTCATGTAAGGATATATATTTGTTTTATGTAGAAATTGGTATACTAATAAGAACATCCTTACAGATTGTTCACTGAGATCTTCGTCTTTTGAGTTAGACCAGTATTTCTAGAGTTACGAGAAATGTTGCAGTATGTTTCACAGAACAGCACAGAAACTACGTACATTTACCACAAAAGTGACTATGTATTCAGTTAGAATAATAATAATAAATAAAAAAAAATAGAAATGACTCATTAAATTGCAAATTTTCTAAGGGTATCAGGTGCCATTGATTTTACACATGAAAAAAATCATGATATCTTCAAATACGTTTATGACCCAATTTTAATCTTGCCATACAGAAGCTGCTATAAGCAGCCGAAACGTTGGCCAAATTGAATTGGCCAATTTCCTTTATCAAGACCCCTACCCACAAACTTCTGTATGGCAAGAAAAAAATCATATCTTCGAAGGTATTGGTAAGAGTTGGGAATTATATCAATGGATTCTTATGAAAGAACTTTCTTAGCAGAAATTTAATTCAAACATCATAGAAAAATTTAAATTCAACAAGACTGCCAAAAATTATCAATCCAAGTAATCCAGTAAAACTAGAATCGTTGTCGAACATACTTCTATCATTCTCAGATTGAGATGGAAAAAATTTTAATTTATAAATTATAACTCCATAGAGAAAGCTATTATGATAATTTCCATATGCTGTGTACTACATAATTTTTGTGATGTCCATTAAGATGTTTGAAGTTATTGTGAAAATGCTGTATGTAAGTCTAGCCTGAATTAGCAAGTGATACAGAAAGGGACGAAATAGTGAAGAGTTAGGTGTGTCCACCAACCCCACAATAAGGTTCCGGGCCAATAAAGGGGGTTTGTGCTCCTTTCTTGGCAAGTGTGTTGGCCTTCTCATTTCCTATGATTCCCGCGTGACCAGGAACCTAGACCAAGGAGACCCTGTTGTTCTTGCCTACTTCATTGAGTTTCCTTCGGCACTCCCATATTAGCCTGGATTCGATAACATGGGAGATCAGAGGTTTAATAGCAACTGTCAGAGTGGATTGCTATATCACAACTCTGATAGTTTCTTTCTAGGTTCATTTCCACGCATCTTCCTATTGCAAGTACTTCTGCCTGAAAGATGCTCGGATAGGAGCCTAGCGATAGTGAGCATTTGGTGCCTGGCCCATATACTCCATCGTCAGCTCCTGTAGTGGCTTTTGAACCATCTGTGTACGATTTAATGGCATTTCTTTTAAGATCTTGGGAGGTGGATTCCTTGTCCCAATCTGTTTTCATACCAAGCATCATAGTAAAGTTCTTTTCGGTACTTACTTTCTTGATCATTTCTTCACTAGGAAGATTGGCTGATAAAATGTACCTGGTAAGCGAGGACCAGGCTTTCAGTAATATTATTATTATTATTATTATTATGTCTTTATTTCCACATCTCATTTTCAAATAACTGCTCAGTATTGTTCTGGAATATAGGAACACGGCATATGTCACGTCTCAGGAAAACAAGTTGACATTATAACAATCCATAGATAGAATAATTATATCATTCTGTGAAATCATAGAAATACGATTTATTTTTGAAATTTTGAAAAATCATATCTCCGAAAGTATTAGCTTGATAGAGTTAAAAGTGATATCATTTGAATCTTATGGTAAAACTGCTTGTTGAAAAAAAATTAATTTGGAATTATTTATGTAAAAAAAAATATTTTTTTTGTTACACCGAAACCACCTGTCCAATTTTGCCCAATGACGAACTTAGCCGAGATATTTATCTGCCAAAGCTACTCTGGAAATTTCAGTTCTCTAGCTCATTCCGTTCGAGAGTTATCGTGCCTATCCGGGCTGGCCGGCCGGACATAATGAATTTCGACCAAGGATTCTTGATCAGTGAGTCGAACCAAATCGTTCAAGACCATTTTCATCGAAAAATTCGAAAATTACAGACATTTGGGCAAATTGATAAGCACTCTGTTCCGAGGAACAAGAGCGCCAAAAATGGATAGCAGTAAGTATATTATGTACAACGCAATGTGGAAATATATTATATTATAGATTAAAATAATCCATTATCTTTGAATATAAGAGAGCTAATGAATTATCACAATATTTCCAATATACATTTAGAAGGAAAAAACCAAATGTGAATTAAAATATGAAAAATGAATATCATTATACACTAGGGTGATTCAAAAAAAAAGAATTTTTTTTTTCGTTTGGTACTCTGAAAAATAGGTTCCTAGACACCTCTAAGAAAGCCTCTCCAAGCATGAGTTCTTAATTGTAACGGGAAGGTCCTCCTTTTTACAGTTTTCTATTTTTTCTTATATCTCGCTTCCAACTACTTGAAAAATTATCTTGTTCTTCAGATCTTGTACAAAAAAGGTCTCTTACGATTTTTTCGTAAATCCAACCGTTTAAAAGATATTAACGGTTAAAGTTTGATTATTTTTGGGAAAATTTTTTATTTCTTATGAATTTTATAACTCAATGAAAAAAAATCATTATGAATGATGAGACTCATAGTTTTGTAGGAAATTTACTGCTCTATAAAAATGGTCTCTTATGATTTTTCGATCAAGTTGAGCGTTTACGAGATATTCATCGTCAAACATCAATGCATATCAATTTTTCTAGTTTTTGATCAATAATTCGAAAAATTTCAATTTATTCTGTGAGTTTCAAGGAAATTTAGACCGATTTGAGTTTTTATTATAAAAGCAACTCCTATAGATGTTTTCTGTTCAAAAATTCATTTGAAAGTTTTTATTCTAATAATATTTTTTTTAAATTTTATCTTTAATAATTTAAAATCTTAATCGCGTTGTTTATGTATATTTTGTGAAAAAAAATTTAAAAATACGCACTGAAGAAATTTCATAATAATAAATGACAACGCGATTAAGATTTTAAATTATTAAAGATAAAATTAAAAAAATATATTATTAGAATAAAAACTTTCAAATGAATTTTTGAACAGAAAACATCTATAGGAGTTGCTTCTATAATAAAAACTCAAATTTGTCTAAATTTCCTCGAAACTCAAGAATAAATTGAAATTTTTCGAATTATTGATCAAAAACTAGAAAAATTGATATGCATTGATGTTTGACGATGAATATCTCGTAAACGCTCAACTTGATCGAAAAATCATAGGAGGCCATTTTTATAGAGCAGTAAATTTCCTAAAAGACTGTGAGTTTCATCATTCATAATGATTGTTTTTCATTGAGTTATAAAATTCATAAGAAATAAAAAATTTTCCCAAAAATAATCAATCTTTAACCGTTAATATCTTTTAAACGGTTGGGTTTACGAAAAAATCGTAAGAGACCTTTTTTCTAGAGCACTCAATTTCCTACAAAATCTAAGGAACAAGATATTTTTTCAAGTAGTTGGAAGTGAGATATAAATTTTTCTATCTGATAATAAGAAAAAATAGAAAACTGTAAGAAGGAGGACCTTCCCGTTACAATTAAGAACTCATGCTTGGAGAGGCTTTCTTAGAGGTGTCTAGGAACCTATTTTTCAGAGTACCAAACGAAAAAAAAAATATTCTTTTTTTTTTAATCACCCTATTATACACAAAATAATGTATAAAACATTTCGTACATGAAAATGCAGTTACAAGTTTATACATTTCCATAGCCTCTGGGAAAAAATCAAATATGAAATATAGTAGATATAGATATTGAATCCATAACACTAGAATTGAGACCTGTACTGAAACTTACTGAATGCAATAATTTTGACAGAGTTTTGCTGGATAGAACCGCAAAAATTTTGCTGAGGAGTTTGTATCCCTAAGGGGTATTTTTAAATGATGTCAAAAAAAGAATTTTTTCATCTAAAGTAAAGCGCCTTCCTCTGGGTTTCAGGTTTTGACACCTTATTTGAGACAAGAGAAAATTAAAGGTTGGTGTGTTCATCGAGTGCCTGAGCGGTTCATGAGAATGGCAAGCATTCTGTAGCTCTTTCACTACAAATTTCAGGCCTCTATTCTTTTCCGCAATCCTTCCCACTTTACGTTGCAGATCAGTGGCCATTTTTTCCCTAGCGTCTGGCGATACCTTAGAGAATCGTGTCCTTCTGGTTTTTCCTGAAGAGAAAATTATAACAATTCAATTTTATATAATCAAAAATCATTTAAGATTAGTAAATAAAATAAGTTATTTGGGGTAGCAGGAATTACAGGTTCAACTTCAGACTCATATTCTACCTTAAGCACATCTTGGACATGTAGGAATAGATATTCAACTAAGAAAAATCATCAAGCATTTTATATCATGCATAATATCAACATATCACATTGAAATTTATAACTTTAAATGAAACAGTATCAATAAATGGAAATCTTACATGAACATGAAGGTCCTGCTTGCACTGGTGTGGAACCATTTCCGATAATATAATCTGGATCTATTAATAGAAATTCAAATATCAATTAATTGCTTTAATTTTACGAGAAAGCATGGTTAGTTAATATTTCAGATAGGTCAAGAAAACAAGTTTTTGAATCTACACATTCTAATGAGTAGTGTGCAAGCTCCTGCAACTATAATCATTCAAGATATGAACAATAAAATGGAAAAAATTCATTTACCTTGTACTCCAACATCCATCGGCAAGCCTCGAGTAGGAAAGGCAACAGGTCGTACAATGAATTGCTTCTCAATATTTATTACAATGTCGGACGGATCAAAATGGCTGGAACAAATTTGATGATGTCTGTACACTAAAATTGCAGCCCTAGTCAGCATCAAGGCATCCTATTATTTCCAGCCATATTTTCCAAACCTGATAATTAATCACAATTAAGTACTTTATTGCTCCTACATGTATACAAATAAGATCTATCAGCCTACTGACAATTAAACAATCATATGCAAAGAAACAAAGGAGATTAAATATGGATGTTCCATTTTGGCGCTCTAGTTCCTCGGAACTGAGTGCTTATCAATTTGCCCAAATGTCTGTAATTTTCGAATTTTTCGATGAAAATGGTCTTAAACGATTTGGTTCGACTCACTGATCAAGAATCCGTGGTGGAAAATCATTCTGTACGGCCGTCCGGCCGGCCGGCCGTAGGCACGATAACTCTCGAACGGAATGAGCTAGAGAGTTGAAATTTTCAGAGTAGGTTTGGGGGATAAATATCTCGGCTAAGTTCGTTACTGGGCAAAATCGGACAGAAGGTTTCGGAGTAATAAAAAAAAGATTTTTTTTACAGAACAAATTCCAAATTAAATTTTTTTTAATAAGCAGTTTTATCATAAGAATCAATTCATATCACTCTATCATATAACTCTAACAAGCTAATACTTTCGGAGATATGATTTTTCAAACATTCAATGTAAATCGAATTTCACAGATTGATATATAATTATTCTATCTATGAATTTTCATAATGTCAACTTGACAGAAGGGAATATTGTAACTTCAAAATTATTGGGGTTGAAATACTCGTATTTCAGCGATGCAACGGGGACCTCACCCGAAAATGTTTGAAAATATTACGTAAATATTGAAAGCATAATACTGTAGTTCGAGAGAGGAGAAAATTTGGTGAACGTAGATGAGGAAATTTTTGATCGATTACAAGGTAATTTTTTCATTATTTCTTCTCTTCTTTAATACATGTTTTATGGAATATCTACTATTTGTAGGTACTTCAAACCTGTTTTGGCCAATTGTCATACGAAACTTGTTTTTTTGGCGCTCTAGTTCCTCGGAACAGAGTGCTTATCAATTTGCCCAAGTGTCTGTAATTTTGGAATTTTTGGCTGAAAATGGTCTCAAACGATTTGGTTGGACTCACTGATCAAGAATCCGAGTGCGAAATCGATTCTGTCCGGCCGGCCGACCGGCCGTAGGCACGATATCTCTCGAACGAAAGGAGTAAGCGGATTGAAAATTGCAAGGTGGTTTTGGAGCGTCAATATCTCGGACAAGTTCCTTCGATCTATCTGAAATTTAGCATCAAATTGTAGAATCATGACCTTTATACGCATGTCAAGTTTTGTATTGACCAGATTAACGCAAAGTGTAAAAAAAAAAATTTTGAAAATTTAAAATATGCTTTTCCACAATAACTCTCGAACGAAATGAGCTAGGTAGTTGAAATTTTCAGAGTAGGCTAGGGAGATGAATATCTCGGTTAAGTTCGTTATTGGGCAAAATTGGCCAGATTTAATTCGATTTCTTCCATGGTGCAGTTCTCATTCTCATGATTGCTCATTTAATCTTGATAAATAAACTATTATTTGAATTGAATTTCCTTTATGATGCAGCTCTATCATATGTATACATTGATATAATTCCCAACTCAGAGAAACCAATACTTTCGGAGATATAATTTGTCTGTTTGAACTAGAGCGCCAGAAAGCTCCTGTCCACAGGGCTTGAACCCATTTTCTATTCGTATTTTGTACTGTTATTGTTTGTATAAGTGCTTTTAGTGGGTATTTTCTGGCCCTTTGGCAATTATTTTTTTGATGAAACAGATTCAAAGTGTCTTGTAAGTCCTTGAGTCGTTTGAAACAGTTTTTATGCAGTAAGCAATAAAGTATTGAAATTACATGAAAACGAACTTACCTCATCATCTTTAGGAAGCCTGTGCAACCTACTCCTGTTCAAACAGTCTTTCCTGTCTTTCACTATACAGCTAACCATCTTTAGAAACAAAACCAAAACTACGCAAAAACAGAATACTTTATACTTTCAACGTTTCAACAACAAGCAATCTCGAAGTTGAAAATGAATTGAAACAAGTCGGCAGCAGCATACAGTAAAATGCACAACATGCCGCTCGAGTTCAACCAATCAGCGTAAGGCTGAAACCCGCAACCCGCAACAATGATGGTTAGTTTGTCTCTTTTTAATCTAACCTGCTTTCTGTACTGAGGCTGTCAGATTCACTTGTGTTTTGTGTTGCTGTTGACTATTATCATTGGTATTATTAAAAATAATAACCCAGGCATTTTTAATCAAAATCCATACAACATAAATGGATGCAAGTAAGTTTTTTATGATTGTTTCATTCATAATAATAATTAATAACTATCAATTTTTAGCCGTCATGCAATTGGTCACGTTTGCCAGAAAACTTTTTCCAGCTTATCAACAAGAAATCGTCGTTTGAGATTAGTTCATCATGAAGAAATAAAAAAAACTGTACACAACAAGTGTCCTGTTTGCACTGAGGAAGAAAAAATATCCTTCAGAACTGAACTACAATCTCTCAACCAATCATTTCAAACCAGTGCTCCTTTGAATATTAAAACCTCCTCTTATGAATTCGGGAATATGGAAGAATTTGAGTCTTGGCGAGCACTAAATCATATAAATGTGGATTCTGCACTGGTTGCATGCATTACAGTGCCCAAGGATATAATAAAAGGTATATATTTTAATGAAAGCGATTGCAAAGGTTTGTATATATATAATTGCTAAAATTGGCAGTCTTATAATACTCTTGTTGCTTAATGAATAATATCGGATATTTTAAAAACAAGAAAGCAATGTTTCCATAGATTCTAATAGAAAACGTTAGGTACGAGTGGGGAAATTTTTGTGGGAATATAGTATCAGTAAATTGGAGAATTTTTAGATAGTGAATGAATATGATATTGCTTGATGATGAAAATTTCTGGAAAATTAATAGTTTAATGGGGGATTTCTTTAGCCATGTAAAAAATAAAAATAATGGTGCTGTTAATATTAGTAAAAAAAATGGGTTCCAGCCCTGTGGACAGGAGCTTTCTGGCGCTCTAGTTCAAACAGACAAATTATATCTCCGAAAGTATTGGTTTCTCTGAGTTGGGAATTATATCAATGTATACATATGATAGAGCTGCATCATAAAGGAAATTTAATTCAAATAATAGTTTATTTATCAAGATTAAATGAGCAATCATGAGAATGAGAACTGCACCATGGAAGAAATCGAATTAAATCTGGCCAATTTTGCCCAATAACGAACTTAACCGAGATATTCATCTCCCTAACCTACTCTGAAAATTTATACTACCTAGCTCATTCCGTTCGAGAGTTATTGTGGAAAAACTTTTTTTAAAGTTTCAAAATTTTTTTTTACACTTTGCGGTAATCTGGTCAATGCAAAACTTCACATGCGTTAAAGGTCATGATTCTACAATTTGATGCTAAATTTCAGATAGATCGAACGAACTTGTCCGAGATATTTACGCTCCAAAACCACCTTGCAATTTTCAATCCGCTAACTCCTTTCGTTCGAGAGTTATCGTGCCTACGGCCGGTCGGCCGGCCGGATAGAATCGATTTCGCACTCGGATTCTTGATCAGTGAGTCGAACCAAATCGTTTGAGACCATTTTCAGCCAAAAATTCCAAAATTACAGACACTTGGGCAAATTGATATGCACTCTGTTCCGAGGAACTGGAGCGCCAAAAAAACAAGTTTCGTATGACAATTGCCCAAAACAGGTTTAAAGTACCTACAAATAGTAGGTATTCCATAAAACATGTATGAAAGAAGATGAGTAATAATATGAAAGAAGATGAGTAATAAATAAAATACCTTGTAATCGATCAAAAATTTCCTGATCTACGTTCACCAAATTTTCTCCTCTCTCGAACTACAGAATTATGCTTTCAATATTTACGTAATATTTTCAAACATTTTCGGGTGAAGTCCCCGTTGCATCGCTAAAATACGAGTATTTCAACCCCAATATTTTTGAAGTTACAATATTCCCTTCTGTCAAGTTGACATTATGAAAATTCATACATAGAATAATTATATCAATGTGTGAAATACGATTTACATTGAAATTTTGAAGAATCATATCTCCGAAAGTATTAGCTTGTTAGAGTTAAAAATGATATGAATGGATTCTTATGATAAAACTTCTTATTAAAAAAAATTTAATTTGGAATTTGTTTCGTAAAAAAAAATTTTTTTTTTGTTACTCCGAAACCATCTGTCTGATTTTGCCAAATAACGAACTTAGCCGAGATATTTATCCCCCAAACCTACTCTGAAAATTTCAACTCTCTAGCTCATTCCGTTCGAGAGTTATCGTGCCTACGGCCGGACGGCCGGCCGGACAGAATGAATTTCGACCACGGATTATTGATCAGTGAGTCGAACCAAATCGTTTAAGACCATTTTCATCGAAATATTCGAAAATTACAGACATCTGGGCAAATTGATAAGCACTCAGTTCCGAGGAACTAGAGCGCCAAAAATAGAAAAACAATTGTATTTAACAAGTAAAAAGTAGAATATAGTTTGTTTAGAGTGGGCGAAGTGAGTTAGCATATAATGATACATTATGTATCATATTTTTTCTCAATGTTTTATCAACAGTTGTAAGGAGGACCTGCTGGTAGTTGGTGGTTCAATTCTTTCAATCCATAAACAGTTGCTTGTAAATAATACGAAACAATATTAGTAAAAGGAGTGAACTGGAGAGAGGTAAAATTGTAAATTTATGT
The DNA here is from genome assembly GCA_937662695.2 of Halyzia sedecimguttata. NCBI lineage: Eukaryota > Metazoa > Arthropoda > Insecta > Coleoptera > Coccinellidae > Halyzia > Halyzia sedecimguttata. The sequence continues at coordinate 142,563,803 of OW569411.2, forward strand.
TCTATAGTTTATTTGAGTGGATGGAGTAAGCTTCCTAAATGTGAGTGAAGAGAAACATTTTCGAATCTTGTTCCGGAAATGTTTTCTCAGGTGAGTTTCATATTTCGGTACCGAACATGAAGTAAGAGATCTGAGACAACTTATGTTCTGTACCGACATATAAGAATCTTCTGGTTAATTGCTAAGATGAACAGATTTTGGAACAAGCTTCTCAGATTTTTCTCACATCGTTCACATTTCGGAATATACATTATGAATATTTTATTTTTCCTTAGGAGGTTGTGCTGGTGGTTGGTTTATAATTTATATGTTATTAACATATTGAAATTTGGTCACATTTTGTGGAAAAATTGAGTAGTTATTAATGGCATAATAATTTAATAAGATGCTTGAAACTCAATAAGGCTACTAATATCATAACTATTGGCCGAGCTGTTTGAATCTTGGGAGATCTTAACCAGCCCTTAGAAAGAGTGCAATAATATGTATAACTCATTTTAGCTCTTTGCTTTAAGTGAAAAATTTTTTATGTCCTCAATCATTTGATAATTATTATTCTATCAGAAAAAATGTGCAAACAAAAGTGGTAGTTTTACCATATTTCTCAAAATATTGCAAGCACAGGAATCGATGCTGTTACTCCTTTCAATTCATTTACCTTGAGGCAAGAGATGGCTGTGCCTACATTTTATATTTGCTACCCATATTAATCGATTTCATGAAATGAATTTCCCCATTCATCACTATTGTTTAATTTCTATATTCCATGTTTCGTAAAATTTTAGTTGTTGCATGCTATATGAAATATATTACATTTCATAAGATTGATTTTTCTTTTTTGTATATTCTAGAGCACAAATATATATTTGAAAATATAATGGATGGTCCCTTTTTTTTAAGTAATCCTCTGAATATAGGTACTATATATAATAATAATCATTAATAATTAAGAGCCTAGCAATTGTATTGATACAAGTTTCAAGGGTATATCGACTCAAACAGGAGTAAAGAAAAAACTCTTTTTTCTATACCGAGCTTTCGCAATCTATTTTTATTGCTTCATCAGGGTTACTAAAATGGAAAACATTAATTTCAAAACAGTACAATTTTACAATAAAATAAACCTTACCGAAACTGAATTTTTTAAATAGCCTACATAGCCTGACAAGAAACATTAACATTTACTAATAAACTTCAAGATCTCAACTCAAACACCCAAAATTCCAAGTTAACCTTATTTCTGATTTGTACCTGACATCTCATCTCTGAACTCTCTGTCATTCTCATAAGTCTAAATCACTCTCCCTGTCACTGCTCTTCTTCTTTCTCTAGAATGTTCATTTCGTTTGTTGGTTTCTGTGAGCTGCGTCCTCTACCGGTCCCGACAGTAAGTAACTATCCCTGAAAATGTGAGGTGTGTCTTTCGCTAGGTTCAAAATTTAGTTTAACCGCAACAAAAAAAGACATAAAACTGGAAAATGTCATAGCAGATGTTGAGTACATTATGGGATATATTCCTGAAGAGAGAAAAGAGGTTCATAGAGCAAGAGTTACAAATATGATAACCAACTTCATACACAAAGATATAGCAGTGAGTTCACCCATGGACAAATGGTACATGGAAACAAAAAAGTTTTTGAAAGAAAACGAGAACATCATAGTACTGAACAGCGACAAGGGGTCAGTTACAGTGATCATGGATAAGTCAGATTATGAAAACAAGATACAGACCATACTGGATTCCAAAGATTTCAAATGATTGCCCAGGGATCCTACTTCAACGATACAAAATACATGTAATAAATTTATTCAACAACTAAGTGATAAAAACTACATAACAAAGGAACAAGCGAAGAAGATGAAGACGTACAACTCAGTAAGTCCAAGGATTTATGGAAATCCCAAGGTCCATAAGCAGGGTTTTCCCATAAGACCTATCATATCAAGCATTAATAGCCCCATGAATGAATTGTCTAAATTTATAGCAGATATACTTAAGGCATCATATGATACAAACAACGAATATTATATACGAGACACATTCCACTTTGCAGAAATGGTAAATAAATTGAGGATGCCAGAGGATCACAGGTTAGCATCTTTTGACGTAATAAATTTGTTCGGAAATTTGGAGAGTACAAGGGTAATTGATATATTAAAAAACAAATGGCACAAAATCAAGGAACACACTGTTGTTGAAGAAAAACTGTTTTTTGAGATTCTTAAGTATGTTTTGGATAACAACTATTGTACCTTTCGAGGGAAGTTTTACAGACAGGTATTTGGGTGTGCTATGGGGTCGAAAGTCAGCCCTGTTTTAGCCCAATATGTAATGGATGATTTACTAGATAATTGTTCAAGAAAGCTGAAATTTAGGTTTAAATTAATAAAGAAATTTGTAGATGACATAATAGCTGCATTACCTGAATGTGAGGTTGCCAATGTATTGGAATGTTTTAACTCATACTGCTCAGATCTGCAGTTTACTTTGGAAATGGAAAACAACAATAAAGGTGTACCATTCCTAGATACTATGGTATATAGGAAGAATAATGAAATACAATTGGGATGGTACAAAAAAAGCTCAAGTTCAAATAAATTCATAAATTATTACTCGAGTCATAATATAAATATAAAAATTAATGTTATTAAAGAAATGAGAAACAGAATAACCAAGATATGTAATGAAGCTTTCTTAAAGGAGGGACTGGATAGTCTTTTTGAAATCCTGTTGCAAAATAGTTATCCAAGAGGAATGTTGAAAAAATTGATATATGCAACAGGTGAAATAGTGTTGACAACTGCTGAGATTAATAAGGATGAAATCCCTGAAAGGAAGTACTATGCATCGTTTCCGAACATTCCAAGATTGACGACAAAAGTAAAAGAAGCTTTCAAAAATGAAAACGTTCAAATAGCAACATACAACGTTAAAACGGTGCAAACATTATATAGTACATTGAAAGATCCTATACCAACAGGATTAAAGAGTATTGTGATCTATGAATTGAAGTGCCTCGGTTGTGACAGAAAATATATTGGACAGACTTCACAGTGGGTAAAAAGTAGAGTGGCCCTCCACAAATCGGACATTACAAAGTATAAGGATAGATGTGCATTAGCAACCCATGCACACAATTTTAACCATGGAATTGATTTTGAAGGTGTGAAAGTGCTGAAGGTGGAAAATAACTATCAAAAAAGGTTAATACAAGAAATGATAGAAATAAATAAAATCAGTGATCCTATAAATAAGAAATCAGATACTCAAAGACTCAGTAATGTGTACTGTTACTTACTGTCGGGACCGGTAGAGGACGCAGCTCACAGAAACCAACAAACGAAATGAACATTCTAGAGAAAGAAGAAGAGCAGTGACAGGGAGAGTGATTTAGACTTATGAGAATGACAGAGAGTTCAGAGATGAGATGTCAGGTACAAATCAGAAATAAGGTTAACTTGGAATTTTGGGTGTTTGAGTTGAGATCTTGAAGTTTATTAGTAAATGTTAATGTTTCTTGTCAGGCTATGTAGGCTATTTAAAAAATTCAGTTTCGGTAAGGTTTATTTTATTGTAAAATTGTACTGTTTTGAAATTAATGTTTTCCATTTTAGTAACCCTGATGAAGCAATAAAAATAGATTGCGAAAGCTCGGTATAGAAAAAAGAGTTTTTTCTTTACTCCTGTTTGAGTCGATATACCCTTAAAACTTGTATCAATATAATAATAATGTTATGTGTTGTTTCCGAATGGCCACCGACTGAGGTCCTTCAGCCTTACATAGGTACTTTTTTCCACAAATAGTTTATGTTGAAAATCACAATAGACAAAAAACAAACTTATATTTCACACAACTGAATATCTGGATCTGGACTAAATGTATTATCACATATAGTTTTCCAATTGCATCTCCAGGAAAAAATATTTTTTATTCTTGAAATTAAATGCCAAATTACTGCAACATATTCTGTTAAAGGAAATTTTATAATTGTGCAGTATTAACAATTTTCGAACCGTTTCTGAACACAATTTTACGCATTTCTTCTCTATCATTTATATCTGAAAACTTAGGCAAGTTGGCCATGAACTTTTTCGAAAGTTCTCCTCTAATTTCATAATTGAAGAATCTGAGAATTATTGGCAATTTCTTTCAAATAGCTTCGATCTTGCAGTACTTGAGTATTCTAGAGTTGATGGCTTGGAGCATTATGCTGGAATGAAGTATCTGGTTTATTTTGGTCCGCAGTTCTGAAGGTTCTACAACAGTATACTGAGACCTAAATGCAGAATCTTCCCCATATTTCTGTTCAATTAATAATTATGATTTAGTCTTTAGTCATTATATACTGTATATTCCGTTTGAGATAAATAAAATACGAAATATAAGAGGCTTCGACAGCTGTCAGAGTTTGACAATTAATTCCAAATTTTAATAGAATGTGGTTACGAGCATGCCGCCTTCTCATTGGTTGAACTCGAGCGGCATGTTGTGCATTTTACTGTATGCTGTCGGCAGCGCACAGCTGTTAAACCATCACGTGACCCACGAAACGCGGAGGAAGAGACATCTACAAAATTTCACGGGAACCACGCGAACTATACAGGGTCTTTCACGAGGAACCTCACCCATATTTATACGGGAAACTACTGAACGTATTTTCATGAAATTCAGCACTTATAAGTATTTCACGATGCTGATAAAATCTAAAATATTTTCAAGGCATGAGCACCTCCGGTTTTTCCGGAAATGACGTCAACTTCCGTTTTTCAAATTAGAACACCATTTTTGTATTGCAGAAATAGATTCCTTAGGAAATTTCAAGTTATTTTGATGTAACATTTTTCAGTTTCGGTTGGAAAATTCTCTCTGAGCGGGAAAATTCGAAAAAAAAATCGAAAATAGAGCTCCGCTGAAACAAGAATAACTTCGAGGTTTTTGGATGGAAAATTTTCATTTTTGGGATTTTTCAAGATCTAAGATTGATGTATCCACTTTGAAAATCGAAATCGCGATTCATGATACAATGGGTGAAAAAATCGCTTTCAAAGTTAGGGATGACAAAATCGTGAAAAATCAATTTTTTCAAATTAGAACCCCATTTTTTTATAGCAGATATTGAATCTACGTTAAAAAATAATGTGAGTGTATGCATCACACCCTTGCCCTAAAATGGATATTTTCTGAGTTATTCACAAAAAACTGTTTTTCGTCTTGAATTTTCAGCTATTTCTTTTCCCTTCACGCCAAAAAGATGAAATTTTCAGGAACTGTTATTTGAACCATGCTGTAGATTTTTCACCCCTTCTTGAAACCGACTCAAGTTACTATTAGGAGAACCATGGCAAACTCTCGCAGTTATAACTAGAGAAAATGCTCAAATAATCATTAAAGGATACTGTGGGAGGTATACTCATTATTCAACGGTTTTTTTCTGGGTTTTCTCTCCCAAACTCTGAAGTTATTTTATAACTATCAACAAAATAATTCTCTCGATTTTCGTTGAGCGTCTGAAGAAGGGGTCTGATATAGACTCCGAAACGTTACGCTATAGTTGTTTCTTCGTTGATGTTGTTTCGTTGTTGTTTGTTAGGCAACATTGTTCAATTGATTGCTTCTGACAAATATCCTGTGTTTCTTACGCAGAAGCAAATCACAAAATAATTAATTTTTATTTTATAGATATTCTTCAGAGTTTGGGAGAGAAAACCCAGAAAAAAACCGTTGAATAAAGATGCTCAAAGTTTTGACCGTTAATTTCTAGACATTTATTTATACGTCTCAGGAATGCTTCGTGCGTTGCTCTTCTTATTTCTTCTGGAGGCAGAGATCTGCAAAAGTGTTTAAAAACCAAATTGAGTTTCAAAACTATGAATCTAAAAATCTAAACAAACCTGAACGCATTTCTGACTCGTTCTATGCAGTCCTCTTTGTCAGTCAGGGGAGTTGAGTAGACAATATTTTTTATCCTACCCCAAACATAATAGTCTAAAGGAGTTAAATCGGGAGAACGTGGTGGCCAAAGATGTGGACCATTGTTCGCCAACCATCGATCTTCAAATAGCCTGTAGAGGATATTTGACACATTGAGTGAATTGTGTGGAGGCGCGCCATCTTGTTGATACCATAAGTCATTATGGTTCTGTACTAGCGGCTCAATTATTTGAGTCAATATGTCAGAATATCTATCTCCTAAGGGAGAACGTTCTTTAAATAATGCAAACATGTGTAGTGTTCTATCTTACCAGTTAAAGTCCCATCATAAATTTGAACATCGAGAATTGCATTATTTTTGATGGCACAAAAAACATTGATACTCCAGGTCTCTTGAAAGTTCCATTGTCTGAAGTGGTGGTTGTTCTCTTCATCCCAATAATGACTGTTATGTCTATTGAAAGAACCATTCTTTGTGAATTTAGATTCATCTGTCCAAATTATACAGTCCAAAAAGTTTTCATTCTCTTGAAATCGAATCATCATAGCTTCGCAAAACTCTGTTCTCCTGACGAAATCAGTTTCCTTCAAATGCTGTACCCTATTGAATTTATATGGGTGCATTTTATGTTTTTTTAATATTCTCCAAACACTCGATTGAGATAATCCCAGATCAATCTCGGCATCTTTGAGAGAATTTTGAGGATTCACACGAAAATATGCAAGAACTGTAATTTCGTTGTTCTCATCTTCTAGTACACTTTTTTCTCTGTGTATAGTTTTCTTAACGAAAGATCCGACATTTCTCAAGTTTGTCATGGTTCTGTTAATGGTATCTCTCGTTGGTCTGGGTCGGTCAGGAAACCTCTCAATGAACAGTCGAATCGTTCTATCTACTACTTTATTACATTCTCCATGAAGTAGAATGAGATTTAAATAAACTTCATTGGTAAAATTAGGCATAGTGATCGATTTTATAACTTAATACGAATTATCACCAAATTAATAGTAAACACAAAATGGTACTGAATAAAGAGGAATTTGGCAGATGTAATTAATGATATTTATCATTAAAAAAAAAATGTAAAACATGGTAAGTTTTTGCATATGGTTCATAAGGAATTATTTATTTATCACTGGAGAGAAAACCGATGGCCGATTAGTTGAAATAAAGAGGTTTCCGATACAAATTCGAATCAAAATTCGCCATCTATTTAGGAACAACCTGTAACTTTTTTCTCTTGCATATTAGGGTAGTAAAATCTAAAACATGGTTTAAGTAACAGTTCCTGAAAATTTCATCTTTTTGGCGTGAAGGGAAAAGAAATAGCTGAAAATTCAAGACGAAAAACAGTTTTTTGTGAATAACTCAGATAATATCCACTTTAGGGCAAGGGTGTGATGCATACACTCACATTATTTTTTAACGTAGATTCAATATCTGCCATAAAAAAATGGGGTCCTAATTTGAAAAAATTGATTTTTCACGATTTTGTTATCCCTAACTTTGAAAGCGATTTTTTCACCCCCTGTATCATGAATCGCGATTTCGATTTTTAAAGTGGATACACCAATCTTACATCTTGAAAAATCCCAAAAATGAAAATTTTCCATCCAAAAACCTCGAAGTTATTCTTGTTTCAGCGGAGCTCTATTTTCGATTTTTTTTTCGAATTTTCCCGCTCAGAGAGAATTTTCCAACCAAAACTGAAAAATGTTACATCAAAATAACTTGAAATTTTCTAAGGAATCTATTTCTGCAATGAAAAAATGGTGTTCTTATTTGAAAAACGGAAGTTGACGTCATTTCCGGAAAAACCGGAGGTGCTCATGCCTTGAAAATGTTTTAGATTTCATCAGCATCGTGAAGTACTTATAAGTGCTGAATTTCATGAAAATACGTTCAGTAGTTTCCCGTATAATATGGGTGAGGTTCCTCGTGAAAGACCCTGTATTACTCGCCCAGACTTTAGTGAGAGAGTTTCCACCCCATCACATAAACAACGTTGGATCCACGATACACTAACAGTTGCTTCGGCCACACTATGCTCCTCGTCCTGCTCGTCATCCTGCTCCTCGTGTTGCCGCGATGTTTCCCTACCTGGACACACACTGCTCTCTCTCCTCGTGCAATTAATCGCGACATTTGCGACGGTTCGCATTAGGTTGTTTGCCCATGCAGCGCACGTTGGATGTTGAAACCCAGGGCCAGCGCTAATAAATTTGGCGCCTGAAGCAATAGGAATTTTCAGGCGTCCCTACCTATGAAATGATAAGTCGGCCGGTGAACTGGGTCAAACTGCCGCCCCCAGAAAGCGCCTGGCGCCTGAAACAGTTACTATTTTTTCACCATCAGCGCCGGCCCTGTTGAAACCGATCCAATTCAAACATGGTTGTTGGTTGTAGAATGCTAACGTGCTAATTTTTGCAAAATTTCGTGAGGATCATAGTACTAGAAAATTTAAAAAATTATTGAAAAAATTTTTATACAGGATGGTCCACGAGAAACTGTAGCATGTTTCATGGCGGATAGAAGGTATCCAGGGGAGCCAGAAAACAAAAATTAAATATGGTCTAAGGCTATTCCTTTCTGAGATACAGGGTGACTCAACTTAACTAACTGCTATGTACAAGTCACCACAGTATTCTGTTGTGGAATTCAATGAGGAGTTATCGCTATATTTGGAAAAAGAAAAACACTGCAGTAAGCATATAATTACAGGAAACATAAACATTGATTTATTGTCCCATGGATATTTTGTGAAAGAGTATAAGAATATATTTTGTTCTTTTGGGTTTGTATGACTCATTAATGAGATTACACGCCCGGATAGTTGAACATGTCTGGGCCATTTTTTCGTAAGGGGCATGCATCCTGAAAATTCAAGTATAGATGGAATCGTCTTACAAAATTTAATTACTGATCATTATCCTATAATGCTGTACACCGATCTGAAAATCCAAAAATATACTGGTATAAGACATTGCACAAGAAAATATGTTGACTATACGAAATTGAATGGTTCACTCAGAAATGAAAATTGGGAAAAAGTATATGAGAGTGCTGACAAAAATACGACAACAAGCAATTTCATAGACACCTTGAAAAATTATGTAGAAAGTAGTACAACCGCTATACACATGAATAAAAAAAAAATGGGTTCAAGCCCTGTGGACAGGAGCTTTCTGGCGCTCTAGTTCAAACAGACAAATTATATCTCCGAAAGTATTGGTTTCTCAGAGTTGGGAATTTTATCAATTGATTCATATGATATAACCGCATCATAAAGGAAATTCAATTCAAATAATAATTTATTTATCAAGATTAAATGAGCAATCATGAGAATGAGAACTGCACCATGGAAGAAATCAAATTAAATCTGGCCAATTTTGCCCAATAACAAACTTAACCGAGATACTCATCTCCCTAATCTACTCTGAAAATTTCAACTACCTACCTCATTCCGTTCGAGAGTTATATCTATGTCTATGGATGAAAAGCAGTCTCACTACTCTCAGATCTCTTACTAACTTCATGTTCCGTTCCGAAAGGTAAGACTTTTCTGAGAAAAACTAATTTCGGAGCAAACAACTGAGATTTTTCTCACTTCGCTCACAATTCTTCGATTGATTAGATAATGTAATGTCACAGGAACATAAGTTGACATTAGGACAATTCATACATAGAATTATATCATTCTGTGACAACGTTGAAATACAATTTATTATTGAAATTTTGAAAAATCATATCTCCAAAGTATTAGCTTGTTAGAGTTAAAAATGATATGAATGGATTCTTATGATAAAACTGCTTATTAAAAAAAATTATAATTTGGAATTTGTTTTGTAAAAAAAAATATTTTTTTTTTACTCCGAAACCATCTGTCCGATTTTGCCCAATAACAAACTCAGCCAAGATATTTATCCCCCAAACCTACTCTGAAAATTTCAACTCTCTAGCTCATTCCGTTCGAGATTTATCATGCCTACGGCCGGCAGGCCAGACCAGCCGGCCGGACAGAATGAAATTCGACAACGGATTCTTGATCAGTGAGTCGAACCAAATCGTTTAAGACCATTTTCATCGAAGATTTCGAAAATGACAGACATTTGGGCTAATTGATTAGCACTCCGTTCCGAGGAACTAGAGTGCCAAAAACACGGAATAGAAAAAATTGGATGACTCGAAAAACGCTAAATGAAATAAATAAAAAACAAAATATGTATAAAAGAATAAAAAAAGAACCTGAAAATACAGAACTGAAAAGTGAATATTCTAAACTCAAAAATTACCTACGCAAGCTTATATCTGAGGATAAGAAACAATATTTGCAGAAATGCATAAAAAAGAACCAAGGTGTATTGGAGTATGTTAAAAATATGACTTATACAAATAAGCAGAATATACCTATAAAATATATTAAGGGACAGGATGGTAGGAAGATTGAAGTGAACAAGAGATGTGCGATGCCTTCATTGATTATTGTAGTGGATTGGGAGAAAGTTATGCCACTAAAATAAAAGCTCCAGGTGATTTCACGGAGAGAAAATACCAACAAGATAAGTCTTTCTTTTTGTTTCCAACCGACGCAACTGAGGTAGAAAATTGTATAAGCAGTCTCAAATCAAAGAAATCAACTGGATATGATGAAATACGCTCGGAAACATTGAATGAAATAAAAACTGAGATATCGGGACCTCTAGCTCATTTGGTGAATGGCTGCTTCGAGAATGCTTGTTTTCCGGAGAGCCTTAAACTTGGAATTGTGAAACCAGTATTTAAAGGCGGTGATAGGACCCAAATGGTAAATTATAAACCAATTACTCTGGTGTCTAACATAGCCAAAATCCTAGAAAAACTAATAAAAGTACGTATGCTTGCGTTTTTGGAACCGGCGTGAAGACAGCTATGCGTTTCAGCTATGGATTTGCAGATACTGTAAGTCGAGCGCCTAACTGCCGGCTGGCGTCGTGGGTCGTTTAACAGGGATCGAAACTCGTAGCTGGCCACGGCTCGCTTCGTAACACGCTGTAGTGTCGAACCGGGACGCCCACTTCAATATATTTATTCGAATTAATTCCTTCCTGAAAATGCCAATAGTTCATTTTTTCAAGAGTGTATGCTGCTTAAACTGTTCTTGAAATTCTATAAAACCCCTAATTTTGTCGCGAAAAAAATCGTAAATTCCTGAAGATAAAAATATATCGCATTTCTTCATGGCAATAGGATCTACATAGTCTCCTCTTTAAATCCTATATGACCACATATTTTTCCGGGCAAGAATTGACCCCTTACAACCCCCTCTCTTGTTCTCGCGAATAAAATCGTAAGTTCTTAAAAAGAAAAAAAATTCGTTCCTTTTTCCATGTGAGTAGGAGCTATTTAGTCTACTCATCGAACCTTTATGAGCTTATATTTTGCCGGGCAAGAATTAACCCCCTACAAACCCCTCCATTGTTCTTGCGAAAAAAACCGTAAGTTCTTAAAAATTAAAAAAAATTCGCACCTTTATCATGTGAATAGGAGCTACATAGTATACTCTTTTAGACCTAAATGACCCTATATTTTGCCGGCCAAGAATTGACCCCCTACAACCCCCTCTATTTTCCTATCGCGAAAATATCAAAAGTTCTTGGAAAATGAAAAATTTCGCACTTTTTTCATGTGAATACGAGCTACATAGTCCACACTCCAAAACCTATATGACCCCATATTTTGCCGGGCAAGAATTGACCCCCTACAACCCCCTCCATTGTTCTCGCGAAAACAATCACAAGATCTTCAAAATAAAAAAAATTCGCACTTTTTTCATGTGAATAGGAGCTACATAATCGACACTATAAAACCTATATGACCACATATTTTGCCGGGCAAGAATTGACCCCCTACAACCCCCTCTATTGTTCTCGCGAAAAAAATCACAAGTTCTTCAAATTAAAAAAAATTCACACTTTTTCAGCTACATAGTCGACACTCCAAAACCTATATGACCACATATTTTGCCGGGCAAGAATTGACCCCCTATAACCCCCTCTATTGTTCTCGCGAAAAAAATCACAAGTTCTTGAAAATAATAAAATTTCGCACTTTTTTATGTGAATAGAATCTACATAGTCCGCACTCCATAACCTATATGACCCCATATTTTGCCGGGCAAGAATTGACCCCCTACAGCACCCTCTATTTTTCTCGCGAAAAAAATCATAAGTTCTTAAAAATGAAAAAATTTCGCACTTTTTTCATGTGAATGGGAGCTATATAGCCTATTCATCAAAAACTATATGAGCTCATATTTTGCCGGGAAAGAAGTAACCCCCTACAACCCCCTCCATTGTTATCGCGAAAAAAACCGTAAGATCTTAAAAATAAAAAAAATTCGCACTTTTTTCATATGCATAGGAGCTACATAGTATACTCTTCTAGACCTATATGACCCTATATTTTGCCGGGCAAGAATTGTCCCCCTACAACCCCCTCTATTGTTCTCGCGAAAAAAATCACAAGTTCTTTAAAATGAAAAAATTTCGCACTTTTTTCATGTGAATAGGAGCTACATAGTCAACACTCCAAAACCTATATGAGCTTATATTTTGCCGGGCAAGAATCAACACCCTACAACCCCCTCCATTGTTCTCGCGAAAAACGCCGTAAGTTCTCAAAAATAAAAAAAACGCACTTTTTTCATGTGAATAGGAGCTACATAGCCTACTCTTCTAGACCTATATGACCCCATATTTTGCCAGCCAAGAATTGACCCCCTACAAACCCCTCTATTTTTCTCACGAAAAAAGCACAAGTTCTTGAAAATAAAAAAATTTCGCACTTTTTTCATGTGAATAGCCATTTCAGATTTTCTCACATATTCGATCATCTCATTATCTTAGATTAGTTTTGATTTATCGATAATTTTTTCAATTTACTTCCATGCTCATTTACTTAAATTAGCTGGATTGTAATCTTGAAAACTGATGTTAACGTTCAGATTCATTTTCATCTCTTATCAATTGAACACCTGTTTATACTGGCGACGTGCACTCAACAGATCGAAGCTCTTCGACGCTTTCGTATTTCAGTAATTAAATCATCCATTTTATTTTCCAGTTCAACTCTCATTTTCAGTTTTATGAAAGCTGGTTATTGCCCCACAGCGCCAGTCTGCTCTTCACTCATAGATATATATATATATATATATATATATATATATATATATATATATATGTATATATATATATATATATATATATATATATATATATATATATATATATATATATATATATATACTATAGCGAGATTCCTAGTCGTTCTTATAATGAATAATTTGTGTTTCCGGGTGTTTCGACAAACTGGCAGTCATTTAACAACAAATGCCCAAAATAGTCGAAACACCCGGAAACACAAATTATTTATATATATATATATATATATATATATAGATTTGTTCGACCGCACATACAGACCCAAATCACATACTTTACCGATTATACAGTCCAAAAGTGACGTTTTCAGACCCGACTCTGGGTTTGGTAACGTTTATCTATAGAATTGTACTCAGGGACGTTAGGGGATGCCAGGGGTAAATTTTCAGATGGGTCTGAAAAAGCGGTGATACATCATATTATATACAGAAAAGCTTCAGAGTTTGGCCAGTGCGAGGGCGCTTCTGCTCACATTAGCTCGCTGTATATAATTCGTATAGTTGATCAACGTCTTGAGACCTTACATCCGGCAACGCTGTAGAGCGAGAGTTTGAAAATAATATATTTCATCCTATCGATATACAAACCCAAAACCAACACATACGAAAACTTATTCGAGCCCGGTATAGGTAGTCAACGTCATGAGAATTGTTAATTGTGGATTGTTCAAATAAAACTTCAAATTCAGATACTTCTTCCTTTTGATATACGAACCTAAAAACCACACTTATGAACGCTTATAAAATCCTGGTATATGGAGTCGTCGTTATGGGACCTGTTTATTTCGAATTCTCAATCATAATTCTGAAGGACTGTTGAGGACAAATATCATTTCTTCATGGATCATTTTGGAAAAAATGAACATAATAAACAGTAACGAAACCATTCTGTAATATTTCGGAGACTAAATCAGACTCCTTCATCAGACACAAAGCGAAAACTTTACCAATTATTGTTTGTTGACACTTATTATGAAATTTGTTACACTGCAAATTACAGTAATAGCTGAAGGACACACGGAGAAATATTCATTGATTTTAATTATCAACAAATATTTCGTGGATACGGGCTCGTCCCCTCATCGCTCAGTGTTCCCCTAATGAGGAAAGCGTCATTCAGGGGCAAATACAAATCAGTTTCATGGTTATTAACAATCGTCAGCATAACATAGCCACACTGAATGACAGCTGAAGAAGTTCTAGGAAACATAATCCCAGTTGTTGTGAACAGGTAGGAAGAAAATCTCATCAGCTGCATCTAGGGAAATCCTTAGGAACTCTGACCCTCTGTGATGCGGAAACCATAAGCGATGTTCAGTGATGTTCATGCTTTTGCCATAAGAGGGTCAGGGACTGCAAGGCTGTCTACCTGATCTGGCAATCAACAGCTCTCAAAGCTTTGTGAAACCCATCGTAAGAGTTGGGAATTATATCAATGGATTCTTGTGATAAAACTGCATCATAAAATAATTAAATACAAAATGTTTTTTACACATCTCATATCGTGAGACCATGTTCGGCCAATTCGAAAATTATCGTCATTTGGGCCAATTGATAAGCGCTCTGTTCCGAACAACAAAAGCACCACAAATAGCAGAATATGTATGTACAATCTATAGAGATCGACATAATGGATTAGACTAAAACAAAGAATCTGATGACGGAATACCACTCACATGAAAAGGAAACATAAGGAGTCGACTTGTATTTTGTTGAACAGACAAAACAATTATCCAAATTACTCAATTGGAATTGTCCATATTTGGTAGTTGAATTTGCTGGAGAAATAGTTAGAACATGGAAATTTCTATCTGAACTGACACTGTGTTACTATGTTTTTGGTGCTTTTGTTATCAATTTGCCCAAATGTCTGTAATTTTCGAATTATTGGCTGAAAATGGTCTCAGACGTTTTGGTTCGACTCACTGATCAAGAATCCGTGATCAAAATCGCTAGACTTCTAGAGCTAGACTTTTGAAAATTTCAGATTAGATTTGGGAGATATCTCGGTTAAAAAAAATAAAAATATTTTTTTTATATCACAAATTTAAAATTGTTTTTTTTATATGCAGTTTTCCCATAAGAATCCACTGATATTATTTAAAACTTTAACTACTACTTTTGGAGATATGATTTTTCAAAATTTCAATAATAAATCTTACTTCTATGTTTTCACAGAATGCTATAATTACTCGATCTCCAGTAAAAATAAAACCGGACTATTGGCTAGGTTTCAATTGATAGAATATAATTTTCAGAGTGGATTTGAGGAATGAATATCTCGGATAAGTTCGTGGTTTCGTAATAATTTTTGGCACTCTTTTTTTATTAAATGACACATTTTTGAATTTAATTTCTTTCATGATGCAGTCGTATCATAAGAATCCATTGAAATAATTCCCAGCTCTAAGAAACCAATACCTACTTTCGGAGATATGATTTGTCGAAGTTTGAACAAGTGCGCAAAAGCTCCTGCCCACAGGGCTTTTCCACTTTTTGTAACATGCAATTCTATCTTAAGAATGCATTGATATCCAACTCTGAGAAACCAATATTTGGAGATATGATTTGTCAAAGTTTGAATAATAACTCGCTAGTAGTTTGATGAAAGCGCCAAAGTCCCTGTCCACAGAGCTGTCCCACATTTATAGTTAAATATCAATTCAATCAAAAATTTGATCAGAATCATTTTTTGACAAATTTTAAAAAAATCTTCTTCAAAGCTTATTATATCTCGCTGTAGTATCATCTTATTTTGTCTAAGAAAACTTAATCATTCTCTGATGAAAGCATGTCCACATTTGTTCTCAATTTTTTGGCAACCATCACTTTCTAAAGGCAATTTAATTCTTAGGAATTTTGTAATTTTTATTCCATTTTCTCTGCATCTGCACATGCAAGTGCGACAGTAATTTCAGAGAAGGACGATTGCAAAAAGCCCATACTATCATTTCAAGAAGGGAGGTGAATTCATCACTGAATGGTTCCTTTCTGGGTTTTCTCTCTTAAACTCTGAAAAATATCTATGAAATAAAAAATTTCATTATTTTGAAATTGTTTCTGCGTTAGAAACATATGTAGATATTTGTGATTCGATTGCAATTACAGAGTCTGATGATATTAAAAGATAACTTAAATGAGTCGCTCTGTATTTTGTTGATCAAAGAAAACAATTTTACAAATTGCTCAAGATGAATAGACCATATTTGGTTGAATAGGTTGAATATGGAATTCGAACTTGGAAGTTTCTATGTAAAGTGGAACTGTGTTACAATATTTTTCCAAAGACTATCGGCTGTCGGCTTGACAAATTTCAGTATTAGTGTCAACAAATATAATTCTTAAGATCTTCGCTTGGTGTCTGGTGAAGGAATCTGCTTTAGTCTCCGAAACGTTACAGAAAAGTTGTTTCATATTTTGTTAGTTATGCTACTGTTCATTAGGCAATATTGTTCTATATATGGCTTCTGGCAAATATCTAATCTTTCTAACGCCGAAGTAAATTAAAAAAAAAAAACATTGTTAATTTTATGGATATTTTTCAGAATCCAAAAAAGAACCATTTAATCCACTTCTAAATTTGGGGAAATATTCAACTATTTTACGCAAACGGTGTACAGAAATGTATAGGTGGATAATGTTGACTGAATAAAAGGCCAATCTTGTTCAGCGTTGAAAGAATCAATCAACATACGCCGTTTTTTGGATAAAATAATATTGCTTCTAAAATGTCAACAAAAGAAATTAATCTGGAATAATAGACTTTTTGTTGAAGACATATCATCTCTTTCATCGTCCCTTATATTCTTTGGTTTCGTAGAGCCTTCATATGTAGCATTCATTCGGATCCATTTGATTTTTGGCGCTCTAGTTCCTCGGAACTGAGTGCTTATCAATTTGCCCAAATGTCTGTAATTTTCGAATTTTTCGATGAAAATGGTCTTAAACGATTTGGTTCGACTCACTGATCAAGAATCCGTGGTCGAAATTCATTCTGTCCGGCCGGTCCGGCCGTCCGGCCGTCCGGCCGGTCCGGCCGTCCGGCCGTAGGCACGATAACTCTCGAACGGAATGAGCTAGACAGTTGAAATTTTCAGAGTAGGTTTGGGGGATAAATATCTCGGCTAAGTTCGTTATTGGGCAAAATCGGACAGATGGTTTCGGAGTAACAAAAAAAAAATTTTTTTTTTACAGAACAAATTCCAAATTGAATTTTTTTTCAATAAGGAGTTTTACCATAAGAATCCATTCATATCATTTTTAACTCTAACAAACTAATACTTTCGGAGATATGATTTTTCAAAATTTCAATGATAGAATTATTCTGTGGCTATTCTATGAATTGTTATAACGTCAACTTTGACGTTGTCTCATTGTCATTCATTCCAGTAATGGTATCAATATGAAAATTATAATATCATCATACTTTTGGTTGGTTGATATTTTCATGCCGATGGTCAATCCATATGATGATGGGAATGGTAATGGTAAGTTAATAACATTGTCATTCATTCCAGCAATCGTATAAAAATGAGAATTATAATATAATATCATAGTTTTTGTTGGTTGATATTTTCATGCCGATGGTCAATCCATATGATGATGGGAATGGTAATGGTAAGTTAATAATATTGAGTTCAGAATATCTCCACTAAAAACAAAACTGGAATATTGGTGTATTGGAGTAGATTTGAGGAAAGATATATATTATCGTTCATCATAGAATTGAGGAATGAATATCTCGGATGAGTTCGTTGTTGGGTAGAATTCGTCTATTGGTTTTGGATTGATAATTTTTGGCACTCTTGTTGAATTTAAATTCTTCTATGATGTTTGAATTCAATTTCTGCTAAGATGAAGTTCTAAATTTCAATAATGAATCGTACTTCTATGTTTTCACAGAATGCTATAATTATTCTATCTAAGCTTTATTTTATGATCTGTGTTCATACTCGTACATTTCATCCTGTTCTATAAGAGAGAGTCAAATTCATTTCAGCTATTTTAATTTGGTTTCTTCCATGGTGCAGTTCTCATTATCAGATTGCTCATTTAATCATGATAAATAAACTATTATTTGAATTGAATTTCCTGTATGATGCAGTTCTATCATAAGAATACATTGATATAATTCTCAACTCTGAGAAACCAATACTTTCGGAGATATAATTTGTCTGTTTGAACTAGAGCGCCAGAAAGCTCCTGTCCACAGGGCTTGAACCCATTTTTTATTGCATCTACTCTCATTTGTCTCCCTTATTGATACTTTTCTCGTCACTTCAAATTTACTCTTTTCCTCTTTTCTTCTCTTCTACTTGTTCCAATTCTAACTAATATTCCGTATCTTCATTCTGGACAAGACTCTTTCCCCTCATCAAGCAGCAATAGTACCTTCGCAGCTACAGGGTGTTCCTTAAAGACATGCTAATATTTAAGGTGGTGATTTTTTGACTCATTTTAAGAAAAAACTTCCTATGAACGTATGTCCTGAAAGTTTTAACTTTTGAGATACGTGGTGATAAAATGTTGAAAAAAAAATCAGTTTTCAAATAATAACTGAGATAATATTGCAGACATCTTCATAAAATTTGGTACATGTTTAAATGCATCAAGGTGGATTCTGTGATGTACAAAAATTTTCATTTTCTCTACTAAATACTAGGCCACTGCTTTCTTTTCGAATAACAATTACTTTTAAGATCCTCATTCATTTTTGAGCAAATTTGATCCCATGGGTCTTCTTTGACCGACACACGGTTTCCACCTAAAAAAATACAAATAAAGATCAATTCCTCAAAAATCTGAGGCGGTGTGAAATATTTGTGCATTGACTGAAAGCAAATTGAGAGATCAGATTTGTTCCAAAATGAATGAGAATCCAAAAAATAAGTTTTCTTGTCATATGCTCCGTTCTTGATTAAAATAATCAAATTAAAATTACTTCATATCGCAGCACAAAATTTTATCATCCTGTATCTCAAAAGTTAAGACTTTTAGGACATACGTTCATAAGCAGTTTTTTCTTAAAATGAATTGAATAATCGCCACCTGAAATATTAGCATGTCTTTAAGGAAGACCCTGTATATGCTCTGACATTCTAAAAAAAAAATATGTGTAAGTAAAAATGATTGTAGATAATGAATTCTCGCTGATCACTTGGAGAAACATTTTGACAAGTTATTGAGGTAAAGAAAAAACTTGGCTTGGGTTTCACAATATATGATACTATGTTCTTGACATTGTTCAGTCTTGAACATGGGATAAGCCGGAAACATATATTTATGTCAACAATATGGTATTATATTTATGACGCTTTCTCTCCTAGCTCTATTCACCTCGGCTAGTTCACTATTCGTTCGAGAGTAGGGGGAGTCACAAACAAGAGAGGAAGCAAATTCGAATTTAATTGGGCGCCAGGTAGTTTTTAATATAATTTTCTGAATACTGACTTTCACTATTATTGTGTTGAAAACTACCAAAAGGAAAAAAAAAGAATCTATATTGGTGAAAGAAAGCTGAAAACAAACAAGAAAAAAAAATAGGTTTTTCCTCTATATTTATTCTCGACTTAATGTCTCAAATCAAAGAAATTTATCAGGAATCAAAAAAAAAATATATATATATAAATATTCAGTAAGATCAGCTCTTATCAATGCAGGGATGAAGGCCGGCGTTCATGTACACGGTTTCATACAATAAAAATAACTGGAATATTTATGTGAGGTGTGATGTTGAATATAAACAATAAAAATTATATATAATATTCGAGTTCGATAAAAAAAATAATGGAAAGAGAAAGCTATTATTTCAATAGTCCAATGGAAAGAGACCGAGGAGATAGAATAAAAATTGTACTCATCCAATTGCTCCCCAATGGCTCTAACGTCACGTTCAATGGAAGTTCTCTCTGACGACAGGATAAGGGCTGTACCGGTTCTGATTTTCCAAATTTTTTTTTTCTGAATGGCTGAAGGTGTTGAATTTGTACAACGGTGGAAAGGTTCTCTAAACTTGTGGTTAATTTGGTGTCTTCTATAAATACCAATTTTCCCAGGTTGGTCCAAATTGATGGTAATAAGTAACAACTCCGATTCAATTTTCCGAAGATGTTGGTTGGATTTTCTTTGTTTGTACTTCTTTCAGAGTGCTCAATAAATCCCGTATAAAACGGAAATTCTGTGTGATTTTCCAATCCAATAAATCACCAGAATTTATTCAAACCGACTATTCAATATATCCGATATAATATATCGTAGGAATATCAATTTTCCACTTGAATAACGACGTTTCAATTTTTTCACCTAGCTCTCAAGAAGAATCGATCTTAATTAATTACCAATCATCCCAATCTCATATGCTACCGGGAAGTTGGACCACCTTTTTTCTGTGCCCAGAGATAAACAATGAACCGAAGAATTGTTGATTGCCTATCTTCAAAAATACATCGGGGCATCAAATAATTGGGTTAATTCAATTTATAGTTCCGAACTAGGAATATTTTCTGACCGTTACAACTCCCCCCCTTCCTGGAAGACGGTTTACCCGTCCTGAACATCTGTATCAGACAGGTCATCAGGACAAGACTTGAGATCTTGTACATGCCAAATTCCCCTACTATTACCACTATCATCTACCAAATCATAACAGTTGTTCCCGACCTTTCTACCAATAATAAAGGGACCCACGAATTTTGGTTCCAATTTAGCTGTTAGATAGTTCGCAGCACTTGATAGAACTTTATTTTTTCTCAAAACTCTTTGACCAATTCGAAAATCTAAAGGACGATGTCTCAAGTTATAATATTTTCGATTGCGGGCAGCAGCCCTAATAATTCGTAACCGGACTTTCTCGAAAAGTTTTTTGAGTTCCAGACTTTGTTTTTGTGGATCAGTCTGTTCCTGATTGTCGCCTTCGATAAGCCGCGCCTTAAACTGATTGCCCGAATAGCAATATTCCCTTCCAAAATTCAAGAAGAATGGAGTGAAACCAGTAGTTTCATGTCTGGAAGTCCGAATAGCACAACCAATTGCCGATAGGTTATCAGGCCACTTACGCTGATTTCCCTTAATATAAGATGCAATCATCGTTTTTACCACTCTATTAGTCCGCTCCGTGTGGTTGGCTTGTGGATGATATCTGGCAGTGAAAAACAAATTAACTGAGTAGGTCTTACATAGGTCTTGGAATTTCTTGCTTTTCATCTGAACACCATTGTCACAATTCAAATACTGTGGAACACCGTAAACCAAAAATAATTCTTCTTCAACTATTCTACAAAGGGATTGTGCCGTAGCAGAACGAAGAGGAAACAAGAGAACATATTTTGTAAAATAGTCGATTATGGCCAAAACATATTTGTATCCTCTTGTAGAAGTTGGATAAGGCCCACTAAAATCAAGACTTACCATCTGCCAAGGGGAAACAATTTCTGGTCTCTCACCCATAAGACCAGCAGGACGAGACTGTAACGGCTTGTGACTAGCACATACTTTACAATTCCCCACATAATCCTTCACATCAGCTCTCATTTTTGGCCAAGTATAGAGGGTATATATTCTCCAATAGGTTTTATAAGTACCTGCATGACCAGCACGGGGATCATCATGAAATTCCGCAAGTATTCGTTTTCGAAAATCTTTGGGTACTACCAACCTCCACGAACTCTGCCCAAATGATGATCCAAGCTCAGACTTCACATATTTGTAAAGATTGTCGGATTGCAACCTCCACAAAGGAAACTTCTGTGGGTACTCACTAACATTTTCCCTCATCTTAATGTACCATTTGTCAGAAGAGGCCGAGAAGTCGAACGTATCCTTCATCTCTACAACAGAATCAACCACGGGTACGGAACGAGATAGAAAATCCGGAACAACATGATCCTTCCCCCGTCTATGCACGATTTCATAATCAAAGGGCTGCAACCGGAGAGCCCATCTACCTAGTCGGCCAGTGGGATCCTTCAATCGATCCAACCAAAGGAGTGAATAGTGATCTGTAATGATGGTGACATGTGTACCTTCCAAATAGTGTTTCAGCTTCTCTAAAGCCCATATCACAGCCAAACATTCTCTCTCTGTGGTCGTGAAGCGTTGTTCTTGCTTTGTCAAAGATCTAGATAGAAAGCAGATAACCTTTTCACCATCGTCAAAGTTTTGGCTGAGCACAGCTCCCAGTCCATACGCTGAAGCGTCTGTCTGAAGAACAAAAGGAAGTTCAAAATCCGGACAAGTCAAAACTGGAGACGAAACCAAATGTTGTTTTATGATATTGAAGGAACTCTCACATTCATCAGACCACATGAATTTAACACCCTTCTTTGTTAATTTAGTGAGTGGAGCTATCTTGGTGGAAAACTGAGGCACAAACCGGCGATACCATGATGCCATACCTATAAAACGCCTAACTTCCGACACGTTCTTTGGACTTGGCACGTTCAATATAGAACTAACCTTCCCAGGATCCACCCTTAATCCACGCTCGTCAACGATATATCCCAAGTAAAGCAATTCAGACCGACAAAACTGACATTTTTCTCGAGATAATGTGAGACCCCCAGCTATGAGACGATCAAAGACCAATCTCAAAATATCCAAATGTTTTTCGAATGTTGCTGTGACAATGATTATGTCATCAAGATAAGCGAAAACGTACGGCTCTAGATCTGCTCCGAGTACTCGATCTAGCAGGCGCTGCCACCTAGCAGGAGCATTAGTCAGCCCAAATGGCATTCTTTTAAATTGAAATAAGCCACGACCTGGAATTGTGAAAGCTGTACTTTCCCTGCTTGACTCTGCAATACCAATTTGCCAATATGCGCTTCTTACATCTAACGAGCTAACATATCTTGCGTCACGAAGTCTATCGAGGATCGCGGATACATACGGAATTGGATATGCATCCTTTTTAGTCTTGGAATTCAGAACACGATAGTCCACGCAAAATCTGTACGTTCCATCTTTCTTCGGAACCAAAATGACAGGAGAAGACCACGGACTAGTTGAAGGTTCCACTACTCCTAATTCCAGCATCTTGTCAAGTTCAGTGTCAATAATCTTCTGTTTGTGTGGTGAATCAGGATAATAGCGTTGTTTAACAGGTGGATAATCACATATAATTTCATGCTCAATCATTGTAGTATAACCCAAACCAGTTCCCATCCGCTCAAATTTTTCCATTAGCAAATTGTCGAGTTCTTGCTGTTGTTCAGTCAACAGCTCATCTCTATTCTTTATGCTACAAATATCAGGAATAGGTGGAGCATCTGCGAAATGCCAAACATCTCTTTTTAAATCCGGAATGATATCCATAGCAACCCAAAAATCACTACCCAAAATTAACTCATTTGAGATGTCCGGTATAACCAAAATATTCAATAAAATCAATTTACCCATCAAGGTCACAGGAGCCAAAACGGTCCCGATGCTTCGACAAATTTGTCCGTTGGCAACCGAACACAAGGTACCCTTGGATGAACTTAGACGAAGACCTAGATTACAAAGTTTCTCATATCCAGAAAGACCAACAACCGAACATGATGCACCAGAATCCAGCAATCCTATCATCCTTTGACCCATTACAGATACCTCCAAGTATGGTCTCCGGTCACCATCTGCATGAGTGATGATGAAATCGAGTAATACCAAATTAGCATGTTTTTTTGTTCTAAAAGGGGTCGATTTTTGAAGACTAGAAGGTTGGTCACGACCACTAGACACCTTCTCACCTAGTTTTCCGACTTGGTACAATTAGGACAGTTTTTAACAGTCACCCCTGGTCTGTTACATTTGAAGCACCTCAGTTCACGAGGCTCAGGACAGTCTCTAAACCGATGACCAGATTTATTACAGTTCCAGCAATTAAAACCAGTATTAGCTGCAGTATTGGAAGCTGAAACTGAGGTAATCCCCACCGGATGAACATTGTGAACTTGATTTCGTCCGCTTTTAGGTGGTGCCGCAGAATTCGGTGCGGAAAAACGCTGGACTCGAGAGTCAACGTTTTCCACCATTCGGCCAAGTTTTGTCAACTCCTCGATGTTGTTGACAGAATGTAGTGCAAGAGCCCTTTGATATCTTGGTAGCAAATTCCTAAGAATCATTTCCACACGACTAGTCTCGTCAGGTGTAGTGTTGGGTAGTACACGTCTAAAAACTGAGTTTGTAAGAGGCGCCTCATTTTTGTATTGAAGCGGTACAGTGTACCGCTTCAAATGAGGCGAGGCGCTCTGGTACCGTTCATGAGGCCTGACGAGATAGGGAGGCGGGACAAAATATGTACCACTACAGAATACTGACGGAGATGAGATGAGGATTGAGGGCGGATAGATGAGGCGAGGGACGTTGACGGTCGGTCGCACTTCAAAGTTCAAATATGTTGATGCAAAAGGAGGGTAACGTCGACCGACTTGAAGCAATAAGAATGGCACAAATTTAGAATACGAGTTAATTGTTGGATTTTAGAATTTAAGGACCGAGCGAGGGGAAGTTCGCGTTATATTTTTTGACTAAGATTATTATTATTATTATTCAAAATTATTGGTTAAGTTTAACACTTATGCCTTACTATTTTTTTCATTTATTTATGCTCAAGCAAACACAATTTGAATATGTAATTATAAGCAAGAGAAAATTTTGAATTGATATGTAGACATACCGAAAAAATGACAACATTAAAGATATTTTGAAAATATATTTAGTATATATATAACATATAAATAAAATTAAATCTTTAATCAAAACGAAACATAAGAAATATAATATGTATTATAAATTTGAACTTAAAAATAAAATTTGCGACACTTTATTGCCGCTCAGTCGGTTCCTACGTTCAACAATTATTTGACCGGCTTTTGAAAATAATCTTTCTGAAGGAACAGACGTAGGCATTATACATAATCTTTTTTTAAATATTTCATACAAAGTAGGGTATGCTTCTCGCTTGGTATACCACCATTTTGCAGGATCTTGTGATCTCGGTTGTAAACACTCCTCTAAATATTTGTCTACTTCTATTTTGGCATCTATGGTGGGATCCGTATTCTTCAAAATATCATCAACCTTATTGTCAAAGTCATCCCAAATACTTCGTTTTCTCTTAGATGGTATTGGACACTCCGGAACCGGAGAAGAACACATGGAGATGCTGAGATTTTTCATTTCCCCGACCAGAACTTTCACATCAGAAACCGCTTTTATGAAATTTCGTTTATTGGTGAAGCCAAATTGTTTGAATCTGGGATCTAGCAAGGTACTCTGCGCGTAGATCGAATTTTCTTCGTAATGGGAAAAACGCGAATTTATTTCACGCAGAAGAACTTCAACCATATTTTTAGTTGTATCTGGGTGTGTTCCTTCAGACAAGAAATCTTCACATTTCTTCTTCAGAAGGTTGGCAATAAGAATGACCTGAAATATACATAGGGTTATAATTCTATCAAGCTAATTATAATTTTAAATAAAAATACCTCCGAGATCCTAACGTTTTTCTCAGAACTCATCTCCTCAGTGGCCTCTTTGAAGATGGATAATATCGATGTCGATGATATTAAAACTTCCACATCCTCATTATTGATTTTTTCCATTTCTGGATAATCAATAGCTATGGTGGATAGCACACTATTTTTTATTTTTAACATTCTTTCGAACATGTCGAATGTAGAGTTCCATCTAGTGGGAACATCCTGCTTTACTTTGAGTTCAGGCTCTTCCAGTTTTCGCTGCATTTTTTTTAATCTTTCTGCAGCCAGTGGACTTCTTCTAAAGAGCTCCACAATATGCTTAACCTTTGATGTGGTGTCTCTTATTTCACGGAGGGCCACTTGCACTATTAAATTAAGGGAATGTGCAAAACAGGAAATTTGTTGCCAATTGTTCGTTCTAATAGCAGCCTTAATATTACTTGCATTATCGCTTGTAGCTGCTTGAATCTTGTTGACAAGATCCCAATTTTCAACAACTTTCTTCAGTTCCTGCGCCAAATTTTCGGCAGTATGGCGATCTGAATATTGAACACATTCAAGCATGTAGGCTTTGAGTTCCGCTTCTTTAAAAAAATGGACAGTCACGGCCAAATAATTGTCATTCGGCTTCGATGTCCATCCATCTGTAGTGATGCTGACATGGGTGGCTTCGTTTAGCTCGGATTGTACCCTTTCTTTTATTTTGATATACGAGTTAGTCAAAAGAGCATTTGAAAGTGTTTTACGGGTAGGTAGATTATACCCTGGATTCAATTGTTGAATGAAATCTTTCAATTCAGGTGACTCCACTAGATGAAAAGCCAAGTAATTCTTCGTAAACACTTTCACTAACATTTCATTTAATTGTTCTGTTTTCTTCGCAGGCAGGGGTTTTGAAAAATATTGCGTAATTTTAGGGTGTGGAGTTATAGATGTATCATAAGTTGGTCCAGATGATTTTTTGATTGAAATCCTATCAATATTGGAGGGTACTTGTGATACTTCAGATTCTTCGGATTGAACTTTTGAGGATGTGGAAGGCATTGAACATGATGATGTAGAAGGTTGATTCGAAAATTCATTAATTGCTAAAAATACATGCGGGTGCTTGCTTTTGGTATGACGAATCAAATTGTAAGCACCGCCGCCTCTGTAAGACATCTCGTTTCCACAGAAATTGCATTTCGCTTTATCATTCTTCAAGTCTGTGAAAAATTGCCATGCCTTGGAGGTTTTCTTATTATCCGCCATTCTATTTAAATTAGAGAAGAATATAACAATCAATTAGAAAAATTCACGAGATATCGAATCAAATGTAGAGCTTACCTTCACTAACTAAAAATTTATAATATTATACTATAAGTCCTTAAATACGAGTATTACGAAATAAAACACCAACACAGAAATAACTTGCAGAAAAACTTCACCTTTACTGTACAACAAACAAATCGTACTAGTACATAAAGAGCCGATCGCAATAGAACTGAGCATTTTGCTCCTTATCTGAAAAATGAATATTCTCATACAATGATTGAAAATAAAATTGCTTTACTGTTGAAAATCAAAGAAACAAGAAACTCTCAATAAAACCCTGCATAATCCCTAAAAGGCGACAAAGACGCCGCTCCATAAAACCAACCGTAATTCCATAACATTTATTATTTGTGACATCTGTGTAGCATGAATCATGAAACGATGAAACCCTTAAGTACTTCCGTAAATTCCACCCCTCTTTGGGATCCACTTGTCGCGCCTCGCGATCTCCTCGAGTCCTCGATCGCTTCGGCTATCGAGCCTCGAGGCGTACTGGCCAGTGGGACCGGGACGTACGAATTGAGGTGGTACATTTTATGAAAGTGAGCCGCTCTTACATTTCTTCGTCGTGTACGGGACAACTGAGCCGCCTCTTGTAAGAGGTACCCAACACTAGTCAGGTGGGTCGGAGAGTCTATTTAAAAGGTTTTCCATAGAAGCGATAAACAAAGCCACCCTTTCATTCTCCCCTTGTCTCTTTGTGCGAATTCGTTCCCACAAGAGAAATTCATAATCATGAGGTCGAAAAACTTCCCTCAGTCCAGAAACAAGATCATTCCAGCCCCCCAGCCTTGACCTGACTGATCTTAGCCAATTAGCCGCATCTCCATAAAACAAGTCGAAGGACGACTGAAACAACTGTTGTTTTGTCACACCTCTCGAAATCATACGATCCTCGACGCTCTGCAAGAAGTCATCCACATCGCCGTTTCCATCATCGTAAATTCCACTTCCAAATGGGTTCACAAAAAGTGTTGAACACAGGTGGGTCCGCCGAATAACGTATGTTATCTCCAGTGTCTTGCTTCTGGAAAGTATTCTTATCAAATCGTAGATTATGAAGTTTGTTACTGAGTGGACTCACATCGAAATTAACCCTTGAGAACGATCGATTAGGGACAGAATGAACATGAGGCTCATCTACCTCAACAAGAGTGGATCTGCGCATCCTCAGATTGGGTCGCGAATGTTCAATTGAATTTGGGGGATAGCTATGAGCTGATCTGAGCGCAGACGCTCCCGGAGTTCCCTGTACATCTGGCCTTAAATTTTGTCTCGGAGATGTTTGATTGCCCTGGATGACATTCTTAAACACTGGCCTCTCGAAAGACCCTCGAGGAAATTCACGATTTGTCGAAGAAAAAGCCCTCGTTTCGACTTCCTGTGCAACATCGCCGAATCCAAACACAGTTTCTCGAAGAACTGTATCTGTTGCACCCGTTAACATGTTTTCCAATTCCTCTATTGGTCTATCAAGCAAAGAAACCCCGGAATCAACAACACGAGGAAGAGATGCATGAAATGATCTATCGACTACCTTTTCGAGTAGAATATCAGTCAACCGACGATATTTCTCAAGACATTGCATTTTATTTTGCTGTTGTTCATCATTCTTCATGATCAATCTCCGAAGCCGTCCCTTAACATGTGCCAATCGCGAACTGAGTCTATCATACTCATTAGAAGTATTTTCCGAATCAAAATTAACAATATCATCATCCAAATCGTCCAATTTCTTTCTACAAATCATCAATTCCAGATTGCAATCTAAATCTAAACTATTCATTAAATCAGTGATCTCACAAGATTTTTCTTTGCGAATCAAATTTCTCAATAATACTCTATTTTCGGCCACCGTTGCTTTAGGAATTACACCCCTAATCTGTATTTCATATTTAAGTTCATCACTCAACAGCCTATTCACGTTCAGATCCATTTTCAAACAACAACAAAAAATTACCAACCGAAAATATTAAAAAAAAAAAAAAAAAAAAAAAAAAAAAATCCTCTCCTCGGTCTATACCTATTCTCAACGCTAATTGAATTAAACGATAAAAAAAATTATTCAGAAAACTGAAATTGAATCTAAAAAATTTTTTTTTTTTTTTTTTTAGAGGAAAAAAAAATACGTATCTGACCGAAAGAACACAAAACTCGTCTCCTCTTTAACTCAAAAAGGCCCCACGTTGGGCGCCAAAATTTATGACGCTTTCTCTCCTAGCTCTATTCACCTCGGCTAGTTCACTATTCGTTCGAGAGTAGGGGGAGTCACAAACAAGAGAGGAAGCAAATTCGAATTTAATTGGGCGCCAGGTAGTTTTTAATATAATTTTCTGAATACTGACTTTCACTATTATTGTGTTGAAAACTACCAAAAGGAAAAAAAAAGAATCTATATTGGTGAAAGAAAGCTGAAAACAAACAAGAAAAAAAAATAGGTTTTTCCTCTATATTTATTCTCGACTTAATGTCTCAAATCAAAGAAATTTATCAGGAATCAAAAAAAAAATATATATATATAAATATTCAGTAAGATCAGCTCTTATCAATGCAGGGATGAAGGCCGGCGTTCATGTACACGGTTTCATACAATAAAAATAACTGGAATATTTATGTGAGGTGTGATGTTGAATATAAACAATAAAAATTATATATAATATTCGAGTTCGATAAAAAAAATAATGGAAAGAGAAAGCTATTATTTCAATAGTCCAATGGAAAGAGACCGAGGAGATAGAATAAAAATTGTACTCATCCAATTGCTCCCCAATGGCTCTAACGTCACGTTCAATGGAAGTTCTCTCTGACGACAGGATAAGGGCTGTACCGGTTCTGATTTTCCAATTTTTTTTTTTCTGAATGGCTGAAGGTGTTGAATTTGTACAACGGTGGAAAGGTTCTCTAAACTTGTGGTTAATTTGGTGTCTTCTATAAATACCAATTTTCCCAGGTTGGTCCAAATTGATGGTAATAAGTAACAACTCCGATTCAATTTTCCGAAGATGTTGGTTGGATTTTCTTTGTTTGTACTTCTTTCAGAGTGCTCAATAAATCCCGTATAAAACGGAAATTCTGTGTGATTTTCCAATCCAATAAATCACCAGAATTTATTCAAACCGACTATTCAATATATCCGATATAATATATCGTAGGAATATCAATTTTCCACTTGAATAACGACGTTTCAATTTTTTCACCTAGCTCTCAAGAAGAATCGATCTTAATTAATTACCAATCATCCCAATCTCATATGCTACCGGGAAGTTGGACCACCTTTTTTCTGTGCCCAGAGATAAACAATGAACCGAAGAATTGTTGATTGCCTATCTTCAAAAATACATCGGGGCATCAAATAATTGGGTTAATTCAATTTATAGTTCCGAACTAGGAATATTTTGTGACCGTTACATATTGTAAAACTTAAGCCAAATGTTTTCAATTGGAAAAGATTGTAATTTTACATCAAATGAAATACTGTACCTATAGAACTCCTAATGGCTCTTATTTACGTACCTGTTGCACTTTTCATCATCAGCTTCCTTCTTGCAGACATTAAAATCACTTCATAACACAACTAAATCAATGTAAACGATTCCAGCTTCGTTTTCGCGCCCTTTCGTATATCGAAATTGGCGCAATTAGTCCCGAAGAGCTGGCAACAGCGCTGGGTTCGAAGACGTTGGCTGAAGATACTTGCGGAGTATATGTGGGATCAGAAAGTCGGCAGAATGATTCGGGATTCGAGAAGTTTGACGAATATACAACTTTTTTGAAAGAAAAAAATTCCTTCCCCTCTCAAGATGCCTAAGGAGTTATATTTTCAATCTACCCATTTTTTGTCTATATACTCCTGAAAACATTTTGGATCATATGGGTCTCAGGTAGCCTTCAGAGTGTACCGGGACTGGATACGTCTATTAGATAAATATATATATATTCATTTCTTAAGTATTCTCACGCAAATCACTACCTATCCAATCAGATCATCATTGTTAGCCTCTTGTTTTTCTTATATTTTACTATTTGTTCATTGCTTTCCATCACTATAAACTTGAGATTTTTGATGATTACCTCTTCACCATATGAATTTATTTGTATTCTCATGCCTCTAATTTTGTATTTATTAATGTGTACGAGTATATGTAAATAAATTTGTTTTATCAATTTTCCAACTCAATATTCTGCTTAAAATTATGACAAAACTGACAACCCTGACTATGAACAGAGATCATATAAAATTTTGAAGAGGAATCCTACAGTATACGGTTTTTTTCACGAGAACAATGGTGGGGGTTGTAGGGGGTTAATTCTTGCCCAGCAAAATATAAGCTCATATAGGTTTTGATGTGTAGACTATATAGCTCCTATTCACGCGAAAAAAGTGCGAAATTTTTTCATTTTCAAGAACTTATGTTTTTTTTCGCGAGAACAATAGAGGGGGTTGTAGGGGGTCAATTCTTGCCCGGCAAAATATGGCGGCATATAGGTTTTGGAGTGTCGACTATGTAGCTCCTATTCACATGGAAAAAGTGCGAAATTTTTTTAATTTGAAGAACTTGTGATTTTTTTCGCGAGAACAATAGACGGCGTTGTAGAGGGTCAATTCTTGCCCGGAAAAATATGTGGTCATATAGGTCTTATAGTGTCGACTATGTAGCTCCTATTCACATGAAAAAAATGCGAAATTTTTTTATTTTGAAGAACTTGTAATTGTTTTCGCGAGAACAATAGAGGGGGTTGTAGGGGGTCAATTCTTGCCCGGCAAAATATGGGGTCATATAGGTTTTGGAGTTTGGACTATGTAGCTCCTATTCACATGAAAAAAGTGCGAAATTTTTTATTTTCCAGGAATTTTTATTTTTTCGCGAGCAATATAGAGGGGGTTGTAAGGGGTCAATTCTTGGCCGGCAAAATATAGGGTCATATAGGTCTAGAAGAGTATACTATGTAGCTCCTATTCACATGATAAAAGTGCGAATTTTTTTCATTTTCAAGAATTTATGAATGTTTTCGCGAGAACAATAGAGGGGGTTATAGGGGGTCAATTCTTGCCCGGCAAAATATGTGGTCATATAGGTTTTGTAGTGTTGACTATGTAGCTCCTATTCGCATGAAAAAAATGCGAAATTTTTCTATTTTGAAGAACTTGTGATTGTTTTCGCGAGTACAATAGAGGGGGTTGTAGGGGGTCAATACTTTTCCGGCAAAATATGGGGTCATATAGGTTCTGGAGTGTGGACTATGTAGCTCCTATTCACATGAAAAAAATGCGAAATTTTTTTATTTTCAAGAACTTGTGATTTTTTTGCGAGAACAATAGAGGGGTTGTAGGGGGTCAATTAGTGCCCGGAAAATATGGGGTCATATTGGTTTTGGAGTGTGGACTATGTAGCCCCTATTCACGTGAAAAAAGTGCGAAATTTTTTTATTTTCAAGAACTTGTGATTTTTTCGCGAGAAAAATAGAGGGGGTTGTAGGGGGTCAATTCTTGGCTGGCAAAATATAAGGTCATATAGGTCTAGAAGAGTATACTATGTAGCTCCTATTCACACGAAAAAAGTGCGAATTTTTTCAATTTTTAAGAACTTATGATTGATTTCGCGAGAACAATAGAGGGGGTTGTAGGGGGTCAATTCTTGCCCGGCAAAATATGGGGTCATATAGGTTTTGGAGTGTGGACTATGTAGCTCCTATTCACGTGAAAAAAGTGCGAAATTTTTTTATTTTCTAGAACTTGTGATTTTTTTCGCGAGAAAAATAGAGGGGGTTGTAGGGGGTCGATTCTTGGCCGGCAAAATATGGGGTCATATAGGTCTAGAAAAGTATGCTATGTAGCTCCTATTCACATGAAAAATGTGCGAATTTTTTTAATTTTACGAACTTATGATTGTTTTCGCGAGAACAATAGAGGGGGTTGTAGGGGGTCAATTCTTGCCCGGCAAAATATGGGGTCATATAGGTTTCGGAGTGTAGACTATGAAGCACCTATTCACGTGAAAAAAGTGCGAATTTTTTTTATTTTCAAGAACTTGTGATTTTTTTGAGAGAAAAATAGAGGGGGTTGTAGGGGGTCAATTCTTGGCCAGCAAAATATAGGGTCACATAGGTCTAGAAGAGTATACTATGTAGCTCCTATTCACATGAAAAAAGTGCGATTTTTTTTCATTTTCAAGAACTTATGATTTTTTTCGCGAGAATAATAGAGGGGGTTTTAGGGGGTCATGTCTTGCCCGGCAAAATATAGGGTCATATAAGTCTAGAAGAGTATACTATGTAGCTCCTATTCACATGAAAAAAGTGCGAATTTTTTTTATTTTTAAGATCTTACGGTTTTTTTCGCGAGAACAATGGGGGGGGTTGTAGGGGGTTACTTCTTGATCGGCAAAATATGAGCTCATATAGGTTTTGATGAGTAAACTATAAAGCTTCTATTCAAATGAAAAAAGTGCGAAATTTTTTCATGTTTAAAAACTTATGATTTTTTTCGCGAGAAAAATAGAGCGGGCTGTAGGGGGTCAATTCTTGCCCGGCAGAATATGGGATCATATAGGTTATGGAGTGCAGACTATGTAGCTCCTATTGACATAAAAAAGTGCGATATTTTATTATTTTTAAGAACTTGTGATTTTTTTCGCGAGAACAATAGAGGGGGTTATAGGGGGTCAATTCTTGCCCGGCAAAATATGTGGTCATATAGGTTTTGGAGAGTCGAATATGTAGCTCCCATTCACATGAAAAAAGTGCGATATTTTTTTAATTTGAAAAACTTGTGATTTTTTTCGCGAGAACAATAGAGGGGGTTGTAGGGGGTCAATTCTTGCCCGGCAAAATATGTGGTCATATAGGTTTTATAGTGTCGACTATGTAGCTCCTATTCACATGAAAAAAGTGAGAAATTTTTTTATTTTGAAGAACTTGTGATTGTTTTCGCGAGAAAAATAGAAGGGGTTGTAGGGGGTCAATTCTTGGCCGGCAAAATATGGGGTCATATAGGTCTAGAATAGTATACTATGTAGCTCCTATTCACATGAAAAAAGTGCGAAATTTTTTATTTTCCAAGAACTTCCTATTCACATGATAAAGGTGCGAATTTTTTTCAATTTTTTAGAACTTGCGGTTTTTTTCGCGAGAACAATGGAGGGGTTTGTAAGGGGTTATTTCTTGCCCGGCAAAATATAAGCTCATATAGGTTTTGATGAGTAGACTAAATAGCTCCTATTCACATGAAAAAAGTACGAATTTTTTTTCTTTTTAAGAACTTACGATTTTATTCGCGAGAACAAGAGAGGGGGTTGTAGGGTGTCCATTCTTGCCCGGCAAAATATGTGGTCATATAGGATTTAAAGAGGAGACTATGTAGCTCCTATTGCCATGAAAAATGCGATATATTTTTATCTTCAAGAATTTAAGATTTTTTTCGCGACAAAATCAGGGGTTTTATAGAATTTCAAGAACAGTTTAAGCAGCATACACTCTTGAAAAAATGAACTATTGGCATTTTCAGGAAGGAATTAATTCGAATAAATATATAGAAGTGGGCGTCCAGGTTCGACACTACAGCGTCTTACAAAGCGAGCCGTGGCCAGCCACGAGTTTCGATCCCTGTTAAACGACCCACGACGCCAGCCGGCAGTTAGGCGCATGACTTACAGTATCTGCAAATCCATAGCTGAAACGCATAGCTGTCTTCACGCCGGTGTTTTTGGATAAATATAGAATATTATTGAGTCATCAGTTCGGATTTCGTAAGGGAATGTCAACAGAGGATGCAATAAGGAAAGTAACAGGAATGATCTACAACAATATCGATAAAAATATTCCAACCTTAGCAATCGTAATAGATCTTGCAAAAGCATTATATACCGTCAGTCATCGACGATTACTAGAAAAGCTCAGTAGCTACGGATTTTTTGGGAAAATACACGACCTTATTGACAGCTATCTGTACAATAGACCTCAGATCGTATCATTGAAAGGAAGGTACAGTAAGCAGTAAGCAGTTTGTATCATATGGAGTGCCTCAGTGTACTGTACTAGGACCTATCTTGTTTATTTTGTATATGAACAGTATCTTAAATTAAATAGCAAGGGTATAATTATAAGTTTCGCGGCTGATACAATGGTACTTTATGAGGATGAATCATGGGGTGACCTCAAGAAAAAAGCAGCAGGGCGCTTTCTGATTTTAAAAAATCAGAAAATAATGGTTTCAGCTTAATATACTCACCTTGAATCCTGAGAAAACAAGATACCTGTCCTTTGCATCAAACAGACTGGGACTTCCAGGATTGGGAGATGTTCGAATTGATGATGAGCTTGAGGTTCGTGAGACTCATTCGACCAAATACCTCGCAGTTTTATTGATGAACATTTGCAGTGGGATGAACATATGGTCTACCTTACAAGAAAGCTAAGAGGTATTCTGTAATATTCAGGTATATACAACAAAGCAATAATTCGACTAAACATCTACATATGCTATATGATGCATTAGTGCATTCTTAACTCTCATACGGTATAATTGGGTGGGGAGGCGTTTTGGACTGCCATAAGAAGTGTGCAGATGTTATACAAAAACGTATTCTGAAAGTGATACATGGATAGAAAATAACATTTTCTAGTAACGAAATATAAAAGATATCCAAAGTTTTGGATATACGACAAATATATGCACATAAGATCGTTACTAACATTTGGCAACATAAAATACATCTACAAATGAAAGAACATCATTATTCCACCAGAAGAAAACGATCAAACTTTGAGAGACTGAGAGCAGCGAAGAGAATAGGGCAGAGATATTTCGCATATATAGCGTCGAGATTATACCCTCTCATACCACAAGTAATTAGAGAAATTAAAAAAAAAACAAATTTAAAAGGGAATTAAAAACATGGTTCATTCTAGAAGATCGTTCCTTGGTGCATAGAATAATAAATTCACAATAAAAATAAAACCAATTGAACAAATCGCACAAGTAGACTTCAAGGGAAAAACTTCATACAGGAAAAGACGAATATTACCTATTAAAGAAAGAATAACCGATGCAGACCAACACCACCTAAGAGGACCGATGAAAGCCACCGATGGAGACGACATCCCCAGATGTCTTTTTTTTGTTTGTTTTTTATAATATGTTATTAGAATTCTACATTTATTTGAACTTTAAACTTAAATTGTGAATCACCTTCACATGGAACTATACCATATTATTTTGCCGTAAGAATCAGTATTTTCATTTAACAGCTGTACACAGTAATAATTATATAACTCACAGTATTGTTTTCGAGTCTATTGGCCTTGTTGTACGATATAGCAGTATCCAATAAACTCATTATTATTATTATTATTATTATTTTTTTTTTGTCGCGTAAGAGGAAAAACCTTTTATAGGCACCGCAAGCGGCAGTGTGAGACTCCAGATGTTATTTGGTTACTCACTAAAAAACCTCTCACTCTTCTTGGACTGTTCTTCGTCCTGCCCTTACAGCGTCCCTTAACAAAAGAGATGAGCTGCAAGTGGCCTTCATAGTTGATGTAGGGACCCGAGTAACACTGCTTTCTGCATTCTGTTCGCCAAAACCTCGGCCAAGGATGTACAGGCTGGAATAATCTTCAATTCTGTCACATAGTTCGCTCTCTTTCCGCCAAGGCATCCTATGATGAGAACGACCATTTTTGCGCGCGTGTTCCGCAAGGAACAGCGTGCTATCATTTCGTCACAATGTCTGTATTTTTCGAATTTTTTTTCGAAAATGGTCTCAAACGATTAGGTTCGACTTCCTGATGAAGAATTCGAGGACAAATTCAATTCTGTCCGTCCGGTCCGGCCGGCCGTTAGCACGATAACTCTCGAACGGAACGACTTAGAGCGTTGAAATTTGCAGGGTAGCTTTGTAGCGTAAATATCTCGGACAAGTTCGTTAACGGGCGAAATCCACCGAGCGGTTTCGGAGTTAAGGCCGTTTTTAGTCAAAACGTTTTTAATGAATATTTCCAGAACCAATCACTCGATCTTTCTGAAATTTGGCAGCAAATTGTAGAATCATGACCTTTATATGCCAGCGAAGTTCTGTTTTGATCGGACGGCCCTAAAGTAGCAAAAAAAAATTTCAAAAATTTTAAAATTTTGTTTTCAGGATAACTCGAAAAATACTGATCTGATTAAATTGAAACTCAGTAGTTAGATGCAAAAGACCAATGCAAACACTTTTGCAAAATTTCGTGAAGATCACGTGACATGAAAAAAATAAAAAAATTACTACTATTTTGCGAAATACTTTGCTTAAAATGCCGAAACCAATTTTTTTGACGTTCATGCTGCCCTTTCCTGACATTTTTCGTTGTGCGCATGCGCAGATGAGAAGTCATTTAACTGCTGTAGTTTTCGTCAGAGAGGATTGGGGTTTTGGGGTGGCGGATGCTATTCCTCCATAGAATCCAGATCCCTGATGAGGGTCTGCGCATGCGTAGATTAAAGATGTGATATCTTCCGAACCACTAGTGTTGGAGAATCGGAGTTTTTTGTAAGGTGTGTTATTTTGAAAGGACTTTTAGCCGCGAGTAGATTGCGCATGCGCAGAAGAGAAGTGTCTGTTTTTGGGTTGGATGGGTTATGTTGGGAGTGCTGAGTCGATATTGTGAGGTTTTAAAAGAATATTCATAGCAATTCAGTGCTCGGACAGTAGTCAGTTTGGGGGAAATACCGTTGTTTCCGAGTTGAAGTGTGCATACCGTGGCCCTGGGGCCAATTTTGAAATTGATGTTACTCCTTACGGGCATTTTTCGTTATGCGCATGAGCAGACCATCAGTGATTTAACTGCTGAAGTTTTCGTCAGAGAGGATTGGGGTTTTGGGGTGGCGGATGCTATTCCTCTACAGAATCCCCTGGTGAGGGTCTGCGCATGCGTGGATTCAAGAGGCGATATCTCCTGAACCACTAGTGTTGGAGAATCGGAGTTTTCTGTATGGTGTGTGATTTTGGGAGGACTTTCAGCCGCAAGTAGATTGCGCATGCGCAGAAGAGAAGTGACTGTTTTTGGGTTGTATGGGTTATGTTGGGAGTGCTGACCCGATATTGTGAGGTTTTAAAAGAATATTCATGGCAATTCAGTGCAAGGACAAGTCAGATTGGGGGATGTAGCGTTGTTTCCGAGTTAAAGTGTCCGTATCGTGGCCCTGGGACTAATTTCGAAATTGATGTTACCCCTTACGGGCATTTTTCGTTATGCGCATGAGCAGACCATCAGTGATTTAACTGCTGGTGCTTTCGTCAGAGAGGATTGGGATTTTGGGGTGGCGGATGCTATTCCTCTATAGAATCCCCTGGTGAGGGTCTGCGCATGCGTGGATTCGAGAAGCGATATCTCCTGAACCACTAGTGTTGGAGAATCGGAGTTTTTTGTGAGGTGTGTAATTTTGGGAGGACTTGCAGGCACGAGTATATTGCGCTTGCGCAGATGAGAAGTGAATGGTTTTGGGTTGTTTGGGTTATGTTGGAAGCAATGAGCCGATATTGTGAGGTTTTAAAAGAATATTCATGTCAATTCAGTGCACGGACACAAGTCAGTTTGGGGGAAATAGCGTTGTTTCCGAGTTGAAATGTCTGTATGGTGGCCCTGAGGCGAATTTATAAATAACTATATTCGGTAGATCTATATTAAAATACGTTCGGATTTGGAGAAGAGGCAATTGCGTTCCAAACGGAGGTCCCACAACCGCATTTTTTTTCGATCTACGGTAAAGCTAACAGCCAAACTGTATTGATAGCTATATTTGTTAAAGGAACTTGAAAAAAAAAAAAAGCACTGACGTGTAGTCAGTACTCTTTGGCGCGCGTGTTCACGGTGGCTAATTTGAATTGAATGTTGAGTACTTCAAGCTCAGTAGATAGAGCGAGCCGAAGATCTACCCAAAGGATAGTGGACACCATTCACTGTCGGTTCAAAAATTAAGAGTGCTGTATCTCAGCTGCCATCAGGATAGATTAACAAAGTTGGAAAAGAACACAAGTGACTCTCCTTAGTCGCACAAGCTCCTAGAAGATTTGGGAGGGTCAGTATAATCCTAATCATGTTAATCGCACGCGCGCCAAAGCAGATTGACTTAACAATGAAAGAAAAAGTGTAAAAAGTCAATCTGCTTTGGCGCGCGTGCGATTAACATGATTAGGATTATACTGACCCTCCCAAATCTTCTAGGAGCTTGTGCGACTAAGGAGAGTCACTTGTGTTCTTTTCCAACTTTGTTAATCTATCCTGATGGCAGCTGAGATACAGCACTCTTAATTTTTGAACCGACAGTGAATGGTGTCCACTATCCTTTGGGTAGATCTTCGGCTCGCTCTATCTACTGAGCTTGAAGTACTCAACATTCAATTCAAATTAGCCACCGTGAACACGCGCGCCAAAGAGTACTGACTACACGTCAGTGCTTTTTTTTTTTTTACTTTATACCCTGGATATAGGGTTCCCAGCTCAAACAGCAAATCCTTGTATTTCTCCCTCTTCTGTTGTTCTTTCATCACCACATTATTTTCAGCGGGGGAGGAAAATTCGACAACAAACAATTCCCTGAGATCTTTGTCCACCAGAACTATATCTGGCTTTATGGCATGGATCTGCCGAGTTGTTGGAAAAGCATAGTTCCAGTAGATTTGAGTTCCAGATCATTTTCGATGACTGATTCAATTTCCAGAGGCACAAATGGTAGCACTGGCTCCTTGTCTATACTTCTCTCAGATGGAAGTAGAGAATCCGAAGTGCCACATTCTGTGCATCCTGAAGGAGCGTGGACTCTGCAAGCAGACATGATGTGCATGACAGTTTCCTGCTGACTGTGACATGCTCTGCAAGTTGTTGGGGTGTCCACTTTCATGATGTTCTTCTTATACCATCTTGTATTTATCACTCCGTCTCGACAAGCCATAACGAATCCCTCCGTTTCCGACTTTAGACCAGCCGACTTCAAAAACGCAAAGGATAGTTCCTCCGATAGACCCTGATCTTTCAAACTCTTGAAATATATAGAGTGCAGACTTTTACTCATGTGGTCTTCGAGTAACGTCTTCAGTTGTGCCTGTCTGATCTCTCTGTCTAATCTTCTCTGGTCTGTTGGCGTGATAGGTGTTCCCACTAGCTCATAGTCGATGGATACTTCAGTTATGCTGAGTTTTTCCAAGGCTCTCCGTCCAGCTCTAAATAGGAAAGCTCCTTGGTTCCTAATTTCATGATGAGCTACCATTTACAGAAGCGGGTCTTCACTTCTCAATATCCTTATTGCCATTTCCAACGTTTGGTGATGGTGTTGGTATTCCAAACTCTGCAAACCTCTGCCACCCTGCTTTCGTGGGAGATATATTCTTTGTACCGAGCAGTTGGGATGAAGGCTCCGATTCATGTTCATCACTTTACGTGTGGCCCTGTCTAGTTCGAGAATCTCATTAACTGTCCAGTTGATTACTCCGAAAGAGTATGTGACTATTGGAACTGCCAAGATGTTCGTAGCTGACACCTTGTTTTTACCAGACAGCTGTGGTTTCCATATATATCGGATCTTCTTTTTGTAGCTGGCTGTTAAGGCATCCTTGATTCGAGTTGACTCCAGTGTGCCTCTTTGTTGCATTCCAAGGAATTTGTAAGTTTCCTCTTCATCGAGGTGCCGAATGATTTTTCCTCCTTCCAGTTCGATGTCTTCTCCTACTTCTTCAGTTCTTCCTCTGCTCCGATGGAAAACAGCACATTTTTCCAAACCGAATGACATTCCTATTGCTGTGGTGTATTCTGCAACGATGTTAAGAAGTTGTTGTAGCGCTGCCTTGGAGGAAGCGTACAGTTTTAAGTCGTCCATGTACAGGAGATGTGAAACCAGATGTTCTCTTCTGCCTGGTGGCCCGGCCTTGTACCCTATTCTGCTTTCCCTCAACTCCGTTGTTAATGGTAGGAGTGTTACGCAGAACAGTAACGGGCTTAGCGAGTCTCCTTGAAATACGCCTCGCCTGTATTTCACCCATCCCGTATACGTGGTTCGACCTTCCGATCGAACGGCGAACTTAGTCTTCCATAGCGCCATGATGTTTTTCATCACATGGACGATATTAGTGTGGACTTTGAGCATCTCAGGCAGCTGTATCAAGCTGTGCGACGATGTGTCAAATGCTTTCGCGTAATCCAGCCAGGATGTATGTAGATCGCGCTTGTAGTGTTTTGCATCTTGACAAATGCTCTTGTCAATGAGTAGGTTGTCCTTGCACCCCTGTACTCCTTTCCGTGCCCCTCTTTGCTCGTAGATTTGGTTCCACACTGGTGCAATAACCTCCAGAATTCGGTTTTGAAGGACACTTGTGAGAATTTTATACAACGTGTTGAGACACGTGATAGGGTCGTAGTTCTTTGGCTGTCCTAGATCGCCTGATTTTGGTATCAGTACAGTTCTGCCCTCTACCAACCATGATGGAATTGGCTCAAGGTGAATTATTATCCCACTGAATAATCTGGCTACGTGTTGATGAGTAGCTGGAAAGTTCTTCCACCAGTAGTTTTGGATCCCATCCAGTCCAGGTGCCGTTTTTCTTTAGGGCTTGTCTAACTTCTTCGATTGTTACTTCAGTCATTTCTTCTGTCGGTTTCAGACTTTGATCGCATAATGTCTGGAATCTGTGAAGTGCTGGAGTATCCCTGGTTTCTGCTGGTCACTCGTACAATTTCTTCCAGAACCATTCGACTTCTTCCGGTGATGGCGGGTTTTCTGCCTCTGCTTGTTTGGGCTGAAATAGCTTTGAAGGTTCTGCGGTGAATATGTTGTTGTCCTCTATCCATTTTTGCTTCCTAATCAGCTTCTGCCTTGCTGCCGCAAGTGATCTTATTGTATCGACAGCTTTCTGCTTCAATAGGTTGATGATGGGCAAGTTAATCGTACGGTGCATCACACGCCGCTCCCCCATAATGACCTCTATCTTCTTGCTAGGCTTCAGTTTTCCTTTCATAACATCTATGATACATTGGTACCAAGATGCTTGCTGCCTCATGATTTTTATCTTCTGATCTAGCTTCTTCATTCTTGACCTATGTTTGTCATCCCTTGTTGTTGTTCTACCTGGAGGGCACAGAAGTGAAGCAGTAGCTCTCACTGCAGCCACGACATCTTCTAGTGAGCAGTCCTCCTTTAGGTGGTCATCGATGATATCATTCATCTTGGCTAGGTCTTCAGCCTGGAGTCTCGTTTTCAACCGAGCGGTCGTTTTATTCGGATTCCTTACTGCAGCCTCAAATGCTTCCCTTCTGTTGATGACTGGTTCCGGGACATCTCTCACTTGTTCCGTTCTTTGCCTGTTGCATTGTGCGGGATTTTCAACTCGAAATGGGGCAGCTGTCACCTGCCCCACGTCCAGTGCTTCGACTTGCAATCCAGGGTTTGGAGGCTGAATGTTTGTGGCATCTCTCACCTGACTCTCATCCTGTTCTTCTCTCCTTTGAATCGTGGATTGTTGCTGTTGGTTCCGAGCATCTCTCACCTGCTCTTCAGCTTGTTCCTCTAGTCCTTCTGGCTCTTGAAGCTGCTGCAAGATTCCTCTCTTCTTCAGATGGCTCACCTGGTCTCGCAGGTTTTGCTGCGTCATGAAGCTGAGATCTGGATTATTTTACACCACAGACCTTGCAGTCTACCCATATATCCCCTTCTTTCTGGTCTGGATCTTCGGTATAACACAGATAGTTGTTCATGTTCCTCGGGTGTCCACTTGTGGCGTCCCCTTTGCGTGGTCTTGTTCCTGTTGCCGGGTCCGACTACGGGTTGCTCTTGCGAGCGCAGATTCTCTATGCGACCGGCAACTTATCTCTCCTCCTCGATGTCCTCGTCGGAAGCTGTAGTTTCTTGTATGACAGGCGCCCGCCTCCTCAGCATCCTGCCGTTGGTAGTTCGCATGCTGTCACGCCTAGCACCAACCCCAGACGTGCCCTGGTGATCCCCAGGCAGCAGCTATTTTCCGAGGCTTCTTGGTTGGGTACTCATCATTGGTTGAGATAAACCGGGGTTCGCGGGCTTGTCACACCCGTATGCTACTTAGTAGTACCCCCGTGCGATTTTGCGTTTTATACCTACTGCCAGGTAGCTAAGTTGCCTCGGGTTTGCTAAGCCCGTACTCTGAGACACATCCTAGAGCCCCTGAGGGGTATCGATAGGGCTTTTGTTTTTGACAAGGGACCTCTGCAGTGTATTCTGTGATACGAATGCTATTTTTGTGTTTTCAACCTGACGCAGAACATTTGCAATCTTATATGAGACATTTCCGTAGAACGGAATCTTGCAGAACTTTTTGGTTGGAATAGTCGCATCATTCTCAAGGGCTGATTGGACCAGTGGTGGTTTTTCTTTATTTTTTTTTTTATGAGATGTTCAATGATGTCAGCTGAGTAACCATTTCTAACTGCCAGATACTTGAGAGTATTGACTTCTTCAAGATAGGATTGTGCATTCAACGGCATTTTCAGGAGTCTGTCTATGTATGTATTGAATGATGCCATTTTATGATCTGCGTCAGGTTGAAAACACAAAAATAGCATTCATATCACAGAATACACTGTAGAGGTCCCTCGTCAAAAACAAAAGCCCTATCGATAGTCTTGACAAACCAGGAATTTACAGACTAGTATGCGGTGAACAGGACTGCAATGTTGTGTATGTGGGTAGAAGTGGAAGGTCCATTAAAACAAGGACCAAAGAACACATAGCGAGCGTCAGAAACCCCGATAACAACAAATCTATTTTTGGTTGCCACCTTAGAGAGGAAGATCACAAATTTGATATTGACACCAATACAAGATTGATCCATCATTGTGATTTTGGGTTCAAACAAGAAATCTTGGAAGAGGTCGAAATATTCAAACACATGAGTGACAGTGGGCTCAAAACTCTGAATGCTATGTTGACGAACAATATAAAAGACACTTACAAATTATTGGCACCCACTAGAAGCAGATTTTCAGATTTGGCACTTTATTACTTTACAAGGGAAAGAAGAACATGATTTGGAGTAGTTCATGTGTATTTAGTTGTTTGTGTTTGAGTTGTCACTCCTGATTAATGATGGTTTTCCGATCTCGATCATCCGGAGAATGTTTTTAATATGTAGTTTATTCCGTTGTTTACAATTTTAACTATTGACCTCTCAATCTTTTACCTTAATGACTTAATGATTTTTATTTATTATATGACTAAGGAACCGGCAAGTTTAAAATTCAATTTTAATTTGGTTTGTTTATTGTTTATTTGTAAATTTTCACATAACCTCACAACTGTTTAAGATAGTTTTCATTCCTTCAGTTTTAGAATGTTTTGGCTTTCAATCGAACTCAGTTGCCTGCGAAATTTTTCAATTAGAGTTTTTTCAGATTCTTGGTTTGAGAATGGCAGTATAGTAGAACTGCCTAAACATGTCACCGGATAATTGAATTAAGGTTCCAATAAAACTTGAAGTTCTAAGACTGTTATTTCTCTTCTACATTTTCACTTCAAGCATGGGTGTTTACGAAATCATACTTTCCTCGCTACTTCCCATACTACTCGACGAGTGTGTGGCCGGGGTAGTGTATGGTGGTTGGATCCAATATTGGCGTCAACGTGTAGACGCCTCACGAAGTTAAGGACTACATAAACTGAAGCGGCCGCGGTGACGATCAGAGAGCGGTAGGAACCACATTTATGGATATTCATTTGGGTGCACAAACTGGCGCGGCCTGAGACCCGGCCTAAACTCGGTGTTAATTTTGATTGCGTCTCTGGCCACCAACTTGTCGCAAACGCTACCGCGGCCGTGGCCGCGCCAGTTTGTAGAGTCCTTTAACCGGTCAACGTTGGGTCTAATGTTGGCCCA
This sequence comes from Halyzia sedecimguttata, assembly GCA_937662695.2. NCBI lineage: Eukaryota > Metazoa > Arthropoda > Insecta > Coleoptera > Coccinellidae > Halyzia > Halyzia sedecimguttata. The sequence goes on from OW569411.2 coordinate 142,608,580, forward strand.
ATGTGTGGAGCCGGTCATATATCTTAGTAGAGGTTGGTGTAACGGGGTACCAGAGAATCCGACGTATGATACAGGAGCTTAGGGAAAAACCTCAGAAAAAATACCTGTGTCCCCGTTAGTGTTGTGATTTGCAACTATTGTATACGAATGCTTAGTTCAAAAATTTTCACATGTGTTTCTAATTTAGAAAATTAATGGGTATCTCGAGAATTATTGACCCAAATGACGTTACATGAATTCAGAATTATATGATCTATCCAAGAAAAAAAAACGGCCTTACAGTTTAAAAAAACTATCGATGACATCATTGCTTGGTAAAAGGAAATGGTAGAACAATAAGAATTACGGAATAATGTTTCTTCGAAAATAAATTAATTTGACCTATCAAAGCATGTTTAGCTATTCATGAATGGAAGAAAATTAATCCATTCTTCCATGTTTTTGACACTAACTGTACATTTAATTAGAAATCAATATCTGAATTCGTAGGAAGGCAGTGCTATTGCGTATATAATTATTCATTCTAAGTTATGAAACAAAACTTGATGGAAACCTTTGGCACATCACGGATTCCGGTCTGTCAGGATCTTAAGGAAGATCGACTTGATTTAATCATTATTTAATGCGAAAAAATATACTATTACAGATGACAAAGGCATTCTCTTGCAGTGATATGGGTTTGCATTATAATTATATTTCCTCGAGTTCACACGTCTGTAATTATTTGTTGAATTCACTACGAGTCTCATGCGACGGATTTAACTTTGTGAATCTGTTCTTACCCATTATAAGTTTACTTGAGGCACGCTTTTCAGTTTAATTATCAGGGATTAACATCCTAATGTGTTTATTGTTGTTGCTTTGTAGTTTTACAAATAAAATTGGTAGACAAGGAGTGTGTCTTCTCACCATGTTTAACCTTCGCTATCGTAGCCAGGCCACGTGTAAAGGGGTTAATCCTATAGTTGAAATAAAATAATTTATTTTAATGATAACAATTTCATCTATGCATGAACAAAATAGTATAGAATGAATTATAAATGTTTACTAAAATACTTTCCTCGGTTTGTCTTATAAGTGATAAGAATCGGAGGGTTACAATTCCATAAAATAATAATACAAATATCTTATATGAATAGAAACATAAACATAACAATTTTGAATTCATCCAGACTCTAGAGTGTTCTTACCAGTCAAACTTTCTCGAATTGAATCAAATACAGTTTCGAACTCTTAGTGACTTCTGGATTCTTGGTGTTCGATTTGTTATTATTGTCGTTAAATAAGCGAGTTGACAGCCATTTCAATTCTAACCAGAAGTCTCAATCAAACTTGATTGAATTATTTTAATTTAATTTCAAATAGGCGTATATCTGGTCCGTACGAGTGGATCATACCCATTCACGAATCAATTTCACAATAACATTTTTGTTAATTTCATAGATATTTTGCAGAACATTCTAGTTCGAGTTCACTATGGACTGATTATGAACACTATAAATGAAACTGCGCTCTTGTCTACAACAAAATTCGTAGTGGACAAGAGTGTCCAAGTAGTTTTGTAATATTTCGCAGGGTTTGGGAGATAAAACTCGGAAAGGAACCACTTTAGTGATGAATTTACCCCCAAACTATCCTTCAATATTTACTTTTCATTGGAGCTTTGAAAATTCCATGCAAATTGTTACGATTCTATAGGCTTTCGAAGACCTATTCAATCATATCAAAATCTGACCAACCATAGGCCAAAGTATTATCGCGAAAACACCAACTGTCTTCGAATTATGATTGGTCTTAGAACTTTGTTGTTTTCAACGACTCAACCAGGGATACGGACTGTTTAACAAATGATAAATTTAAATTACAGACGTCAACATGAGTCACTTTGTTCGTGAAATAGTCCAATGAAATACCACTCTTGACTGAATTTATCTCATACGTCTGTCTTTTATTTCATAACTCAACTGAGCTGTCTAGAGAAAACACCACCAATCCGCAGGACGAGTGGTGTTTTCAAGCAACTCAGTTTCGTTATGAAATAAGTCGACAGTCTTATCGCGACAATTGAATCACTAGTGATATTTTAAGTGAATATATCGAGAACGACCTATCTGACTGTTTCGAAAATCGACACCACGACCCTGAGAGCATTGCACATTTTAGCGATTGGATCCGGACGCTTGTTCCGCCAGGATGAGCGTGCTATCATTTTTCCGAGTTTTCTTTTTTTTTTATTCTTTGCCAAAATAGTTTGGGTTTGACTCACTGATAAATAATCCGTGGAAAAATCCAATTCTCTCCTTCCGGCCAGACGGCCAGGCATACGCGTGATAACTCTCATTCAAAATGAGTTAGAGAGTTAAAATTTTCAAGATAGGTTAAGAGCGTAAATATTTCGGCTAAGTTCGTTAATTGACAAAATCCGCCAAGTGGTTTCGGATTTCTGCTTATTTTGAACTTAACCCGTAATTGGCGACGTGCAATTTTAGTTACTTGGAGAGTGACATGGAGTCATCTCATTTATTTATTTGAGAAGATATTTGTACCTGAATTCGTCAACTTTGGAAAAACTGCATTTGACACATACCACATTCAAAAAAAGACATGGTCGGGTTAAAAAAATAAAATCGTGTGGAATATACATATATTATAGCTAATATGTATATTTCGAACATCTTATTGAATAACATATGGAGCAGTGTGAATGGACTATGCCCATTTCTAGGAAAGTACTAGATAGCGCGTAACCATCGCTTAAACTTTCAAAGAGTTATTGATATATATTATTTAAATCACAAGGAGTCTGAGTATTAAGCGATATGCTCAAAAATATGACAATTTTGTTTTCCCAATAACTGCTCCGATGTGATGTAACCTGGGTAGTCAGTTACAAAATACCGACGTAAAGACTTATGAAAAACTTCGGCCGAATCACATGACTTCAAATTCAAAATGTGTTCAATGGTTTTGCGGATTACTTTGCTTAAAATTTCGAATACCACATATCTGATTGAGTCTTATTTGGGCAATGAGGTGACCAATTATCACCTCTTAGAGCATTCATGGAAAACAGACCCATGGAGGCTTCAAAATACAAATCCGAATGAAATCCGAAATACTTACCTAAAGGTCAAATTATAGATGCTTTATTTACTATGAGAAATTCTAATCGCAGATAATTGGCATATTATGTTGACGATGGTGAGTTATTTTTGTTCATTTGCCATCGAATATGTAGTGTAACTACAGAAGCGATACAATAGATCGATATGGTATGTGGAATTATATTTAACTTTTAATGTGAAATTATCCATTTCGAGTTTTGGATACGCACAAGATAGTTTAGCATTTCCGTCTTTTTTTTTGGCTGTTTATTGTAAATACGATTGCGAATTAATGAGTGGGTAGACGATGTGAATAATTTTATTTTTTTTTTCAAACATTTGAACGTTGCGAAACTGGGGAGGAGCTGGAGGGTCATATTACCACCTCATGTCAAGTACGTGTGAAAGCCGAGGAAATAGCATAGTTTCCGAAGTGCAGTGTCCATAACGTGTTTGTTGGGCTAATTATGAAATATACGTTGCCCCATTCGGGCATTTTTCATTATGCGCATGAGCAGACGAAAAGTGATCTAACAGTTACAGTTTTCATCTGGAAGGATTAAGGTTTTAAGGTGGAGGATGCTATTCATTTATATATTGTCCTTGATAGGGCCAGCTTATCTGTGGATTGAAGCTGTGATATCTCCTGAGCCATTGGTAATAAGGAATCGAAGTTTTGTGTGTGATTTTGACAGGTCTTCGGTCATTAGTGGACTGTACATTCACAGAGGAAAGGCGGATGTTTTTGGTTTGTATGTGTTAGATTGGGAGTGGTTTACACCTAGCAGTAATGAGTCTGGTGCTGAGCCCTTATTTTCATAAAATTGTGTAAAACGTGTATTCGTATATTATGAGACATTGAAAAAATTGGTTCAAGCACTGACGTGAAGTCAAGAGCTTTTGCGCGTATTTTCTATTGTCCATTATCCTGTATTGTACACTCTTAATCGAATTTACCATGGTAAATTTGATTTAGAGTGTCGAATACAGGAGACATTTGCTTAACATTTTCTAGGGGTACCTATGGTTCCATCAAAATTTTACGCACGTCTTTATGTCAATTTGCTACAACTAGTTACCAAGCTTCACTTCAATCGAGTATATTTTTTGAGTTATCAAGAATATAATATTCCAGGTGGGTATAACTCCGAAACCAATGGACCGATTAAGCCCAAAATCGAACATGACCCTCCCACTCAGATGCGCAACCTACCCTGAAAATTGTTAGTCCCTATCTCCCTTCCTTCGAAAGTTATCCAGGCAACGGTCACCCAACCAGCTACTGAACTCACACAAGGCTACTCCGATCTCCAACAATGTAGATCCGATCGTGTTCAAACTTGAAACTTGGGAGTAGAGTTCGGTTTTGAAGGCTCTCACAAAATTTCAGTGGTGTCGGACTAATAGTTTCTGATGTATAGAATTTTTTTTAATGATTTCCAATGAGTTTCAGAAAATTTTCTAGTGATACGATCCTCAAGAAATTTCGCAAGAATTTTCGCGATGGCATTCGACAACGAATAGCCATGTTTGAATTGGATTGGTTCTGTATTTTTCGAGTTATTGAGGAAATAATAACCAAATTTGAAATAGGTATAACTCCAAAACCGTTTGGTCGATTATGCCTATAAATAAACTCAAATGTTGCATTCGGCTGCCTAACCTGCAAATCACCATCTCTTTTTGTTGAAGTTATCGTGAGATAAATAATATTTTTTCGTATTTTCTCTGAAATATACTAGTGGTAGAATCCTCACAACGTCTTCATGTCGATATTTTACAACTAGATATCAAGTTTCAGTTCGATCGGGTCTGTATTATTTGAGTTACCGAGAAAATAATATTCGAGATGGTAATAAGTTCGAAACCGTTGGCTGATTATGCTCAACAACGAAATTAACTCTCACATTCGGATGCGCAGCCATGCCTGAAAATTTCAACTCCCTACCTCTTTTCGTTCGAAAGTTATCGGGGCAAATGCTGAACTTATCCAAGGCTGCTCGGATCTTCGAAAATATTCATCCGATCGGGTTCAAACAAGGAATTTGGTAGTAGAGTTAGGTTTTGAAGGCTCTCGAAAAATGTTGGGCGAATAGTTTCTGAAATATAGAATTTTTTTCGATGATTTTCAATTATTTTTTTTACAACTAGTAACCAGGTTTGAATTGGATCGGTTTTGTATTTTAGAGTTATTGAGGAAATAAAAACCAAATTTCAGAAGGGTATAACTCCCAAACCATTAAGCTGATTATGCCTATTGATGAACAAAAATGTCGAATTCAGATGCACAACCTACCCTTCTCAGGTTATCGTGACGTAAATAATATTTTTTAATAATGTTTTTAAAAGTTTCTGGCGACTCGATTCTTACAAACTCTCAAAAACGTCTTCGTATTTGTATTCTACAACTTGATACCAAGTTTTAATTTGATCGGATCTGTATTGGATTATGACAAAATCACTATTCGGAAACCGTTGGGCCACTTATGCCCATTAACGAACTTGTCCGCCGTACTTGGATACCCCACCTACAGTAAAAATCTCCAGTCGCTATCTCTTTTCGTTCTCAAGTTATCGCGGCAGGCCGGACAGACTCAAATTTGACCCCGAATTATTCATCAGTGTGTGAACCTTGTCATTTGAGAGCATTCTCGGCAAAAAATTCGAAAATTACATATATTTGGGCAAAATGATAACACGATGAGCCCCAGAATATACGCGCAAAAAATTATTGCTTTATAGGGCGATTTTTTAAAATTCATAGTTCCTCATGTCACAAACGTACGATTAGACTGATTTGACTAATATAAATAATTCTCGAAATGAACTATTGAAATGAACCACTACTGGACAGGTTTTTGTGAATTATGCCACAATTATTCGATTGAACTTATTTGAGTCCTTACGCCGCCACAAACAATGCACTCTTTATTTCCGACTGAAGAGTAAATATATGTATTAAAATGCCCTATAACAATTCGTTATCGTCCGAATATTTCGTTATCCGATCGTAACGACTGAATAACTTTCTTAGGGCAAATTTATTCAACCTCTCCATAAAGTATTCGCTAACTACGTGCTCGTTAAATTTACTGACACCCTTTAAAGTAATAAAATCTATTCATGTTTCACAGACATTTCACATATTAACAGATCACTTCGTATAACAGAGAGATGAATAAACAATCATAGAATACTTTCCTTTCGGTAAGGCTACTTGAAAGTTTACAGATAGGTCAATATATCGGCCCTTAAAGTTGAAGCAACACTCTATCGAATTTATATCCAAACTTTAAAGATAATCTGTATACATCATAGCGATCCCTAATATATAAATTCGACAAAGACTAGGTAAAGATCTTACAAACAATATCTGAATCGATAATAATAGACATATATTCGCTTCACATTCAGTAAGAAAATCGCTAACGGTTATCTTTAATCCCTCTGTAAAGAATTCGGAGATATTCCTATATCAAAAAATTTTGTAGGTTCTATACTATCCCACGATTAAACTCTTTATCGAACATTCACGCTGAATCGACAGACACTAGATACAGTTTTCGGAGAAAAATAATATTTAATGCTTGTGGCTTTTACTTGATGCAAATCCATATTAACTCAATGAAAAATTATATACGATTTACACTTATTTATTCAATATTGTGACGCGTTTCGTCGACACAGCGACTTCATCAGACTACATCATACTAAATTCTAAGTTATTATCTCCCTCTACCTAGATGACATGGGCACAGAATCATTTAATACTAATTACATGAGAAACTTTTCTCATGTTTCTCATGTAATTAGTTTTAAATGATTCTGTGTCCATGTCATCTAGGTATAGGGAGATAATAACTTGTTAAGAATTTAGTATGATGTAGTCTGATGAAGTCTCTGTGTCCAAAGTTTTGGAGCAATCCACAGAGTGTGTATGATTTCATCAAAGTTGAATAGCTACATACTGTGGTTTCATCCTGATTAGGAATCATCAGTGGAGCACAATTCAACGCTGATGAAATCAATACTACGAAGGAACCGGTTTAAAGAAAACCAGCAATCACTTGTGAGTAGAATTTAGACACAAGCGACACCTGGAATTCAATCAACCAAGCTCCTCGCTGTGGTTACCCAAAACTATAGATCTATACGTATATTCTTTACCACTATGTGGTAATCAGCAAGTATTACAAAATTTGATACTTTTTAATTTAAGACACATTACACAGGAACAGATCTTTGTTGAAATCGGGATTGTCCTACTGTTCATAGGTTTCCTGTATATGTAGTGTAATTTTGGCATTCATTACAGTAAGTTAATTTTTAATTCCACAAAAAGGACATATTTTGTTGTCTTTCCGTCCATTGGGTCTATAATGGTCAGGCAAGTTTATTCGAATAAAGCTCATGATAATATAAAGATAGATCACCAGCAATAGGTATTGTATCATCAGTAATCAGCTTATCACTTACAGGTCATGTGTGAACTCTCATGTATCACAGCTTAGTACTGTCATCACTGGAGGGAATGTTATTGTTTAAGTTTATGCCTTCACTAACTGTGGTAACAAATCAAAATAAATTATGGTACGTAGTACTGATTATAGCAATTGAGAAAAAAATGTAAAATAAAGTGATGAAGTTCTTACAGTGATATTCCTTCCACAGCATTCCGTCATCGTATCATTATTACGGTAATTTTCATAAGTACCATTATTTCTACGAATTTTATTATGCGGAGCTTCCATTTTCTTTTTTTTTCTAAGATTTAATCGTGAATATTCAGTCTTCGATCGACAGTTATATCGCATTATTTCATTATGTGTATCCATTGCACCAATCAGTCGTTAAAATGCACGCACTTGTGATATCCTACAACAGGGTTAGTGGATGGATGGATTGGTAAGGTGGTGGTCAGATCGAATATTGGAGCTAAGGTATGCAGGTTCGAATCCAAATGAGGAAAGAAAATTTAATTTGATAAGTTAATTATTCAATATATGGTAACAGGGGTAAAATGAGAGGATGATTGAGATATCCGAACGATGAAACGCAGAAATATAAGAAGAACATTTAAAATTGTTTTCCACCGTAATTCTTATTAATTCTTGCTCCCAAAATAGGTATCTGTTCGATAAAGAATATTTCTGTATTTAAACCGTTCGGATGATAACCTTTGATTATTATTCATGCTCAATTTAGTCAGGGTTTTTTTGAGATAGTGATTCATTCGAATCTTCAATTCATACTCTCATGATAGAAATATTATTGCTCTATGTCTTACTTCAGGAGGTCATGTGGCTCAGTGCAAAGCTTGATAGGTTAGTCTTGTATTACAAACTCGAAGCGGTCAAAATACATATATTATTATTTGCCCGCTCATATAATGAATATTATTACAGATATAGTGTCAATAGTGGAACGTCAAGTTTGTTAAAGGAGTTTATCAAAATTTAACTCATATCTCGTTTGATTTTGTCCATTATTTAGATTAAAAAAATTGGCTCAAGCACTGACGTAAAGTCAGAAGCTTTTGCGCGTATGTTCTCTTGTCCATTCTCCTTTATTGGACACTCTTAATCGAATTTATCATGGTGAATTCTATTGAGGATAGTATTGGGCACTCTAAATTTACCATGGTAAATTTGATTGAGAGTGTCTTATGCAGGAGAACGGACAATAGAATTAACCTTGATAAATTCGATTAAGAGTGTCTAATACAGGAGAATGGACAATAGAACATACGCGCAAACGCTCCTGACTTCACGTCAGTGCTTGAACCAATTTTTTTTTCGTGAAGTCAGGAGCTTTTGCGCGTATGTTCTATTGTACATTCTTCTGTATTGGACACTCTTAATCGAATTTACCATGGTAAATTCGGAGTGTCCAATACAGGAGAAGAGACAATAGAGTTCACCATGGTAAATTCGATTTAGAGTGTCCAATAAAGGAGAACGGACAAGAGAACATACCCGCAAAAGCTTCTGTTTTCACATCAGTGCTTGAACCAATTTTTGTTTTCAACAATTTTTTGAGAATTTTCTAGAGCTATGATCCTCACGAAATTTTGCAAGAATTTTCGTGTTGGCATGCTACAACTAATAACCATATTTGAATTGGATCGGATTTGTATTTTATTAGTTATTGAGGAAATAACAACCAAATTTCAGATTGATATCCAGAACCATTTGGCCGATTATGCTAGTTGAGTAAATTGAATGTCATATTCACATGCGCAATCTACACTGAAAACTGCAAGTGCTATTTCTTTCCATTCTTAAGGAATCATGAGATACATAATATTTTCTCGTAATTTTTTAAAAATGTTCTAGTGATACGGTCCTCCCAAAATTTCACACACGTCTTCATGTTTATATTCTACAACTAGATACCAAGCTTCAATTCGATCGAGTCTATGTTTTTTGAGTTATCGAGGAAATAATATTCCAAATGGATATAACTCCGAAATCGTTGTGCCGATTATGGCCAACAGCAAATTAAGTCTCCCATTCAGATGTGCAACCTATCCTGAAAATTTCAAATCCCTATATCCTATCGTTCGAGAGTTGTCGAGGCAACGATCACCATTCCAGCTTCTGCACTCACACAAGGCTGCTCGGATCTCCAACAATATATATCTGATCATGTTCAAACTTGAAACTTGGTAGTAGAGTTAGGTTTTGAAAGCTCACGCAAAATTTCAGCGATATCGGACGAACAGTTTCTGATATATTGAATTTTTTTCAATAATTTTCTATGATTTTTTAAAAAGTTTCTAGTAATATGATCCTCACAAAATTTTGCAAGAATTATCGCGTTGCCGTTCTACAACTAATAACCTTGTTTTAATTGGATCAGTTTCGAATTTTTCGAGTTATTGAGGAAATAACAACCAAATTTCAGATGAGTATAACTCCAAAATGGTTTTGCCGATTTTGCCTACAAACAAAGTCGAACGGCGCATTCAGATTATAAACCTAACCTGAAAAGTTTTTTTTTTTTTAGAAATCATTTATTAATTAATCACTGAACGAATTCAATATTGAAACAAAGTGTCCATAAACAGCGCATATAGCACTGGTATCGAGACAAATCAACTAACAATCAGTGTATGAAAATAACCATTATCTAAAAATAACATGTAAATACAAGAAAATGATCAAACAGAGAAGAATTCAACACTTCTTAACTTAACCTATTTGACAAACTTAGCAATGATTCACAAACAAAGACAAAACCGAAAGATCGAAAGAAGAAGCATTACTTAACATTAGGTACTTAACATGGCTACCGCAAGAAAAAATGATCAATCCACAGTAAAAGAAAAAACCGAAAGATGAAGGACAACGGACAATTCACCTTACTTATGTTATAGTCAAATATGATTCAATTTCCTTTACAAAACTTTTAATTCCGTGAACCGTTTTGATAGTGCTGGCCAATTGATTATAAGCCGCGAACGATCGGTAAATGGGACTATTGAGACCAAATTCTGTTCTTACATTTGTTTGATATATATTATCTAAATTGCGAGTATTGTATGAATGCACATCTCTCTGCAATTTGAATCCTGTGTTAGTTTTATGACCTTTGTTAATTATTTTATATATGAGCTTGCATTGTTCCAATTCTCTAAGCTTACTCAAGTCGAATACATGAAGTTCCGAATATAATTGCCGTGTGGAAGTTAATCTATTGTAGTCAAACAGTACTTTTAGGAACCTATTCTGTAAAATCTGCATTTCATTGAAAGTCGTCTGATTACATGTACCCCACACAGCAATGAGGTATCTTAAATGCGAAAGAAAGAATGCATTGTAAACATTATACTTGGAATTCACAGTGAGATAATTTATGTACTTGTATACTGCCGGAAACATGGGAAGAACCCCTTGTGTCATATGGTCTATGTGTCCTTTCCAGCTTAACGAGGAGTCAAGGAGTAGCCCCAGGTACTTCATTTCACTGACCTTCTGAAGCTTCTTACCATCAATGAATATTTCTAAATCCTCAAATTGCTTATTTTTTTGTTTAAAAATCATGTATTTTGTTTTCTCAGCATTTATTTTTAATCGATTGTACAAAAGCCAGCTCGAATATTTCTCCAAATCCGTATTAACTAATGAGTTCAATTTCCCGATATCTCCACCAGACACAGAATGTAACAATATAGTATCGTCAGCGAAGGTGAAATACCTAGCTGTTATACCAGAAAATTTGAGACTCAATACATACAGGGAATATGAAAGGGGACCCCGCACAGATCCCTGTGGTACTCCGCAAGTGTTCAATGCGTACTCACTGAAAATTCCGTTCAAAGACACATACTGTCTACGTCCCTTCAAGTAGGATTCTATTAAGTCATACATGACACCCCTAAACCCCATCAACCGCAGCTTATCAAGTAATATTGACACGGATACAACATCAAAAGCCTTCTGAAGGTCTACAAATACAACAATTACAATCTTTCCCTCATCAAGTGAAACCGAAATTTCGTTTACAAAATCAACAGTTGCACTTAAAGTGCTACTATTTTTCAAAAACCCATACTGATATTCATCCAATTCAATAATTTTATTTTAATTTATCTATGAAAGATAACATTCTCTTTTTTAATACCTTTTCAATTATTTTCGAGAAAACTGTAATTATAGAGATTGGCCTATAATTATGCGGGCTGTCTTTTTTGCCGGATTTATAAATTGGAGTGATTTAACTTGTCTTGAGTTCTTCTGGAAAGACCCCTGTTTTCAAAACATCATTTATTAACACTGTTAATATTGGTATTAAATCCTTTTTAAGATTACAGATGTCCAGTACCGTGATTCCATCATGTCCCGATGCCGTATTTTTTTTAGATTTATAATGATATCATCAATCTCTGTCTCACATACCGGATCTACAACGATACTTTGCATATTGTTCATCTCCGAGAATTCTACAATGTTGCCTCCTTCCGTGATTTCCTCCTGCAATTTTTGCACGATATTTTTACCGACATTTGCAAAGTGCAAATTTAAAGCATTTGCAATTTCATCGTGTTTTGTCATGACGGAGTTATTTACGCATAATTTATCGATTGATTTGGAAAGTCGTTTATCTTTATTCAATAAGTTGTTGACAAACCTCCACTGCTTCTTTATATCACCCGATGTTTTCGTCCATTCAAAATTGAAATAGTAATTTTTCAACGAATTTATTTTATTATTAAATTTATTTTTGGGGCGTTTAAATTCATTGCAGATCTCGGTATTATGTGGGTTTGATACTTTCTTCCTATACATTTTGTCGCGTTCCTTTATAAGGAGGAGAACCTCTTCATTACCCAATCATTACTTGAATGACATTTGTATTGTTTACTATATTCACATTGTATCTTACATTCCTTTATCAACTGAATAACATCACTGAAGGTGTAAATGAAAGTATTTTGAAGTTTTCTTCCAAACATACCCTTGAACTTGCTATGATCTACAAATTTTTTGTTTATTATTGTTTTTGATCTGAATATTTTAACCTTTTCAAAGATATCAAACTTTAATTATTTATGATCAGATTGAGGGTGTGCTTCTACCACTATAGGACTTAGTTTACAAGAGAACTTCTCAAATAACACATGATCAATCAATGACTTGGAATTCTCTGTGACCCTTGTAGCGAAATCTGCAGATATGGTATTTGCGATTTGAAAATTTTTGATTTGTAACAAGCTCAGTTAATCCCTACAAACACTCGCTTCTTCATTTAAAAGATCTACATTAAAGTCACCCACAACAATATGTTTTTTTGATCTGTGTATAGCAAATTTTCCATTAACGTACAAAATTCATGATAATTATAATAAGGAGGCCTATAAACAGAACCCATCTTTAACTTATGCTCGCCTACTTCTAAAGATATCCAACTCAATAGATCGCTAGATTTCGATTTATCCATGAGTGATGACTTTATGGTCTCTTTTACAAACACTGAGCACCCACCACCTCTTTTCGAACGACAGACATGGAAGTCTTGATAGCCATTTATTCTACGAATATACGATTCTGATTCATTTAACCATGTTTCGACCAATATCAGTATGTCACAGTCACAATTACCCACAAAATATTTCAATTCGTCCAGTTTATGCCTTACACTTTGTATGTTCATATAAATCACCTTCAACCTCGGAGTCACTCCCAGTTTTTTAAGTCATCCCCGCTCTCCACCACAATGACTCTATCTCCATCATGCCTCTTGAGCAATATTCTCCCATCACTAATCCAGAGGTACTTAAATCCGTTCTCCCTTTTGAAAATTTGAGCTGTCTTCATCAATTCCCGATTTATCTTCGTCATATCATGACTGATATAGATAGGTTTATTTATCTCGTATCCTAGTTTAGCCGTAGAGAGATTTTTCCTATCCTTGGAGCCAAATATATTTTTCTTATGCACCAACTTTTTAAACATCACTTTGATTGGGGAATCCTGCCTGTTATTTCCCCTTGTCCGAAATGCTGTAAAATCACTACTTGTTAAGGCCACATTCAATTTGGTAGCAATGCTTTTGACAGTTTCTGTAGTATTTTCCCCATCTTCATAGGGAATGCCATGTATTATCATGTTGTTTTCCAAATCCTTCTGATCGCGCTTGTTCAGTTGCTTGTGAATCTGCTTCACCTCCTCCTGAAGTTTTTTATTTACCTCCACTTGCTCCTTGTACTCCGTAAAAGGGGTTTTATACTTCGCATCTATGTCTTCCAGCTTGGCCATAACGTCGGCCAAGGTGTATTCCTTCGAAGATTTCTGTACCATTCCTGGTAGGGCCCCCAAAGTTGTCGGATTGGTCGTACAAGTTATACAGCACCAGTTCTTTTTAGACTTGCTTATTTGAATATACGTTTTTTGTGACATATTTATACATTGTCGATGAATCCATACGCGACATCCATCTCATTCAATTGCGTCTTCTCCATCCTTAACCGGATTCCGGCAAACACTGCAGAATTCGGACATATTGGCAACACTGCACAGCTGGAGCAAGTGGTTTCAATATATCAATTATAATGTTTATATTGTTATAGCAAGATTTTTACGTGAATTTAAAAGAGAAAAAACACAGCAGTCAATGACAACTCTCTTAACTCGAAATTACGACACTTTCCACTATTTTACGATAGTTACTACTATGTGAATTTCACGATTTCCTACGGATCCTAATATATCCACGTTCTCTCCACACACATCTCACGATGATTCAAGTTCAAGTCGCTATCTCTGTTTCTTAGGTTATCGTGACGTAAATAATATTTTTCGATCATTTTTTTTAAATTTTCTAGCGATACGATGTTCACAAAATTCCACAAACGTCCTAAGGTTTTTATTCTACAAAGACTCACCAAGTTTCAATTTGATCGGATTAGTATTGGTCGTAGGCAAAATTATTACTCGGAAACCATTGGGCCGATTATGCCTATTAACGAACCCGTCCGTCCTATTGGGACGCGCCACCTACCTTGAAAATTTGAAGTCGCTATCTCTTTCCGTTCTCAAGTTATCGTGGCAACGGCTTGCCGGACAGCTGGCCGGCTGGACAGAATCAAATTCGACCTGAAATTCTTGATCGGGAAGTTGAATCCAATCGTTTGAGTCCATTTTCGGCGAAAAATTCGAAAATTACAGACATTTGGGCAAAATGATAACGCAATGTTTCCCAGAACATACGCGCAAAAATTTCTATATTTTGTTCATATACTCGTATAACTCACCGAGTAAGGTGTGCCAAGTTGCCAAATAAACTGTATGTAGCTACCTGAAAAGCTAGAATACTAACTTGCCGATTTTCTGAAAAATATCAAACGACTCTACTTTTTGGATAGTTTAAAGTTCAACTGATTTGTAATGGTGTTCGTATAAATAATTTTATGAATTTCCTAAACATGTTTCTTCGAAATGGGATGTCTTGATATGATATTCATCTGAGAACTACGCGAGACTGTTTATACATAATATTTACATATATACATAATGTTTCAGGTCGACTATGGTTATAATAACACGACTCAATTTACCTGAATTGGTCGAGAGCAATAAAACACTGAAAACTTAGAAGTTTAGAAACTCGTCTGTACATGAAAATATAAAAAAATCGATGATGTTAAGGCAGTATTCCTTGGCGTTTGTGTTCACGTTGGCAAATTTGAATTGCATGATGGGTGTTTCAACCTCAGTGGATAGAGTGAGCCGACGATCTACCCAGAGTGTAGTGGACACCATTCACCAGAGAGAAAATTGTGCTCTTTTTCAACTCTGTTACTCTCATTCGCTCTATAAAATGAGCTTGAAACACTCATCATTCAATTCGAATGAGCCAACGTGAACAGGCACGCCAGGTAGTACTGACTTCAAGTCAGTGCTTATTATATTTTTGTGCTGATGTTCTGGGGAACATGGCGTTATTTATTTGCCAAAATGTCTGTAATTTTCAAATTTTTGGCTGAAAATTCTCTCAAACGATTGAGTTTGACTCCTCGATGAAGAATTCGAGGTAAAATTTGACTATGTCTGGCTGGCCGTCCGGCGATAACTTGAGAACGGATACAGATAGTGACTTAAAATTTTCAGGGTAGTTGCCGCATCCCAATACGACGGAGAAATTCATTAATGGGAATAATCAGCCCATTGGTTTCCGAGTAATAATTTTGTTTTCTATCAATACAAATCCGATCGAATTTAAACTTGGTGGGTAGTTGTAGAATAAATCTAAAGACACTACATTCTAAAGACGTTTGTGAAATTTCGTGATAATCGTATTACTACAAGATTCTAAAAAAAATATTACAAAATTTTATTTATGTCACGATAACCTAAGAACGGAAAGAGACAACGACTTGAAATTTTTATGTTAGTTTGTACAGTGGAATGCGACGTTTGGGTTTCTTAATAGCCATAATTGGCCAAATGGTTTTGGAGTTATACCCATCTGAAATTTAGTTGTTATTTCCTCATTAACTGGAAAAATACGGAACCAATCCAATTCAAACATGGTCATTAGTTGTAGAATGCCAAAGCAAAAATTCCTGCAAAATTTCGTTGGGATGATCCCAACGAAATTTCACTAGAACATTTTTAAGAAATCATTGAAAATCAGTTAAAAAAATTGTATATATCAGAAACTGTTCGCCCCACATCAACGAAACTTTGCGAGAGTTTTCAAAACTAACTCTGCTAGCAAGTTCCAAGTTTGAACATGATCCGACATATTATATTGTTGGGATCCGAGCAGCCTTATATGAGTTCAGCTACGGGGCATAATTTTGACATTAAACATACTTTTGGGCCCAACTGATTCGAATCCGAATGTTATTTGATGTAGATCTTCCAAATATAGTTATTTATAAATTGGCCCCAGGGCCACGGTAAAGATATTTCAACTAGGAAAAAACACTTTTTCATTGAAACTGACTTCTTCTTGCACATAATTGCCTGGAAATCTTTGTAAAACCTCACAATATCGGCTCAGCACCACAACCATGACCGCAGGACATAAACCAAACCCAACATACCCCTGACAACCCAAAAAGAGCCACTTATCATCTGCGCATGCGCAAGCTTTTCGTGGCTGAGTCCTCCCAAAATCACGCCTCATACAAAACGCTGATTCTTGAACACCATTTGTCCAGAAGATATCGAAGTTTCAATTCACGCATGCTCGGATACTCCCGAGGAAATTCTATGGAGGAATAGCATCCTTCACCTCAAAACTTCAATTCTCTCCGACGACAACTCCAGCAGTTGAATCACTCCTTGTCTGCTCGTGCGCATAACGAAAAAGGGACGACAAGGGTATTATGAATCTCAAAATTGCCCCCTTGTCCACGGTACTGACAATCCAGCTCGGAAACAACTCTATTTCCCCTAAACTGACTTGTCGGGCAAAGAATTGCCATGAATTATCTTTTAATACCTCACAATATCAGCTCAGCACAAGATCCATGACTTATAGTCCTAAACCACTCCCAATAGTACCCATACAACCCAAAAGTAGTCACATCTGCTCTGCGCATGTGCAATCCACTCGCGGCTGAAAGTTGCGCATCTCACAAAAACTCCTATTCTCCAACGCTAGTGGTTCAGGAGATATTGCATCTTGAATCTACGAATCTGCGGACCCTTACTAGGGCATTCTGTGGAGGAATATCATCCTACACTCCAAAACCCCAATCCTCTTAAATGAAAAGTGCAGCAGTTTAATCACTTCCACGTGCGCATGCGCATAACGAAAATTGCTGGAAGGGGCACCATGAACTTCAAAAAAATGAGTTTCGGAATTTCAAGCATAATATTCCGCAAGATAGAAGTATTTTTTTGAATTTATTCAAGTTCATGTTAGCCTCACGAAATTTTGAGAAAATGTTCTCTTTGGTCTTTTGTATCTAAATGCTGAGTTTAAAATTTCAAAATTTATGAAATTTTTTTTAGTCACTTCATAGCCATCCGATCGATAGAGAACTTCCCATGCATATGAAGGCATGATTCTACAATGTGTTGCTAGATTTCAGATAGATGGAGTGATTGGTTAAAGAAATATTCATAAAAAATATTTTAAATAAAAATGGCCATAACTGCTAAACCGCTTAGCGGATTTGGCCCGTTGAACAACTTGTCCGAGATATTTACGCTCCAAAACAACTCCGCAAATTCAAATCCTCTAGCCCCTTTCGTTCGAGAGTTATGGTGCTAAAGGCTGGACAGAATTGAATTTGACCCCGGATTATTAATCAGTGAGTCGAACCCAATCGTTTGGCACCATTTTCAGCAAAATATTCGAAATATAAACACATTGTGGCAAAATGATTCCTTGCGGAACACTTGCGCAAAAATCAATGAATTCCTCTGGGTGTTAATTTGATTTGCTAACTATTTGCATATGCTTATTACATAGCGTGACAAAAAAGTAAGGTAGCTCGTCAATAATTCTTCTGCGAACGATTATTAAGGAACAACCTCGCACCCGTCGATTTATAATTTCAAAAGTAATTTATCCTTTTGAATTTGATATTTCTCACCATCTTAGCCCTACACCCCACTACTTTATTCATTTAAATAGGAATAAATGGATTGTGATACACCAAATAAAATGTAGTTCGATTACCTGTTCAGCGATGTGGCTAAAAGTAGAATTGGTTTTGCCATTTTTGGCTTGAACTAATTTTTTTTATTAAAAAATTGGTTCAAGCCCTGTGGACTGGAGCCTTCTGGCGCTCTTGTTCAAACAGACAAATTATATCTCCGAAAGTATTGGTTTCCCAGAGTTGGGAAATATATCAATGGATTCTTATGAAAGACCTTCATCTTAGCAGAAATTGAATTCAAACATAATAGAAGAATTTAAATTCAACAAGAGTGCCAAAAACTATCAATTCAAAACCAATAGACAAATTCTACCCAACAACGAACTCATCCGAGATATTCATTCCTCAAATCTATGATGAACGATAATATATATTCTTTCCTCAAATCCACTCCAATACTTCAATACACCAATATTCCAGTTTTCTTTTCACTGGAGATATTCTGAACACAATATTATTAACTTACCATTATCATATGGATTGACCATCGGCATGAAAATATCAACCAACAACAAGTATGATATAATATTATAATTCTCATAATTCTACGATTGCTGAAATGAATTAGATAATGTCATGTCTCAGGAAAATAACTTGACATTACGACAATTCATACATAGAATAATTATATCATTCTGTGAAAACGTAGGAATACGATTTATCATTGAAATTTTGAAAAATCATATCTCCGAAAGTATTAGCTTGTTAGAGTTAAAAATGATATCATGGATTCTTATGGTAAAAAATTTGGAAGTAAAAATTTTTTTGCTACTCTGAAACCATCTCTCTGATTTTGCCCAATAACGAACATAGCCGATATATTTATCTGCCAAACCTACTCTGAAAATTCCAACTGTCTAGCTCATTCCGACAGAATGAATTTCGACTACGGATTCTTGATCAATGAGTCGAACCAAATCGTTTAAGACCATTTTCATCGAAACATTCCAAATTACAGACAATTGGGCAAATTGATAAGCACTCTGTTCCGAGGAACAAGAGCGCCAAAAATTAGGAAATAATTCACAATTTTTGATTGGATGGTACTGCAATCTGAACATTATTCTTTTACTCATAATTATAGGGAAGTCCATGAATTCATGGATTTGTAATTTCGAAAGCAGGTCTCTATTTGCTTTTTGCGCGCGCTTCAAGGAACAGCGTGCTATCATTTCGTCACAATGTCTGTATTTTTCGATTTTTTTTTTAAAATGGTCTCAAACGATTGGGTTCGACTCCCTGGTGAAGAATTCGAGGTCAAATTCAATTCTGTCCGTCCTGTCCGGCCGGCCAGCCGGCCGTTAGCACGATAACTCTCGAACGGAACGACTTATAGAGTTGAAATTTGCAGGGTTGTTTTGTAGCGTAAATATCTAGGACAATTTCGTTATAAGCGAAATCCACCAAGCGGTTTCGGAGTTAAGGCCGTTTTTAGTCAAAACGTTTTTTATGAATATTTCCGGAACCCATCACTCGATCGTTCTGAAATTTCGCATCAAATTGTAGAATCATAACCTTTATATGCCTGTGAAGTTTTGTTTTGACCGAACTGCCCTAAAGTGTCAAAAAAAAATTCAAAAATTTTTAAATTTTGTTTTCAAGATAACTCGAAAAATACTGATCTGATTAAACTGAAACTCAGTAGTTAGATGCAAAAGACCAAAGCAAACACTTTTGCAAAATTTCGTGAAGATCACGTGACATGAAAAAAATCAAAAAATTACTACTATTTAGCGGAATAATTTGCTTGAAATGCCGAAACCTATTTTTTTGAGGTTCATGCTGCCCTTTCCGGGCATTTTCAGTTATGCGCATGCGCTAATGAGGAGTCATTTAACTGCCGTAGTTTTTGTCAGAGATGATTGGGGTTTTGGTGTGGCGGATGCTATTCCTCCATAGAATCCAGATCCCTGATGAGGGTCTGCGCATGTGTGGATTAAAGATGCGATATCTCCCGAACCACTACTGTTGGAGAATCGGAGTTTTTTGTAAGGTGTGTGATATCGAGAGGGCTTTTAACCGCGAGTAGATTGCGCATGCGCAGAAGAGAAGTGACTGTTTTTGGGTTGGATGGGTTATGTTGGGAATGCTGAGGCCTTATTGTGAGGTTTTAAAAGAATATTCATGGCAATTCAATGCAAGGACAAGTCAGTTTGGGGAATTTAGCGTTGTTTCCGAGTTGAAGTGTCCGTGCCGTGGCCCTGGGGCTAATTTTGAAATTGATGTTACCCCTTACGGGCATTTTTCGTTATGCGCATGAGTAGGCGATAAGTGAATTAACTGCTGGAGTATTCATCTGAGAGGATTGGGGATTTGAGGTGCAGGACGCTATTAAATAATAGAATCCCCTTGGGAGTATCCGCGCATGCGTGGATGGAATGTGCGATCTCTCCTGAACCAATGGTTTTGAAGAATCAGAGTTGTTGGGTGCGGTTTACGTATAGCAGTTATGGATTTTGTGCTGAGCCAATATTGTGTGGTTTTAAAAGAAAATTCAAGACAATTCTATGAACGAACCAGTCAATTTCGAGGAAATAGCGTTGTTTTGGAGTTGATGTGTCTGTGTCGTGGCCCTGGGGTTAATTTATAAATAACCATATTTGAAAGATCAATTATAAATTACTTGCGGATTTGGAGAATAGGCGAAGAAATTGCGTTCCTATTTAGAAATTCCAGTAGCTCCTTTCGGAGTTATTTCATTTCACGCATGAGCAGACAAGAAGTGATTTAACTGCTGGAGTTTTCGTCTGAGATGATTGGAGTTTTCAGGTGCTGGATGCTATTCCTCCATAGAATCCCCTTGGAAGTGTCTGCGCATGCGTGGATTGGAGCAGTGATATCTCTTGAACCAATGGTGTTGAAGAATCATAATTTTGTGTGAAGTGTTAATTTCAGGGGACTTTAAGCCACGAGTAGATTGCGTATGCGCAGAGGAGACGTTTGGATTGTATGGCTCATGTTGGGAGTGGTGATGAATTTGGTGCTGAACCGTCATTTTAAGGTTTTAAGAGAAATTCCATGGCTATTCTGTGCACGGACAAGTCAGTTTCGGGGAAATAGCGTTGTTTCCGAGTTGAAATATCTGTATCGTGGCCCTGGGGCGAATTTATAAATAACTATATTCGGTAGATCTATATCAAATTACGTTCAGATTTGGAGAAGAGGCAATTGCGTTCCTAACAGAGGTCCCATAACAGCAATTTTTTCGATCCACGGTAAAACTAACAGCCAAACTATATTGATAGCCATATTTGTTAAACGAACTTGAAAAAATAAAGAAAGTACTGACGTGAAGTCAGTTCTCTTTGGCGCGCATGTTCACGGTGGCTAATTTGAATTGAATGATGAGTACTTCAAGCACAGTGGATAGAGCGAGCCGGAGATCTACCCAAAGGATAGTGGACACTGCTGTATCTGCTGTATCTAAGCTACCAAAAGAATAGAGTAACAAAGTTGAAAAAGGACACAACTGACTCTCCTTAGTCGCACGAGCTCCTAGAAGATTCTGAGGGATCTCCTTGGGAAAGAATTGGGAGGGTCAGTATAATCATAATCATGTTTATAGCACGCGCGCCAAATGCAGATTGTCTTAACAATGAAAGAAAAAGTGTAAAAAAGCATTGACGTGGGGCCAATCTGCTTTGGCGCGCGTGCTATAAACATGGTTATGATTATACTGACCCTCCCAAGTCTTTCCGAAGGAGGCTGTTTGAATAAAAAAAACGGCACAACCAATTTTCCTTTCATTCACACCGTTGAGTAGATAATCAAATTGCCTTTCATTCGATATACCACAATCCATATATTCCTATTTGAAAAAATTAAGAAGAGGGGTTCGGGGCTTAGGGTGCTAGAAATATAAAATTCAAAAAAGCATACGATAAATTGCTTCTGAACTTAAAATCGACTGGTGCGAGGATTTTTCTTAATAATTCTTCGTACAAGCATTATTGACGAGTTACGTTACTTTTTTTTGGCACGCTGTATGTATGAAAATAATGCGAACCCATTTAGAGATCCTATTGGCAGAAGTGCAGAACACTTGTTGATTCATTAAAAACGGTATCAGCCATCATTAAAAATTATCTTAGATGTTGACACTCGATATTAGCATAACCATGACTTTCGAAGGAAAAAATGCCCAGTATAATACGTGACTTTCCATTAGAGTATATAATATTCTGGAGGCGGAAAACTACGTTTCAACAGAGAGAGAAAATATTTTCTTTTAGATATTGTAATTGAGACCGATAATCCCCACTATATTCTGAGGTATACGTAATTCCTGTATCCCCCTAATGGATATTAGAATGTCACTACGTACAACTGGTATGTTCGGAATGAAAAATTACAGCAAATGCATGTATGTAAATTATAAGTGTTTATATCACATTGACGGCAGGGCGAAATGCAAATTTTTACATTTTCGATTCAGTTGCGTGTCGATGTTCCAATCGTATTCTATTATTTTTTCTCCAGTTGTTAGCACTTTAATCCAAATTTATGGACTTCGTGCGATGTCGTCTTTGTCACATTGCGCTATGTCATTGCAGGTCGTAATCAAATTCTTAATGATATCACGGTACATGAAATGGGGAGATAAAGAAATAGGTGTTTCAGTTTAACATGATAGGTTTATCTCTCTTGCAAATGTAAGGATAAGGCTACAACTTCCTGAAGGGGTTCGCGGTCAGCACGCAAAGATGTTGCATATAATTACCGTAAATTCCAACCCTTCTACCTATTTATCGTAGTGCTGCATAAATATACATATCCAATTATTCTGGATTTTACCCGTATATTGAGGTTAGTTAAAAATAAACTCGAAAACTTCACGCCCCTGGCCACAGGCGATGGTATCCTGGACTTTTACGGAGAACGGGAACCTCGATTTTACGGAAAATTTGGTTCTTTGGCTAAGAACCACTGCTCCATCAATCTAAAATATTTTCAGCGGTACGGTGTTGCCGCTTATATCAAAAAAGTATTAACAACTTTGACTTGTCAAATGGAACACCCTGAATATTATTACTTTTTTCAATTCGCCATAGCCTCCTGATTATTTCTGTATCAACTTCCTCCTACCTATCTCTTACAGTTTTCGAGTATTGATTTACTTCCTATTTGTAGGAAATAGGTATACTTTTACTCAAACATTTATTACTTTGGTACTTGGAATCCTAGAGAGCTGAAATTTCGGGTATGAATTAACAATGTTCCGTGTATCATTTGCATTTAACGAAATACGTCTCTAGTCATACGTGGTTGTTCAAAATCTGAGGCTTTTCCGAGAAATACTAAAACGAAAAATGTGTGTTTTTTCAAATGAAATAACCTGTATATCATAAAGACGTATTGAAAGAGGCCTAACCAGAACATTCTGTATGATTTTGCTTCAATTCTGGACGATGGAGGGACTGCGGCTGCCATTGTGGAGCATATATATTGCTCAGCGAGTAGGTTCATCAGCAGTGTTTTCCGTATTCCTGGTAGAGATGCAAGTAAGCCCAGATGGCTTAAAATTTCTTTTTCTAACGCCGATATCGTTAACAAAATTCTCAGGGGCAGGAAGTCTCTGCTAGGAAATCCACGTTTTCGTGAAATAATAATACGTGACGATAAAACGAGGAACCAGGTTGAGGAACTTAATGCACTCCGTGCAGAACTGAGGAGAAGGCAGGATGTTGGTGAAGCGAATCTGACAATAAAATATCAAAAGGGTCGACCCACTATCACAGCTACGAAGAAATCTCAAGATGGATCTCATTCAAAAAACCGACTACCCTAAATTCATGGCCTATTATTTATACCAACGCCCAATCTCTACTTTCCAAATTCAATGAACTACTCACTATCGTCCAAATGCAAAAACCATTTATTATTTTGATATCCGAAACTTGGCTTCATTCTTCCATTCCTGATGGAGCTTGCCACATACCGGGTTACACTGTGTTTCGCCAGGATAGCGTCAGAACTGTCGGTTATGGAGGTGTCTGCATATACCTGAGGGATAGTGCCGTTGCTTCGTTCAAGATATCTGTTTTTCACAAAGACTGGCATGGGATAGATAACATCTTCATGGACGTATCGGATGCACACATATCTTTCACACTAGCATGCATTTATAGACCACGCCCTTGCATGGAGGACATGGCCTTTACTGAATACCTGGAGGAAATATCACTTTTACGTCGAAATCTGATAATAACTGGTGATTTCAACTGCCCAGATGTGCCATGGCCTCTCACTAAACTTCCTTCAGAAAGTTCACCGTCGTTTCCGTATGCAGACCTCATCCTCAACTCTGGTCTTGAACAGATCGTACTCAAGCCCACCAGGTACAGACGTGGCCAGACTCCTTCCACACTAGATCTCATCATCACATCTGATAGCAATCTCTTATCTGATCTACTATATCTACCTCCACTTGGTAAATCCGACCACGTGGTCTTGAAATCCGAGCTGCAATTTTATTATACTTGTACATTTAATAACCAAGTCAAAATTTGCCGGAGGACAGATTACGAGGGGGTTTCGACGGTTTTGTCCTCATATGATTGGTCCAATTCTTTTTCCGGCGATGAAAGCATTGATGTTCTCTGGGAGGAATTCCTTACAGTGGTCCGGGAAGCTGTTTCATCTAATACTCGTTCTATGCCAGTGATACATAATCCCAATAAAGCATGGATAACAGGCAGCCTACTCAATTCCATCAGGGTGAAGAAGTCTTTATGGCAGCGTTATACACGCAGTAGATCTACTACTGACTTTTTCAATCATCGCAATTACTCTAATCACTTGACTTCTTTAATTCGGTCTGCTAGGACCCGGTTTGAGGATTGCCTGGTTTCAGAGGGAAATAAAAAAAGATTCTTCAAATATATCCGCAATTCCTTTGATAGCAAGGTCTCTGTTCCTCTTGTGAAGGATTCATCTGGAAAGCTGTGCGGTGATTACACTGAGTCGGCTGATGTTCTCGCCGAGACTTTTTCCTCTCACTTCATTGAGGAGCCTAAGTCAGCTTTGCCACCCATGCTCACTTCTCGATGTCTCGGCACCCTCGAAAATGTACCTCTATCTGCCACCGGGATCTTGGTGTGGTCGTCAACGCAGATCTTGACTGGTCTGAGCATATTACGGAGACTTGCAGTAGAGCTAAAAAATCGACCTACCTCATTCAGCGGTCTTTTGGCGGCTGTAGTATACGGACTGCAAAATTGTTATACACAACATATGTGAGACCAATTCTGGAGTATGCGGGTCCAGTTTGGTGGGTCGCTCTAAGATCTGACTCACAACTTCTTGAGTCTGTTCAAAGATGGTGCACAAGAATCCCATTTTCCTCCTTCTCTCGACCTGACTACCAGACAAGGTTGGACTTATTCGGGCTAACCAGCTTCGAGGACCGGCGTACCAGAGGCGACATGATAGTAGCTTTCCGAGCGATGCATGGATTCTTCGGTATTGACCTTGGACAGTTATTCC
The DNA here is from genome assembly GCA_937662695.2 of Halyzia sedecimguttata. NCBI lineage: Eukaryota > Metazoa > Arthropoda > Insecta > Coleoptera > Coccinellidae > Halyzia > Halyzia sedecimguttata. The sequence continues at coordinate 142,634,290 of OW569411.2, forward strand.
TTCAAAATCGGAACAACCTTCGCGGACACGCTTATAAATTGGCCAAGGAACCATTTCGAACCTCCTGCCGAATGAACTTTCTATCCAACAGAATTTTTGAGGTTTGGAATCGTCTCCCAGGTGCAGTGGTGAATGCAACATCCACCAATGGATTCAAGAACTTTTATGACCGATGCGGTGTTGATTAGTTTCTATTTTTCCTTTAGAATTCTAGCAGAATACTTTTAATTTTGGCTTTTTTGAGTGCATAGGTTTTACCTCCACTCTTATTGTAATTTAATAATAATAATAATAATAATTCGATCGCATTGACCGTGAAAAATAAACAATTTCATCCAAACTTCATTTGTATAATTATTGCCTTCTATTTGAATGATTTTTCAATAAAATCTCCGTTAATAAATTCTACAATACTTCACAATCGATGCCAATTGTTGAACTATCTTGAATTAAATATTCTATGACATTTCAGGGATATCTTATACAAAAAATAGGTCAATATTCGCATTGGCATGAAAACTTGCTTTTAATTAGAAAAGCTTACAATTTAGGTACAAGTTATGTCGTTTTCAAAGAAAATTTTATTTTCTTCCAACACATCTTATGTATAGGTCATTGCATTTAAAAAACGCGCTTTTTATCGTTTAAGTATGTCACGGAAAAGCCTCGGATTTTGAACAACCCTGTATGGTAAAGGACGTATGTGAATATATTTAAATGATACGCTGGATATTGTCAATCCATACCCGAAAGTTCGGCTTTCTAGTATTTCTAGCAGTAACGAAGTAAAGAATGTTGAATTGAAGCTATGCTTCGCACAAAAAATTGAATAAATCAATATTTACTCGAAAACTACTAGAGGTAGGGATGAGGAAGTTGATACTGAAATAATCAAGAGGCTACGGTGAATCAAAAAAAGCAATAATATACAGGGTGTTCCATTTGAAATATCAAAGTTGCTAGTACTTTTTGAGAAGCGGCAATACCGCAGCACTGAAAATATTCTAGATCGATGGAGCAGTGGTTCCTAGCCAATAAACCAAATATTCAATAAAATCGTACATTCCGTTCTCCGTAAAAGTCCAGGGTACCATCAGCCATGGCCCACCTTATATTTTTCAAATTTTGCTAAATTACATATGCTGAAATTATTCTCATAGATCATGGCAACATTCGATTTTAGTTCATTGCGAATAGAATATTATTCTCCTTACTGCAACGTTCTCGACTAGTAGCCCGTGTAAAAATACAGATGAACAAACGAGACAATTTGACTTTGTAGGCTGTTTTACGAGTTTGAAAATAGGAAAGCAGATGAAGAATGAGTTTTTATGTTTCTCGAGCCTATCTTTGGGGTGACTTTTTTAGACACTCTACCAATACCATCATTATATTAATTGTTCAGCTTATTATTGAGTCAAGGTTTTCATCGATTTTGGAGAATTTTTTCATAGTTTTGTAATTTTCGATTTTTTTGCATGAAAATGTTCTCAAATATTCAGTTGCAGCTCACTAAATACTGTCACGAACACTTGTACAGAATTTCTTGAGTAGTACAAGAAAATTAACATAGAATTTATTGAAACTGACGTGACACTGTGTGAGCCGGAAATCTACTCAGAGTGTAGTGGGCATCACTCAATGTCGGGTCAAAAATGAACAGTACTGTGTTAAGGCTGTCGTAAGGATAGAGTAACAAAGTACACAAAGAACAATACTGACTCTCCTTAGTCGCACAAGCTCCTAGGAGGTTCTAAGGGTTCTCCTTAGGGAAAAACTAGAAGAGTGAGTATAATCATGATCATTTCTATAGCATGTGCGGCCAAGCAATACTTTTTTAGACTTTTCCTTTATAGTGAAGTCAATCTGCATTTGCAATGGTTTCGGAGTATCGAAAAAAAAAACGTTTTCACATAAAAAATTTCTAATTTATTTTTTTTTCAAGGTGCAGTTTCATCATAAGAATCCACTGAGATTATTTTCAATTCTAAAAAACTAATTATTCCTTAGATATGATTTATCAAAATTTCAATAATTAATTGCAATTTTATTATTTCATAGAATGTTGAATGACGGACATCCGACATTAATCATGGATTGATGTCAGATTGGCGGGAAACTGATTGTTTACGCGCAGACTGATGGCAAGATTGATGTCAGATTGATACCAGGATGATACCATATTGACCACGTAACATTTAAATACTTTATGATGCAGTTCCATCATAAGAATCCATTGGTATAATTCTCAACTCTGAGAAACCAATACTTTCGGAGATATGATTTGAAAATGTTAGAATAATTACTCGCTAGTAGTTTGACAAGAGCGCCAAATCCCTTGTCCATAGAGAATTCCCACTTTTTGTCCCTTTCATTTATAAAACACTTTTCTTGAAATTTTCGAATTCCATCATTTTTGTGCTGTCTAGTATTCTGGCACTTCCGTAGCCCATGTGATGACCTGTTGTGTATATACTCCATATACTTTTATAAAGTCTCCCGGTTGGCCCTGATTTAGGTCTATCACGTTTTTGTTACTAAAACTAAAGCAGGTTGGCACTCCTGAAATATCGTCAATGTCAAAACAATTCTCTGAGACGTTACCAATTTCTACTCTCAACAATCAACATAATGTTCCATCTTAGACAAGATATTACGTTGTGTACCCTGACTACCACCTAGAAACAAGTGTAGTATAGGATTATAAAATTGTATAACCAGCTACCAAGAATCTTACAAGGAATATAAGATCAAACAATATTAAAAAAAAGCTGTTCAAACATTTGCTGAATAGAGAGCCTTACAGTCTGTATGATTACCTGAGATGATCTAGACCGAAAACTTTTCTCTTCGAATGCAATTTCATTCCATTTCTGTTATGTACGCATGTATATTTGTCTGGGATGATTTATCATTATTATCACAGATCATTATCCTCGAATAATACAGAACTCTTCACTTTGAAATTGGAAATGCCAAAAGCAGATTTGAAGAAGCAGAGACAAAGCATCAGGAAGCGCTATACAGAACTGCAATTTGCAAGAGGAAAACTTCATTCTGTCTTAGAACATGTTGAACTGTCGAAAGGAATTACTTACTTTCCTATCCTATTACTATATTTTATGAAGGTTTAACAGTGACTCGGGTTTCGTAGTACTACATTATGGAACTGGTTTATTTCAAGTTGTGCAACAAGGTATTTAAATGTCTTCTGTAGGCTTATTTCTCGAGAATTTCGAAATGTGGGTAATTCTATAGGTACGTCTGTTCGGTTAGAAGTTTTCCTGCTGTGTTATTCAGATACTTTTATTCTTTTTTCAACTAAACTATCACAAAGTAACGAACTACTGTAATCATTATTTTCCATTGAAATTTCAACAGTCGGTTCTTGATTTCCATACAAGAAAATAGCATAACTGAATCTTTTAACCAGTTCATATACCTGAAATATTTCCATAGTAACAGCAGATTGAAAAATTTTCTTCTACAGTCGCCAGGTCTTTGGAATGGTTGAATTCACATATCTTCTCAAATTCATTATTTTTCCAAAGAAAATTCACATTGTGAAAAATGCGTAATTACTACGACTCCTATGTAGGGAGGACAACTTTGCGTAGTTATCTGACAGAAAAATGAGCATAACCCTACATTTTCAAAATATACACGGTGAAAGGGGACAAAATTTCATGGCCAACCGCGAGATTTTATAAAAGTGAATGGAGTATACATGTTTCGCTAAATGACACTTATGTGGATGTAACCTATCATCATATAATTTCCCCAATTCTGGCAAGTATCCTCATAAACGACATTAAACTCTTTTTCTAACGGAACCTTATATTGAATTATTACATTATTAAATTGACATAGTATGGCTGACATTTTTGTTGTTAATCCATCGATGTGCTTGGGAGCGGAAGCCCCAAGTTCAATCCCAAGGCTAGGAAATAAATTTTCTATACACGGTAATCGCCACCATTCACTATTGGGTCAAAAAATTAACAGTGCTGTGCCTAAGGTATCGTAAGGACACATTAACGACGCCTAAACAGAACACAACTGGTCCTCTTTACTCGCTCAATCTCTTCGAGAGCTTATGAGGGGTCTCCTTGGGGGAGACCCAGGACCATCACTATTATAATATGATATACAATCCTTCGATATAAGGAAGAGTCTCTACCATTCTTCTAGTGGTGTCCATTTCATCTCGTTGTGTTTCATGGATATTGTCATCACTACTTTCGAAGACCACATTATCTGCTTCGTAAGTGCTAACGTTGTAAAACAACCTATTTATAAGTAACTTAAGAGTTCCCATTTTGATACAATTTCTTCCTTAGCCGTTCCAGGACAGAAGTTCTTTTACTTTCATGAGAAACTGACAAAACTCTATTTTTCATGTCATTTATGAAATTGACCTTTATATTGAAGGAATGGAACGATTCATTATTGACTTATCGGCCTGAATTTGACGGTTTTACATACCAGTCAGTGATATATTATCAGTACTCGTGCCTTTTACTAGCGAGTCCAAAAAAGGAACAGCCTGACTAGTTTCCCTTTCTCCTGTGGAGGAGATAACGTTATTAAACACTTTGTTGAACCGTGTGAACCCTATTTTCTGGAACTGACAAAATCAAATCATCTACATATTGAAACACAAATGGCAGCTGAAATTCAATGCCATCTTTGACTCTCCTTATTGCCTCTGCCATGACAACATTTGCAAGTATCAGGCTTAGGTTGCTCCCAATAGGGCATCCCTCTCTTTGTCTATAAAACTTTCTATCGAAAACAAAATAATTTGAGTTGAAGCGGAAAAATATAATTGATATAAACTCATGTTCAGGAATACTCAGGTTTTTCTCTATTTTCTCCCAATTTTCACTCAAAATTTGACGACATAAGGTGTAACGGTCAGAAAATATGTCTAAATATGCCCCAATATATTTTGGAAAAAAGGCAATAAACAAATCTTCGGTTCATTGTTTATCTCCTTGGTCTCTTTCCGATGGACTATTGAAATAATAGCTTTCTTTTCCCTTTGTTTTTGGCGCTCTTGTTCCTCGGAACAGAGTGCTTATCAATTTGCCCAAATGTCTGTAATTTTCGAAATTTTGGCTGAAAATGGTCTCAAACGATATGGTTCGACTCACTGATCAAGAATCCGAGGTCGAAATCGATTCTGTCCGGCCGGCCGTCCGTTCGGCCGTCTGGCCATCTGGCCGGCCGTTAACACGATAACTCTCAAACGAAAGGAGATGATTGAAATTTGCAAGGTAGGTTTGGAGCGTAAATATCTCGGACGAGTTCGTTAATAGGCGAAATCCATAAAGCGGTTTCGGAGTTATGCCCGTTTATAGAAAAACATTTTTTATGAATATTTCCGAAACCGATCACTCGATCTATCTGAAATTTAGCCTCAAATTGTAGGATCATCACCTTTATACGCATGTGAAGTTTTGTAGTGATGAGGTTACCGTAAAGTGCAAACAAAAAACTTTGAAAATTTTTAAATTTTGTTTCTACAGTAACTCTCGAACGGAACGAGCTAGGCAGTTGAAATTTTCAGAGTAGGTTAGGGAGATGAATATCTCGATTGAGTTCGTTATTTGGCAAAATAGGCCAAATGGTTTCAGAGTAACGAAAAAAAAAATTCCATTTATATATATATATAATGAACCAGGAGTATTGCCGTAACACATAGTGTTCATTTTTAATCTATTTAAAGCGACCAGAAAGAGAGAGAATGGGCCTCTTTTCGCATAGGCGGAAAATCAAGAAGGATTGAGTAGTAGTTTCCGAATAGATGAAATCAACCAGGAATAAGAAACGTCCTTACCTTCTGCTCTTATTGAAACCTTTAATCCTTTCGACGACTTGGAGGGCCCTCCTACTGCAGAACTCCAAAATAAGGCACAGAATATTTCGTAGTAGCACTTAGCACAGCGTTCGATAATTTCCAGCGTATATATGATCTCTCGAAGCGTTTTTCGAAGCGACTTAATCATAACTGGCTTCTTCGTCCTGTCGTTCGGAACATGTGTTTGGGCGTTTCTTTCTTTCCCACTTCAATTTATGAGAATGAAGGAACAAAAAACTACTACAAATCCTTCTCAGAAAATTTGAGTTACTGAATTCAAAACATACTCCCCCCCCCCAAGACACGCTTTAGCGAGGCTTCTAATTAAAGAAAAAAAAATAAATAGAAAAGTTTTCAATAGTAAAGCATCATCAAATCAACAAACGAAATCCAGAAAAAAAAAAATTCAAATGAAAATAATTTATATCAATTCATTAATCGAATAAAAAACAATATATCCACACTCATTTTTTCAAGCTAATGGTAAGGGGCATAACTTGTTCAGGGGCCGTTTTAAGATACCTGTTTCAACTTTTACCGTTGCGACGCGAGCAATTTTATCATACCCGGGGTGAACCTCTAAAATGCGGCCCATCTGCCATTGCAAGGGTGGATAGTTGTCATTTTTTATAAGAACCAGGGTGCCGATAGGAGGATCAGGAGATGAATTCAACCACTTTTTACGCTGTTGAAGCGTATGTAAATATTCAGATTTCCATCTCCGCCAGAAATCTTGTTGTAGGCGTTGAACTAATTGCCATCTAGAAAGTCGGGATAATGGTATTTCCGTAAGATCGGAATCTGGAATAGCACTTAGTGGTTCAAGCGTCAAGAAATGACCTGGTGTTAAAGCTGACAGATCATTAGCGTCGGAACTTAAAGGTGTTAAGGGTCGCGAGTTCAAAATCGCTTCAATTTGCGTCAACACTGTGTTGAATTCCTCGTAGGTGAGGATTTGCTCGCCAATGACTCTTTTGAAATGAGTTCTTACGGATTTAATACCAGATTCCCACAATCCTCCCATGCTAGCGGCATTACCAGGGAGAAAGTGATATTCAATGCTCTCTGAATTTGCTGTAGCTTCCAGCATATTTTTGATTTCTTTGGAGGAGCCTACAAAATTGGTTCCCTGATCAGAATAAAGATGGGCGCATTTGCCTCGACGTGAGATGAATCTCCTAAGACAGGCTAAAAAGGTGTCACTGCTCAAATCCGAGGCTAACTCTAAATGTATGGCTTTAGTAGCCATACAGACAAACAAACATATATAGGCCTTGTATGTTTCAGCACCACGATGCCTACTCATATAGATCGGGAAAGGGCCCCCATAATCTGCACCTACATGAAGAAAAGGCTTTACCTGAGAAATGCGAGGTAAAGGTAAATTACCCATCAAAGGTTGCATGGGAGTAGGATTGACTTTCCAACATTTGAGACATTTTGAAAGCACGGATCTTATAGCCCGTCGAGCCGAAAGGATCCAAAATTTCCGAGAAATAATAAACTGAGTCTGTTGTTTCCCGGCATGAAGCATTTTTTTATGATAATGCTCTATCAACAATTCTACGAGACGGCCCTTTCTCGGTAACATAATAGGATGTTTTCTATCGTAGTGTAAGTCCGAATACATTAACCTACCGCCAACTCGTAAGATGTGATCGTGATCAACAAAGGCATTTAATTTGCGAAGCGGTTTTGAGAACCTTTTAGCTGAAATTTCCGACTGAAAATACTTTATTTGCGTATGTTTGACGAGTAATTTCAATGAATTATTCCATTCGAGCGAAGTTATAAAACCGGTACGTTTTCCATCAGGATTTCTACAATTGTGAGTGAATCGTAGAACAGTAGCTAAAATCCTTTGAATACGAGAAAATGACGATATGTTACTAAGTAAATCATCAAAAAAACTCGATTCACTGGTAGAAAATAGAACAGTTTTGCGTTCCTCTTCATCGGTATCGAGCGTAACATTTTCAGGTGGATTAGAAGACACAAATTCAGGGCCGTGAAACCAAATATCACAAGATAAGAACTCCGATGGAAAAAGACCAAGAGAAGTCGGGTCAGCTGGATTCGAAGTCGATTTGACATAATTCCAATGTGATGCGTCGAGGCTCTCCTGAATAAAAGCTACGCGATTCCCCACGAACGTCTTCCACCGATTAGGGTTAGCGTTCAGCCAGGCTAAAACTATCTGAGAGTCAGTATAAGCATAAATACTATTTATTGGTCTCTTCCGAAGTAGGATCGATTGAACCCATTTAACCACCTTGACCAGCAAAACAGCTGCACAAAGCTCCATTCTAGCGTTGGAAATTTTTTTGGAACAAGACGCAACTTTTGATTTGGCACATATGAGATTGGATCTTTTCCATTCCCCTCTGGTCGTTCTCAGATAGACAACCGTACCATATCCTCGCTCAGACACATCAGCAAAAGCGTGAATTTCTAAGGACTCATCAATATCAAAATCGAAATATCGTGGTATGCGAATTGTCGACAATAAATGTAATTCGGTTTTATATTTCAACCAAACTCTGGAGATTTCCGTATTCGGGGCATCATCCCAGCCTAGACCCAAGAGCCACAATTTCTGAATGAGATATTTACATAGGAAACTAACTGGCGTTAAGAATCCCAATGGATCAAAAATTCTTGCCAATTCCGAAAGTAAATTTCTTTTCGTTATGGGACGTTCTACTGGATTGAACTTGAAGAAAAAACAATCTGTGAGAGAATCCCAACAGAGACCTAAAATTTTAATAGACGCGTCAGGTGCTGACTCGAATGAAAGGGGATCAGGTGCACAAAATGCTTTAGGCAAATCTTCCAAAAATTTTGGCTCATTACTAGCCCATTTTCGTAACTCAAAACCCCCTTTCGCTAAAATTTGAATAAGTTCATTGCGCAAATTTATGGCATCTGTCAACGAATCACCTCCGCTACAAACGTCGTCAATATAGGTGTCGTTGTCCAGCGCTTCAGATGCCAAAGGGAAGGAATCCTTTTCGTCTATAGATAATTGACGCATAGTCCGTAAAGCAAGAAAAGGCGCACAATTAAAACCAAAAGTTAATGTTAGTAACCGGAGATCCATCAATGGGTCAAATGGAGAAAATCGGAATACTAGTCGCTGGTAATCTCTAAATTCCGGTGCTATTAAGATTTGGCGATACATCTGTTTTATATCCGCCGTAAAACAAACCTTCTTAAGTCGAAAACTGAGCAAAATCGTAGAAATGTCCTTCTGCAATTTAGGACCTATATGTAAACAATCGTTTAAAGTCTTATCCTGATTCGACATTTTAGCTGATGCGTTAAAAACTATTCTTAATTTCATACTAATTTTGTCTGGTCTCATTACTGCATGATGGGGCAGATAAAAATTATTTATACCTTGTGCCGGTTCTACGATTTCCATATGTGATAGCGCTAAATACTCTCTCATCACTGAGCAGTATTCCCTGTGTAAATCTGGGCTTTTTAATAAACGGCGTTCCAATGAATGAAAACGTTGCACAGCTAAATCCCGACTTTGGGGAAACAAAGGATATGATTCTTTGAATGGGAGTGGTACTACGTAGCGTCCTTCTTTGGTTCTATAAAAATTATTCAGAAAGATTTCCTCCGAAATATCCCCGGAAGAGGAATCATCAGCAAATTCCGGAACGGACTCAAAATCGAAAAATTCTCCAATCGACTTATTCAAACTTTCTACACAATTGCTTCCACAAATTAAGGAATGAACTTCATCAACGCGGATATTTGCAACGTTATTATTAACCCTTCCGATTAAAACGTAACCGAAAATTGTGTGGAGGGCATCTGGACCTCCGTTCTCTCCCTGAATACGATTGCCAAGCAAAACTTTAGAAAATACGTCGGCTCCCAATAAGATGTCAACTTCCCCCGGAGAATCGTACCGAGGGTCCGCCAATTGTAAGCCATCCAAATATGTCCAACCAAGCGACTTAATCCGATGCTGAGGAAGTTTTCCGCATATTCTAGGAAGAATAGTCGCGTTCACAACAAGCGCAGGATCCCCTGATCCGATAGATCTGACCAAAAGTTCGACGCCACCCAAAGCTGGTAAGCGAAAACTATCTCCGATGCCGTTTATGACCGAGGTGCAAGAGGCTTTAGTTAAGTTCAAAGATGAAAAGCATTTTTCGGTAATGATAGAAATCTCCGATCCAGAGTCCAATACAGCACGAAACCGTTTGAAATGTCCCTTTTCCGTCTGTATTTCCACTAAGGCTGTGCAAAGTAATACCTGGCTCCGCGCGACCGGGGACGCAGCCGAGCACAACACCCGAGGTATCGTTGGCGTCGATGTAGTGGCTGGGTCGTTCGGACTCTCGCGAATTTCTAGACTTCCAGCGGCGTAGTTAGGAGCATTTTCACGGTCGAAGTGCAGAGTGGTATGATGCATCCTGCTAGAGCATTTTCGGCAAGAGGATCTAGACTTACAACTTTTAATATCGTGAAAGCTGCTTAAACAACCAAAGCATAAGTGTTGAGTCTTACAAAAAAGATGACGTTCCCGAGGCGATTTATTCAAATACTTATTACAGTTATAGGTAGGATGATCCGAATCGCAAATGGCACACTTTGGATGGCCTGCCTTACTTTGAGCCATAAAAGAATTCTTTTTACGAACTTCAACTGCGTGAGTAGATTTAGTAGGCGGACCTTTATTTTGGATAGTACTACCGAGATTTATTAATCCATTGCAATGTTCTTCCAAAAAATTGAAAACAGTTTGATAATTAGGTATAGCAGTCGATCCATGTTCCCTTTCAAAAGCACGAGATGTATCTGGATCTAAGCGAGAGAGCAGCATATGCGTTAAAACGAAATCACAACCTACATCGACGTTCATATTTTTCAGGCTCTCCAAATTTATAGCGAATGTATCTAACAATTTTCGTAATTGTACTGAATTCTCGGTTTTAATTACAGGAAAATTTTCGATCTCCAGCCAATGGACTCGAGCTTGAGCTCGAGGGTTAGTATATCGCTTCACAAGAATTTCGTATGCTATTTGATAGTTATCGGCTGTAGCGTTCAATCTTCTAATCAAATCTAAAGGGATACTTTCAAGCGAGGAGCGCAAGTAGTTGAATTTCTCAACTGGTTGAAGATTGTTATTGCGATGAACGACCGCATCGAACATATCCTTAAAACTCGGAAAATCTCGAATATCCCCAGAAAATTTATTTAATTCAAGTTTTGGCAATCTCACATGGGGTAAATCTGAGGGAACATGAGCAGCGTTAGAACTCGAAATTGTGGTAGTATTGAAAGGGTCTTCATCGAAAAGCGAGGTATATGTGGAACGTATATCGTAATAATACTCTAGAAATTGCGCCTTAATCAAATCTTCATTTTCTAACTCATGTTCTTTATCAGATGAATACATCGCTAAAAGGGTACTGTGGTATTTCAAAAATTCTTCTTTAACTTCTTCAATAGAGGAATATCGGACTCTGAATTTTGTTACTTTTGATTTGTCCTTCTGACAGTCGATGGCTAGTTCTCTCAACATATTTAACTCGTTCAGGGCACTCTGCCTCAATGCGACATTACGACGTAATTTTTCCGACATCATGAAATATATTCTTGCAATCGAATGAAAAGAACCCGCCTATGAAGTGCATACAAGAACTAAGGTCAAAACAATGAACACATGTAGCTTGAAAACAGAAGTGAGATAAGGATGTGTTTCACCGGCTCTGAAAATTATTAATTTATTCAATGATCGAATCGAAAATTCTGGACAATTAAAAGAATATTTATATTACCAGGACTTCTCAATTCAGTGTTCGCAGTTTCAGAAAGTACGACAAACAACAAAAAAAAAAAAAAAATTTCTTTTGCGAATTTCGAAGAAATTTTAAGAAAAATTTTGCGAAAAAGATGCTAGCTCAATCCGGCTCGAAGGACCATGTTCATTTTTAATCTATTTAAAGCGACCAGAAAGAGAGAGAATGGGCCTCTTTTCGCATAGGCGGAAAATCAAGAAGGATTGAGTAGTAGTTTCCGAATAGATGAAATCAACCAGGAATAAGAAACGTCCTTACCTTCTGCTCTTATTGAAACCTTTAATCCTTTCGACGACTTGGAGGGCCCTCCTACCGCAGAACTCCAAAATAAGGCACAGAATATTTCGTAGTAGCACTTAGCACAGCGTTCGATAATTTCCAGCGTATATATGATCTCTCGAAGCGTTTTTCGAAGCGACTTAATCATAACTGGCTTCTTCGTCCTGTCGTTCGGAACATGTGTTTGGGCGTTTCTTTCTTTCCCACTTCAATTTATGAGAATGAAGGAACAAAAAACTACTACAAATCCTTCTCAGAAAATTTGAGTTACTGAATTCAAAACACATAGATTATTGAATTTGTGGGTACTCGGCAGAATTGGGCTGATATTATAAATAACACAACATGTGCTGTCTATGTTCTATATTTCGAACCACAGGGTTGGGTTCTTCATCAGGAATCTACAATGATAGAAAAGTATGCTCAAGTCAAAAAACTACATAAAAACAATCTCTCAAAAGACTTACCGACAACTTGGTTGGTATTAAAGAAGAACTTGTCAAATGAGCACGAGGTAATAGACATCTTGTAGAAAAAACATTGAAATTAATTATTACTAAAAACACATACATCAACTGTTAAACCACTTTCTATAAATTAATTTTGACCAACTCCGAGACAAAACAACAATTTAAATTTTGACTAATCAACAATTATCGAAACTTTTCTAAGAATGAACCGGCCAGGACAAAGCGGCAAAAGTCTGACATGTGAAGTTGACAACCAATGTAGGCAACTACATAATTTTTAGTTAGGTTGGTCATTGCTGCCAACACAGTTTTTTGGAACCAAAACGCAACGCCTGAAAGTAACTACGAGGGGAAGACAACAAGTTTTTACCTTGGATTGACTGTTCTCATGAACTTTATTGATGCTTTATAATTAAAGATAACCAAACGACATCAGAATTACTCAACTCATTCAGATGTATCTGGTGGAGCAAAAACTCTTCTTTCTTCATTACTTTTGTCTAATGCAAGAAGGTAGCCATAAATATTGCTAAGGTCCTTTAAGTCACTCTTTTTATTTATGGTATTATCAGTATTATGAATATGACACACACAAGAAAGATTCTCCTATCATAGCCACCAGCAGACGCCACGATTTTTGAATTATCGAAGTCAAAAGAATGGTTTAGCCTGTCTGCATGCATCGCTAAAGCACAACGATCAGGATGTCTACGGATATCACTTATGTGAAGCGCAATTCTTTGTTTTAAGAGTTGTGATGTCTGGCCTATATACGTTTCATGGCAGGCAAGGCAACTTATGGAGTATACCACATCACTTTTACATAATGTTGGAACTTCTGTTTTAAGTTTGGAGTTTATATTATTCGGAAAAACATTATATTTTGCTATTTTTATCCCTGGAATTATTGAGAAAATGTTCAAAAATTTGCTGGTAAGTTGTGGAACGTAAGGTAAGGAAAAGAATTTGGTGTGTGAGGATTGAGCTATACTATTTTGGATTTGGATGTCTTGATCCACCGTTGGGGGCTGAACTTCTATGGGTGTATGTTGTTCTAATTGTTGATTGACTTGTATTTCATTGTTGGTGGCTGTAATTTCCCTATCTTGTTGGATGTTCTGCTCTCTCGATGTTTTCTGCTGTTGGTTGAATAGAAGAATTTCGGGGTTTGCTGTTGAACACTTTGTTGATGAAGGACCTGTTGTACCCATTTCCCATTAGAATTTCTCTAAGCATTTCCAACGCCGCCTTGGTTTTAGTTGGATGTGTAATCTTCGCAATCCTGTCTCTCAGACCAATAATGGTGTTAATTTTTACCTGCCAATCATGATTCGAGGCTTTGTTTATGTATCTCCCAGAGCTGGTGGGTTTGATGTACCAATCCAGCACCACAATGTTGTAATCATCTCTTGTTACCAGAGTATCCAGGAACGAAACAGACTTGTTGTTTTCGCTTTCTATTGTGAACTTCAAGTGATGGGCGTAGTTGTTAAAAAGGTTTAAGATTTCTTCACTTCCTTCTTCAGGGATGGCGAGTATAAGGTCATCGACATATTGGTACAAGAATGCTGGAAGAATTGAAAGTATCGGCACACAACCTTTGAGCAAGGAAGACATCACTAGCGCTGCCAATATTGGGCTAAGATTAGAGCCCATTGGGCAACCGAATATTTGAGAGTAATATCTGTTGTTGAACACAAAGTAATTAGTGTCAAACAAAAACTTTAATATTTTTATGAAATTCTCTTGAGAGACCTTTGTGTTAGGCGAAATTCTGTCCCACTGCTGTGTTATCAATCTCTGCGTTAGATCCCATGAAATGTTAGTGAAAAGGCTGACAGCATCCAATGAACACAAAATGAAACCATCAGGCAGCTGAAGATTGTTGACCAATGTTGCGAATTCGAAAGAATCTTTGACTGCAAATTCGTGAAATCCCTCAAAAGAGACTGACAGTATTTTGGCCACATATTTGCTGAGCTCTGATGTGGGAGCATTGATAGTAGAAACAATTTGTCTTAGGGGGACCTCATTCTTGTGAATCTTTGGTAATCCATAGATCCTGGGAGCTATGCTCTTGTATGTGGTGATCCTTCTTCCCACACCCTTTTCTAATTGTTTGGCAATGACCAGATCCTTGATGAGTTTGTTGTTGGCTGTTTGATATTTCGAAGTTGCATCTGAATTTAATGTCTTGTACACGGCTGGATCATTCACCAATGTAGCAATTGAACATTCAGTTGTTCCTAATAAAAATTTTTCCATCAAAGTTGTGCTCAGTGACATTGAACAAATTATCAAACCACTACCTTCAATTGAACAAGATATACTTAGAGCCAAATGTACCAATTCTATTACCAATTTCATTCACTCCTCCTCACAAAAAATATCCTATGAACTCCAGCTATACTACAAAACCAAAAGATTTCTCAGGGAACACGACGAGATAGTCGTCACGCAGGCTGACAAAGGCAACGTCACGGTGACTATGATGAAGCAACAATATGAAGGAAGACATAAAATTCAGATCCAACTTCGAAATATCAAACATCCAACAACAAACTCATCAAGGATCTGGTCATTGCCAAACAATTAGAAAAGGGTGTGGGAAGAAGGATCACCACATACAAGAGCATATCTCCCAGGAACTATGGATTACCAAAGATTCACAAGGATGAGGTCCCCCTAAGACCGATTGTTTCTACTATCAATGCTCCCACATCAGAGCTCAGCAAATACCTGGCTAACATACTGTCAGTCTCTTTTGAGGGATTTCATGAATTTGCAGTCCAAGATTCTTTCGAATTCGAAACATTGGTCAACAATCTTCAGCTGCCTGATGGTTTCATTTTGTGTTCCTTGGATGCTGTCAGCCTTTTCACTAACATTTCATGGGATCTAACGCAGAGATTGATAACACAGCAGTGGGACAGAATTTCGCCTAACACAAAGGTCTCTCAAGAGAATTTCATAAAAATATTAAAGTTTTTGTTTGACACTAATTACTTTGTGTTCAACAATAGATATAACACTCAAATATTCGGTTGCCCAATGGGCTCTAATCTTAGCCTGATAGTGGCAGCGCTAGTGATGTCTTCCTTGCTCAAAGGTTGTGTGCCGATACTTTCGTTTCGTCCAGCATTCTTGTACCAATATGTCGATGACCTTATTCTCGCCATCCCTGAAGAAGGAATTGAAGAAATCTTAAACCTTTTTAACAACTACGACCATCACTTGAAGTTCACAATAGAAAACGAAATCAACAAGTCTGTTCCGTTCTTGGATACTCTGGTAACAAGAGATGATAACAACATTGTGGTGCTGGATTGGTACATCAAACCCATCAGCTCTGGGAGATACATAAACAAAGACTTGAATCATGATTGGCAGGTAAAAATAAACACCATTATTGGTCTGAGAGACAGAGTTGCGAAGATTACATATCCAAGTAAAACCAAGGCGGCGTTAGAAAGGCTTAGAGAAATTCTAATGGGAAATGGGTACAAGAGGTCCTTCATCAACAAAGTGTTCAACAGCAAACCCCGAAATTCTCCTATTCAACCAACAGTAGAAAACCCAACGAGAGAGCAGAACATCCAACAAGATAGGGAAATTACAGCCACCAACAATGAAATACAAGTCAACCAACAATTAGAATAACATACACCCATAGAAGTTCAGCCCCTAACGGTGGATCAAGACATCCAAATCCAAAATAGTATAGCTCAATCCTCACACACCAAATTCTTTTCCTTACCTTACGTTCCACAACTTACCAGCAAACTTTTGAACATTTTCTCAATAATTCCAGGTATAAAAATAGCAAAATATAATGTTTTTCCGAATAATATAAACTCCAAACTTAAAACAGAAGTTCCAACATTATGTAAAAGTGATGTGGTATACTCCATAAGTTGCCTTGACTACCATGAAACGTATATAGGCCAGACAGCACAACTCTTAAAACAGAGAATTGCGCTTCACATAAGTGATATCCGTAGACATCCTGATCGTTTTGCTTTAGCGATGCATTCAGACAGGCTAAACCATTCCTTTGACTTCGATAATTCAAAAATCGTGGCGTCTGCTGGTGGCTATGATAGAAGAATCTTCCTTGAAATGTGTCATATTTATAATACTGATAATACAATAAATAAAAAGAGTGACATAAAGGGCCTTAGCAATATTTATGGCTACCTTCTTGCATTAGACAAAAGTAATGAAGTAAGAAGAGTTTCTGCTCCACCAGATACATCTGAATGAGTTGAGTAATTCTGATGTCGTTTGGTTATCTTTAATTATAAAGCATCAATAAAGTTCATGAGAACAGTCAATCCAAGGTGAGAACTTGTTGTCTTCTCCTCGTAGTTACTTTCAGGCGTTGCGTTTTGGTTCCAAAAAACTGTGTTGGCAGCAATGACCAACCTAACTAAAAATTATGTAGTTGCCTACATTGGTTGTCAACTTCACATGTCAGACATTTGCCGCCTTGTCCTGGCCGGTTCCTTCTTAGAATAATTTCGAAATAATAAAATGATAATTGTTGATTAGTCCAAATTTAAATTGTTGTTTTTTCTCGGAGTTAGTCAAAATTAATTTATAGAAAGTGGTTTAACAGTTGATGTATGTGTTTTTAGTAATAACTAATTTCAATGTTTTGTCTACAAGAGGTCTATTACCTCGTGCTCATTTGGCAATTTCTTCTTTAATACCAACCAAGTTGTCAGTAAGTCTTTTGAGAGATTGTTTTTATGTAGTTTTTTGACTTGAGCATACTTTTCTATCATTGTAGATTCCTGATGAAGAACCCAACCCTGTGGTTCGAAATATAGAACATAGACAGCACATGTTGTGTTATTTAAAATATCAGCCCAATTCTGCCGAGTACCCGCAAATTCAATAATCTATATATATATATATATATATATATATATATATATATATATATATATATATATATATATATATATATATATATATATATATATATATATATATATATATATATATTTATAGCCCTCCTGTAATTCTGCGTCCATACATTATGTTTTTTACATGTAATTCTGCGTCCACCGCATTGCTGCGTCTGTATACGGACGCAGAAATGCAAGTCAATGCTAAACGCTTTATTATAACGTCTTCGTTCGTTTCGTTGTAATACGGCGATGACGTCCCAATGGCGGTATCGTGTACTATTTTTGTATACCGTAGTTCGTGTTGTCTCCACTCGTGGCGCTGCAGTCGGGAAGTGTATATTCGAAATGTATATTACTATTACACCATCCCGACATTCATGCGTCAATAAAACCGGCAACACTGTTCCGTCTATCTATAACCATCAAGCCGATATTTCTGCGTCCTTCAATGATTTCCAGATGTGAGTTGTTTACGTTTTTCATGTTGAAGCAGTATTCGAAGCTTCAAGGTCACAAAAATTCGACTTTCTACGATTCAGGTCCCTTAGCATTTATAATGGGGCTCAATGATAATTTCAAATTCTCACATAACTAAGCTTCAGTACACTTTAAGGTCGAATAATTATTTTCTGATTCATCATGTTATGTTCTGAATCATCAAACAACATGTATTATGTTGAGGATTTTTATAAATAAGTTAGCTTAATTGTGAAAAATTCACTGGAATACTTGTTTCAACACGACTGAATAAATTAAAACGAAGCAAAATTGATAATCATGAATTATTACAATGTGAATTAGTCAGTAAGCTGTCAAAACCGTCACAGTAATTACTAATTCAGCAAAAGTGCAAGTAAATCTGAATTTTTGTAAGTGGCACTTGAAGAGCAATAACTAAATTTTCTGTGCTTTTTGTGGAATTAACGAAAAAAGTCTTGCACTCCATTCAATATACATAAACAATGGTCATTTGAAAAAAACCGGATTCTTTGTGAATTTATCGTTCATTAAATTCGCAAAAATTTGGGTATTAATAAATTTCTATAAGTCCAAATGATAATAACAGAAGGTGTTTGCTATTTGGCTGATTTCTTCCAAAAGCTTTAGCTTTTATCGTCGTGATTCACTTTCGAATATCAACGCAATCGGCTCCAATATGAGTCAGGCAGAGTCAGGCAGAAAGCACATGAGATTTCTCAAAAATACCAACTTTATGCAAAACTGCTATTTTTATTTTTAGGAACCAACCCAAACTATTCTCTCATATTTTTCCTTATAAGTTAAGCCTTCTTACGATCATGAGAGAACTAAAAGAACTATCTGCTTAAATTGGTACTCCAAATGAAGCTGAATGAATATGGAACAATAAAAAACGACGAGAAAAAAATTCTTTCAGGAAAAGATCAGCTAAACGGTGAGTGCCATATCTCATCATCTATTCGACTCATAGAATTGTAATTCAACCCAAATTATTGCAAATTCAATGATAAATAAGCAGCATTTTCCTTAAATAGCATTTTGAGAGTAACAAAGTGAAAACTAAATAGAGTGAATAAGTGCAAAAATTTCGTCCTTTATCGTGAATTACCACTAGTAGCATAAATTTTCTAATGTGCCAAATATAGCATGTAAAAATCTTTTATCGACTTCGACTGTAGTATTAAATAAGATTTTCTGGAATATACTATGAAAACATACATATAATTTTCAAAAAAAAAAATAGAAAATCACTTCTGCATCTTTTCATTGACTTATCACTTCTAGTATTACACCTATCCCTGTTCATTTAAAAAGAGAGTTCTTAGAGAGGTATAAAGGAGTTTTACTTTTAATGCCTGATTGTGTCAATGCTGGCTGTAAGCGCAATATAATTCGTCCTCAATGGTGCAAAGAAGAAAAATAGTATGTTGATTAAAGGGATATTTCCTCGAGCTTACTAGGCCTAAACAGAGTTAGTTAGTTATCTTTCTTCCACCAATGGCAGGAACTCTATAAGACTTGGAGCGGTTCCTATTGGTCGAAGAGTTAACCATGGTTAGGTATGGTAAGCTGGGTTACGCAACTGACGTACGGGCTCAGTTTTTGTTAATTATTCTGTAATTAAAATAAGAAATAAAATTTGTTTTTATCAATGTTCACAACATATTCACCCCTTCTCATTCCCTTAAATTTGAATGTTCTTGTGTTCTGAGATATTAAATTCGATAAAAAATATTTAAATGTTCGTCCAGAAATTCATTCAAATAGTGAAGTTTCAAAGATTCGATTATTTTCTTATGAATTGGTCCTAAATAGAACTCAATTATTCCTGAATGTTTTTGATGAATCTGATTGGCTTATAAATTCGGCGATTTAAATTACTCGAAAATTTTCATATCACTGATTGAAAAGAAAATATAGAAACAAGCCACAAAGAATTTTATAGTTGAATGAATATGGAAATAAATACAAAATTCATTTCTTTGTCGTACAGTCAACCAATTGTCGTAATGAATAATATAATCGAATCACAAATATTCAAAAAACATAAGCGTACCATAATTCCCACAATACAAATTTTGAGTTATACAATTTCTGTCTGACCTGAGAGGAGTAAGTCAATTCGCACGCTGTAGTTATAGATTGGGTGCGTTTTTATTTTAATCGAAATGTCTAATCGATTAATCGTAAATGCATCGGTGTGTTTTTATTTTCATCAAGTGAATAACGATGAATTTCACCGAGGCGTTTTTATTTTCATCGATGGATTTATGATTACTAATCGGTTCAATCGTACTCGGAGGTCGATGAGACCGTTTAGATGGACGGATTTTGGCGGGTATTTCGAATCACATTTCTGTTTTCTGTTGGATTGCACTTTTTAAGGGAATAATAAGAGATGAGCTTGAAACAAATTAACTTTCATATACCTAATAACAGACCATATATCGCCTTAAGTGCGATTTGATAATGATTCTTTTTACACAGGTATGATACTATAGGTATTATTGAATCTATTTCCTATTAGAAAACCCTTCAAAAATAATTAGCTGGCCATACACGTACGTCCTTTCGCGCGGTTTATCATGGCGCGTTGTAACGTGGCGGTTATCATGCCAAAAAGAACGGCATGGCGATAAAACCGTCGTTGCCCTTACACGTTGTGAATTATTCAGATGATTTTGCACGTGATGGTTCGTAGCGAATCATTTGAAAGGATAAACCGTGTGTGTATGGCCGAAAAACGTCGGAAAAAGTGTCATTTGGAACGGCATTCAGTCATCTTCGAATTTTCAAGAGGATGAACTGAATTCTTGGCGATTCCGCTACACGAAGGCGTCGTTTCACCATCCAGTTCAATTTAGTTAGTTGAATATTTTCGTGTTCTCCGAAAGTATTAGTTTGTTAAAGTTGATAATGATATCAATAGATTCATGATGAAATAAAAAAAAATTGGATTTGAAATTTGTTATGTAAAAAACATTTTCTTTTGCTTACTCGAAAATCACCAGGCCAATTTTGCCCAATAACGAACTTAACTGAGATATTTATCTTCCAAACCTACTCTGGAAATTTGAACTGTCTTGCTCATTCTGTTCGAGAGTTATCTTGTTAACGGACGGCCGGACATAATTGATTTTGATCACGGATTCTTGTTTAGTAAGTCGAACCAAAACGTTTGAGACCATTTACAGCCAAAAATTCGAAAATTACATACACTTGGCAAATTGATAAGCACTCTGTTCTGAGGAACAAGAGCACCATGGCCGAAAAGTTTGCTGGCTGACAAAGAAAAATATTGTCACATGTCGCTTTTACGGGAATTAAAAGATAATAGTAGTAACAGTTTTTTATTGACTACAGTCAATGGCCATCGACCGAAGTCCTTCAGCCTGTAGAAGATAATAATAATTCCGATTACTTTAAATAGTATTAAAGGTAGACGCAAAGACATTTAATCCCCGATCGCTCGATCATCTGTGTGTATGGCGCTGAAACGCCATTCCAGAGGAAAGGACGTGAGAAATCCCTTAAAGCTCTATCATGGCGTGCTACAATGCTCACTCACGCAAGGTATTTTCCACATGATTTTGTAGATAACACGATAAACCGCGCGAAAGAACGTCCGTGTATGGCCAGCTATTGAAATTGCATTAAAAGTAAGGTTCCTGAAATACGAATGATATTTTCCGACTTCGAAAAGGTGTGTTATTGACGGAAATACATCAATGGAAAAAAATACTAGATTATTGATCATAACATAACAACCTAACCTATAACAATCATCAACATTTATCAGCTTTCTGTTCTTATATTCATCGGATTGATTAGTGGATTTCCGATGGATTTTGATGACGTCACGTCAATCGTTTTCTCATCGCTGATTGAATCCATCGCAAAAGCTGATTAAAATAAAAACGCACCCTTTTTCTCGGAATATTTTCTGCCAATGTACATCGATTCAGTCCCATGAGTCTACATGAATCTGTTCAGTTCTTTCGACCCTTGTTATACTTCGAACCAAAATATCTTTGGCAAATTGAATCAAAGTCTTCGATCCGTTTTACCATTCAATAGAAACTAGCAAGTAGAGCAATCCCAGAAGGGCTGACTGATGAGCATTTTTGAGAAAAATGTTTCAAACCCTAGTTTCCATAGAGGCGATCAATTTAATATTCACCTTGATATCGGGCTCGAAGATAAGGTGAAATATGTTTGTTTACATTGCATGCCATATTTTTCATACCAGAAATGAATAGAGCGAAAAATTTAAGTTGATGTTGGGACCTGCAAGGCAACTCCTAGAAAGAGCACCTGGCACTTATTTTACAAAATTTCTCCATTGCATAAATTACAATTATTCACCTCTTACAACCATCCCTGATCAGTGTTTGTTCATAGAGAATACACGAATATCCTGTCATTTGTCACCATACTGACTATCTACTCAAGGTATGGTGTGATTTATGAAGGTGAAATATTGCAATTTTTTCTGAGGTTTTTAGTTAGTGTAGAAAGATGGTTAAGCTCCTAAACTGTATAAGCTTTTGAAGTGTGGAAAGATGATTCGTCTTTCAAAAAATATTTTGCCGGATAGAAGACATCGTGTTTTTGTTGATCATGATAATAATTATAACTTCAGAATTTCGAATAATGAACCCCATCCCACAAGGATCTGTTTTAGCACGCCTTCATTCCATACTCTTATGTGAATAACTCTTAGTTTCTCTTCCGTTCCGGTACTTTACTAGAACCTCTTTCAACTCAATATTAACACTCCACTGAATCAGAATCTATATTTCCACTAATAAACAGTGCTTCATACATAAATAATATGTGCTTAGAAACGAGGGCATTTTCATAAGTAGCTCGATTCGAATATAAAATAAATATTAGGAATAATGAAAATCATTTCAACGAAATTTACATTATGGCTATGCATTATAAACACTTTGAAATCAACCGTTTTTTACCTAATTGAAAAAGTTGCATAACTTAGAGTGATGTTTGAAAGTGATACTAATTGTAAATTCCATTTTTGGCATTCATAAAATATAGGGTGCCATTTAAAAAAATCATATCTGTTATTGAAATAGTGACCTTAAGTTAAAAAGTTAAAGTCGAATTAAAAGTCACCAACTGCTAAACAGAAAATTTTTATGCAACTTATTCAAATAATTAGTCATTCTGCTGATTCGGTCTTTTGCTAGAGAATAATAATATTACGAATAATAAGCAATGCATTATATTATTATTGATTATTGCTATTCATTATCAACTCTCTGCAATCAACTACTTCTCAGAACAACAGAATAATCCATCTAAAATAAGTCCAAGAAAACTAAGTGTTTTAACACAAAGGGAAGACGTTACATTTAATTCTTCTGCTATCACAAGATTAAAGAATCGTATTGAAATTTTTCAACCAAATTTTTTTTTAGGTCTCATCTTATTCTATTAATTCATGTATTCTATATAATTAAGGCAACGAACACGCAGAAGAAATTCCTATCGAAAATTCCCGTACTCAATATGTTTTCTTCCTTATCAAGAGGGGCGAAAATCCGTTGAATGTAACATCTGTGGTGGTCAGGTCTGCGTTCACATCGAATGGAATGTCAAGGCCAATCAGTCTATTCCTTCATAAAAAACCCTCATACATTTGGCAACACAGCATGTGCAGCAATGTCCGAATGGTTGACGTGTATATAAAATGAATGACGCAGAAATGATCGAAATATCCGCAAATAAATATACGGACGCAGAAACTACGGTATTCTGTAAGGACGCAAGGTTCATTGTACCGTTGACAAAAAAATTTTCTCCCCCAGTTTTCAAGTATATTGAGATCTGAGACTCGCAAAATGATCGTGAGGTGTATACGGAGATTGTCTACCCAACATACGTCGATATACACTTCGATTTCAATGAAATGATGTCGGGATATATATATATATATATATATATATATATATATATATATATTAGGAATAAGAAGGTTCCGGGTTGGACCGCGTCTGGAGTTTAATGTCGTTCGACGTTTCGGCTCCGATTTTGGAGCCATTATCAAGAACAAAATGTAAAATGTGAATTAACGCCAGGGTCTCAATCTGCCTACTCCCCAGGTTTCATCACCAGTAGTCGGAGTTCGGAGGTAAACTATGGCATCGGCACGAAGGAAGCATAAGCTACCTGTGCGATGCGACCTAAACCCGAGGATATGTAATAAGAAAATAGGATACCGCGGATAAGTTTATTAAAATGGAAAAGTATAACGGGTAATTCCGCAAAAGGAGCAGAGATAATCATTCTGCTGGTACCTGCCGACACGTGTTTCTGCTAGTTGGCTTATTCAGGACAGGGCAACCAAGAAACCAAGAAAAAGGTGGAAAGATAACTGAAAACAGGCGACACCACAACAGGAGCGAGCAACCAATTTGTGCCTTCAGCTCTAGGACCTCCAATTCGGAGGTAAACTATGGCATCGGCACGAAGGAAGCATAAGCTACCTGTGCGATGTGACCTAAACCCGAGGATATGTAATAAGAAAATAGGATAACGCGGATAAGTTTATTAAAATGGAAAAGTATAACGGGTAATTCCGCAAAAGGAGCAGAGATAATCATTCTGCTGGTACCTGCCGACACGTGTTTCTGCTAGTTGGCTTCTTCAGGATAGGGCAACCAAGAAACCAAGAAAAAGGTGGAAAGATAACTGAAAACAGGCGACACCACAACAGGAGCGAGCAACCAATTCGTGCCTTCAGCTCTAGGACCTCCAATTCGGAGGTAAACTATGGCATCGGCACGAAGGAAGCATAAGCTTCCTGTGCGATGTGACCTAAACCCGAGGATATGTAATAAGAAAATAGGATAACGCGGATAAGTTTATTAAAATGGAAAAGTATAACGGGTAATTCCGCAAAAGGAACAGAGATAATTATTCTGCTGGTACCTGCCGACACGTGTTTCTGCTAGTTGGCTTCTTCAGGACAGGGCAACCAAGAAACCAAGAAAAAGGTGGAAGGATAACTGAAAACAGGTGACACCACAACAGGAGCGAGCAACCAATTTGTGCCTTCAGCTCTAGGACCTCCAATTTGGAGGTAAACTATGGCATCGGCACGAAGGAAGCATAAGCTACCTGTGCGATGCGACCTAAACCCGAGTATATGTAATAAGAAAATAGGATAACGCGGATAAGTTTATTAAAATGGAAAAGGATAACGGGTAATAATATTTTCTTATTACATATCCTCGGGTTTAGGTCGCATCGCACAGGTAGCTTATGCTTCCTTCGTGCCGATGCCATAGTTTACCTCCGAATTGGAGGTCCTAGAGCTGAAGGCACAAATTGGTTGCTCGCTCCTGTTGTGGTGTCGCCTGTTTTCAGTTATCTTTCCACCTTTTTCTTGGTTTCTTGGTTGCCCTGTCCTGAAGAAGCCAACTAGCAGAAACACGTGTCGGCAGGTACCAGCAGAATGATTATCTCTGCTCCTATTGCGGAATTACCCGTTATACTTTTCCATTTTAATAATTTTATCCGCGTTATCCTATTTTCTTATTACATATCCTCGGGTTTAGGTCGCATCGCACAGGTACCTTATGCTTCCTTCGTGCCGATGCCATAGTTTACCTCCGAATTGGAGGTCCTAGAGCTGAAGGCACAAATTGGTTGCTCGCTCCTGTTGTGGTGTTGCCTGTTTTCTGTTATCTTTCCACCTTTTTCTTGGTTTCTTGGTTGCCCTGTCCTGAAGAAGCCAACTAGCAGAAACACGTGTCGGCAGGTACCAGCAGAATGATTATCTCTGCTCCTTTTGCGGAATTACCCGTTATACTTTTCATTTTAATAAACTTATCCGCGTTATCCTATTTTATTTTTATATATATATATATATATATATATATATATATATATATATATATATAAAGAAAATAGGATAATGCGGATAAGTATATTTAAATGGAAAAGTATAACGGGTGATTCCGCAAAAGAAGCAGAGAAAATAATTCTGCTGGTACCTGCCGACACGTGTTTCTGCTAGTTGGCTTCTTCAGGACAGGGCAACCAAGAAACCAAAAAAAGGTGAAATGATAACTGAAAACAGGTGGCATCACATCAGGAGCGAGCAACCAATTTGTGCCTTCAGCTCTAGGACCTCCAATTCGGAGGTTATCATTTCACCTTTTTTTGATTTCTTGGTTGCCCTGTCCTGAAGAAGCCAACTAGCAGAAACACGTGTCGGCAGGTACCAGCAGAATTATTTTCTCTGCTTCTTTTGCGGAATCACCCGTTATACTTTTCCATTTAAATATATATATATATATATAAATATATATATATATATATATATATATACACTCATAAACAGCCATTCGGAGGCCCAAAAATGCATGTTCCGCAGCTTATCGGAAGCCCGCACCACCTTTGGGAAGCCCGACTTCGGGCTTCCCAAAACTAACGCGTATAAATTGGTCTGGAGATTCCTGACACCTCAGGGACCATTCTCTCAAATTTTTGCCCGGGCACCAAAAATGCCTTATACATCTCAAAACATACGCGATCGGGTTCACGGAACGTCCGCGCTGAGAGCGCTTCGGTCGGTCTGTATAAACTTTATATACATTCTAAAGATTTTACGCATTCTACGAAGCCCGTATAGGTTCATCTGCATATGGCAGTCCCATAAATTTGGCATCATCGGAGATAATAATCTCCCATCCAAAATTATCGCACCACTCACATATTCTAACAGAGTTCGATTAATCGAGAGAACATTGAGGTATAATCTGAAATATCGTAGAAGGCTCATGCAGGGCCGTAGCTAGAGATGAATTTAAGGTAGGGCAATGGAGGTTACGGGTAGGGCAGAAGTAAAAAAATTTACTTGATGTGATCTGAAGAATCAATTTTCATCGTACCTACTTTTGAGTGAAATAGGTAGTTAATATTGAAATACTTATTTCTTCAGGTTTATTTTATTCCTTTTAACATATTGTGATTATTATAAAGTTGATAAAAATCTTCCTCAAAACCCCTGAATCCTTCGATTTGCCATATTATTAAATATGCGAAGGACTTCATTCAGATCAACTGAATCAGTTCTTCTCTTTTCAAAGGCCAGAAATACCATAATAATTAAATGAGACTTTGGGAGGTATATTCATTATTAAAGGGTTTCTTTCTGGGTTTTCTCTCCCAAACTCTGAAAATACCTATCCATAAAATAAAAAAAAATAATTTTGTGAAATGCTTCTGCGGAAGAAACACAAGATATTTGTCAGAAGCAATCAATCGAACCAGGTTGCCTAACAAACAATAAGGAAAACAACAACGATGAAACAACTATTTCGTAACGTTTCGGAGTCTATATCAGACTCTTTCGTCAGACACTTAACGATAATCTTATTTTTGCGCGTATGTTCTGGGGATCATCGCGTTATTATTTTGCCCAAATGTCTGTAATTTTTGAATTTTTTGCTGAAAATGGTCTGAAACGATTGGGTTCGACTCCCGGATGAAGAATTCGAGTTCAAATTTGATTCTGTCCGGCCGGCCGGCCGTCCGTTGGTAACTTGAGAACGGAAAGAGATAGTGACTTGAAATTTTCAGTATAGGTGGCGCATCCCAATACGACGAACAAGTTCGTTAATGGGCATAATCGGCCCAATGGTTTCCGAGTAATAATTTTGTTTTCAACCAATACAAATCCGATCCAATTGAAACTTGGTGAGTAGTTGTAGAATACAAACCTACGGACGCTTGTGAAATTTTGTGAGAATCGTATGACTAAAAAATTTAAAAAAATATATTAAAAAAAATTATTTATGTCAGGATAAACTGAGAACAGAAAGAGATAGCGACTTGAAACTTTCGGGTTAGGTTGTGCATCTAAATGGGACATTTGAGGTTTGTTCATAGGCATAATTAGCCAAACGGTTTTGGAGTCATACCCATCTATACAAAAGCGATCCAATTCACACATGGTTATCAGTTGTAGAATGCCAGCGCAAAAATTCTTGCGAAATTTCGTGGGGATCGTATCACAACAACATTTTTAAAAAATCATTGAAAACAATTCTATATATCAAAAACTATTCGTCCGACATCGCTGAAATTTTTCTAGAGTCTCAGAACCTAACTCTACTGCCAAGTTCCAAGTTTGAACATGATCGGATCTATATTGTTGGAGATCCGAGCAGCCATGTGTGAGTTCTGTAGCTGGATGGCTGACCGTTGCCTCGATAACATTCGAACGAGAGGAGATAGGGACTTGCAATTTTCAGGGTAGGAATTAGTACATGAGGTGCTTCTGAAAATGTAGCGTGTGGTTAGTTCGGAATTGCTTTGCGAGTAATAATTTTTTTCCTCACGTCACATTATGAAAACACATTTTCCTGAGCATATTATTTAAATTGTTACTATTTTTTAAGGTAGGGCATTGGAAATTAAAAGTAGGGCATTGCCCCATTATGCCCCCCCCTAGCTACGGCCCCGGGCTCATGTCAAGTACACACTTTTGTCAGTATTTTACTGTTGCTATCATATACGCAAATTTTACTAGGAGAATATGAACAATTATTTTGTTAATTTCATTTCTCTTCACATCGTGAATTTTGCGCGTATGATCTTGGAAACATCGCGTTATCATTTTGCGAAAATGTCTGTAATTATCGAATTTTTTGCTGAAAATGGTCTCAAACGATTGAGTTCGACTATCTGATGAAGTATTCGAGGACACATTTGAT